>CADEHL010000631.1:4253546-4748556 GCA_902827135.1 Harpagifer antarcticus
TGTCAGATCTAAATAAATAAAAATGAACATGTCACTCGAACCCTCTTCCGTATCCATGCAGTGTCACGGCTCTATAGCTTAATGCTTTGTCAGTTTTTATCATTTCAACTTCTCTTATAGAATGAATGTTTTGGCTTGCCGTACAGCTCTAAATGCTGCCATGCGTATGAGAGCATGGAGAAGATTCAGAGCTACAAATCAGAGATGTAGTCAATGCATAAAACGTTGTCATGACATTTGAGAGCAAAACACAGCACCATAGTTGTGGAATCCGCCCACGATAGACTCAGCCTACCACCCACACCGCACCACCACCCACACCGCACCACCGCCCCCACCCACCCACCCCTGGAGCAAGCTGCAGTTTAGAACTGATAAAGGACGCATTTTGCTTTGAACTGAGAAGAGCTATGAGGAGAATGCAGTTCACCGGCCAGACGACTAACCCCTCTGCAGAACATTTAGCCTAGTTAGCTTGACTGACGCAACCATAACATCTGTGCAGTTGAAGCAGTGTATCAGAGGTGTTTCCTGTGTTTACGGGTGCTTCTTTGTTTGGTAGACCCAAGCCTGCTGAGACTCTTCCACAGGTATTCATTAAAAAGACACAAGTTGGGACCTGAAAAAGAGGCAGGGAATGAAACATGAATCCAGGAGCCATGTTTTTCCAACAGAACAGAAAGCAGCCGTGGGCTAACAGACGTGTACGAACAGAAACACCTTCAACGCCTCGCTGTAGTGCAGGACCTTTTGGTCGTTTTTACAGTAAAATCAAGGTGGTTACGTATTTAAAAATCCATGATTGTTAGAAAAGAAAATCTGAAATGTATTCCGTGTTGTAGGATAGGATGTTGTTAAATATGCTTAATGTTCATCCTCTCTTACACATCTAAAACATCAAGGTTAATCAGAGAAATCTCAAACAGGACATATGGATATCTATGGACGAGCATTGGTGCCATCTAACTTGCTTTTTGGTCTACCATACACATGTAAAACTGTTTGAACAACCTGCAGTTACACTCTAAAAACGAATTCAGGCGACCTTTCACCTCCACTTAATTAAATGCATGGTTGCAAGATAAAAATGTGAGTTAATTGATTTAGATAAACATTTTAAGTTGCAAACATTAATTTATAAGTTGTGTTGAAGTAATAATGTTGGTAATTATATCAACTTAATATTGTGTGTAATTTGAACTCTGATTTCTGCGTTAATTGACTTAAAACAAAATTCAAGTTGTAGCAAGTAATGCAATTGGCTTGACAACTTAATTGTTCTACACCTTGAGTTAAGGATTTCAAGTCCACTCCCACTTAACGTGCCTGGACAAGTTCCCACAGTTAAGACAAATAGAAATATACAAAGGACATTTTAAGGTGAGTGTCATCTTTTGTCTTTCAAATACAGTAGATAGCATTGTAGTTGCACTGTATAGGCAAATTGCTGTTTGACCAACATTAGCAGCCTTTGAACTGTGAATAGTTCTGAGAGGATACAAAGTAGAGGCTACTGTGAGAGTAAAAATACTTTGGTTACTATTGTGATATCGCTTTTTATTCAAAATGAATCTCGTGAAGCAGATCAAGGACATGCTTCTTGAGGTAGGATCCTTATTTAGAGTTGTCATTGAAATGCAAGTTGTTGGCAGTCATATTCAGAATATATTCATTTAGGTCATTTCTCTTTTTTTCCTTTTTTAAAAAAAACACAATACAATTGAAGTACGCAGAGAACTATAGCCATCCGCTGCCTTGTCGTGTACCTTGGAGAAAAGGAAGAGGACCTTTTCAAGGGGTTTAGCGACGTAATTAAAAATCTTGAAATAAAATAAAATCCACGGGCACAGTGACACAGGACAAAAGCACTGCTCTCTGTCAGTTACATTTTGAAGCATATTGCACTTTTGGGCACACCCCAATCAATAATATCTTAGCCACGTTCAGCATGGATAGGTGTTGACAGCAATGGCATGGGAAAAGGATTGTGTAACATTTGAAAAGTGGCTTCTGCTCTTAACTTAACCAGTTCACATATTGTATGGAACCTGCAAAACAGATGAGAAGATACTAAAACTTATCTACAAAATCTGTCCACATGCATTTAAACACGGCAAAGTACTCAAAAGCACCTCTGTGTGTCTTCAGGACCACATTGCCATGACGACACACACATGCAGACTCAATAGGTGAAAACAATACCAGCGTTGCTTTAGCAGCTGGTAATAATGGCTCTGAATTCGCTAAGAGTGACAGTTTAAAAAGTATGCAATTACCTAATTCATTATCTCTGATGCGCTAACCTATTATTTAATGTGCTTCAAAAGGACATGAATATCGGCTTCATCAGTGACCGGTCCACCCAGGATCTGACCATACGATAGCAGCCATCGTGGTGGAGGGAAACAAATGAAAGAGCAAGCATTTGAAATAACGACTGTCGGCAGTGTAAACATCTTTGTTACATCTTTTGTGAAATGGATGTGTGTGATCTGCAGATTGGCGGCCATTGAGAGTTTGTTTCTGTAGTTTTATAACAACTTTACAGATTTGACATATTTGGCACTGGTTTTAAATATGCAAAGGCCTCTAACGTCGTTGTCATGGCAGCATGTATTTGCTGTGTCCCCATGTCCCATGGTAATATGGCTAATGTGTTTATTTATTATTTGTGGGGCAATTTAAATTTGTGTTATTTATCTTTTTTATCAAGATTGAAATGAAGCTCAGCGCAAGTTCTTTCAGGAAGACTGGGTGTGTGTACATTCACTCTGCAGCTGCATATAATCAGCTCATCACAGGCGTTCTCTTTAACCTATTACATTTCACCTCATTCTCCAGCAGCCAATCAGCGTGCTGCAGCCAAACTATAAAATAGTTCTCCTCTCTCCTGCAGTCAGCTGTGATGTCAGATGGTCATGCACCTTATCATATGGCATATGGCATATGGCATATGGCATATGGCATATGGCATATGGCATATGGCATATGGCATATGGCATGTGTCAATAAATGTTCAAACTAAATGAATTCTCTCCTGATTGAAACATCAGGTGTTGAAATAAACAACTGCAGTTCAAAATAAAAAGTGAATTGCCTAATATTCTTGTTGTGGAATCAATTAATGTCTTTCTTTAAAGGCAAAAACAAGAAAAAGCTAAGAAAAAAAACTATTGAAAACAAAATATTTGGAGCAACTTAATTTATAAATGGTTGTCAACTTACAAACTTGTACCCCGAATGATGGTAATTAAGTACATACAACTTAAAATTCCTTTTAAATCATGCGGTAAAACAAGTTGGAACAACTTAATCTTTTGAGTAATCAACTTCAAAACTTGTGTTTATGCTACCAATTATTAAGTAAGTGGTAATTAAAAACACCTCTGATTGTAGAGGAAAAGCCTTCTCCCCTAAGTCAAATAACTTTGTTGCTTTAAGACAATTTCATTAGAAGTTGTCTTAACTCAATAAACATTGATGCAAACTGTTGCGTTGATTTTCTTTGTTGAGCCAAGGCATTTGTTTTTAGAGTGTATGCAACAGATCCTTTTGAGGTTGTTTGTTTTCATTTTGCCCTATTCTGATTTGTTGGGGTGTTCCCTCTCCAGGGGCCTGTACTACGAAGCTGGTTCAACCTAACCTGGATATGTTTGAGTTAGCCAGTTGGCCTAATCCAAAACATACGCTCTCGCTAAACGGTACTACGACGCGGGTTATCAAGTGGATCGCTCAAGCCAGCCGTGTCCTATCTAGTTAGGTGGGCGTTCACATGAAAGGGGTGGTATTTGGAGCATTCGACCAATCACAAACATGGAGAAGCGCACTGCCAACGTGAGACCTTCGCCACTGAGTCCCTGTTCCACCTTGCACGCCGCGTCCCGAAGGGCACCTGGAAGACCGTCACGGACGCCTGGAACGGCTACCACAGTGTCCCCCTGCGTGAGTCGGATCGCCACCTCACTACCTTCATCTCACCCTTAGGCCGTTGGCGGTACGCCAGGGCACCACAGGGTTTCCTGACCCCGCGACTCGGCTATGGGCGCTTCCCCACCGGCGCCTGCTGGTGAGGCATCCTCTGATCTCACCGTTCCTACGGGTGCTTTCCTGGGCGCACCGCTCCCGGTGCCGCAGTGGCCCCGACGCTGTCCCAGCCTACTCGGCCAGGTCGCGTGAGGAGGCCGCCTGCACGTTACGAGCCCGAGTCCGGCAGCTGGATTTAGACCGTTAATCTATTCCGGCCCATAGTTTTCCGGTCTAGGGGAGATGAAGAGTTTATCGCCGGCCACTAGAGGGCAGCGTCACTGCTGTCGCTGTCCGGATATGCCGTGCTCTGACCCGGTAGTGCCGAGCGGCCATTTTAGTTCAAACATTGGTCATTCACTCTGCCTCGAGTTGAGACGTTCATCCACTCATTCATGTAAGATTGTTTCCACTATTGTTTGGTGAGTCTATACTCTGTGTCGTTGAATATATGTGTATTGGTCATGACATGCATGGATGTAGTACTTTGTCAGCTTATCTTGCTGCATTGCTCTGTTTCAGGGTGTAGTCATCTTTGTCATTAAATTACCGAAACTGACATTGAGGAGTGTGTTTCTTCATTTATGTTGTGGCAAATATTTAAGTAAGCTTTCTTAACGCTAATGTTATAATAGTCAGATTGCTCTGAAGATGGGAGGTGATATTCTATTAATGTTCATGTTCACACAGTCGGTGATTTTTGCCAGCCGTCTTTCCTGCAACGGCAGTTTTTCTGTATTTCCTTTCTCCTGTAATATGACTTGATCGCTTTAAACTCCGCACACTGAGCTCTGATTGGTCAGCAGGCGGTGCTTTCACTGAATTGATCTCTTAGCCTGCAAACTAACCTGGTCCCGACCAGGTTAGCCGCTAAGCATAAGTTACCATGGAGATCTAGCCTGCTAAAACCAGAACCTAGCCTGCGAAAACCAGAACCAGCTTCGTAGGACCGGAAAGCCGGAGTTTTCCTTGAATTTAGCTGGCTAAGCGAAAATCCTGCTTCGTAGTATACCCCCCTGTAGTGTGTTATATGTTTGTTGTGCATGTAAATGGCCTGCAAAGGCTAAAGGTGTTCCCCCCAGAGCAGTGGCGGCGCCAGAGTATTTGTGTTGGGTAATCTATGGTAGGGCTAACCCATACAGTGGTGGGGCTCAAGTCAGTATTTGTAATGTACACGCTATATCGCACCCCTTGACAGTGAAACGCATGCGTGAGGCTTTTATCAGCTTTTATTAGTCTCCTTTTATCAGCTAAATTACATCGAGAGCAACAGGTGTGAGTTAAACAATACAATAGCCTATTCTGATAATTCCACGTTGTTACAACATGCTACGCAGCAGCAGAAACAAGAAAAGTTGGCATATAGAATTGACATGGAGAGAGAGAGGGAGAGAGAGAGGGAGAGTGAGGGAGAGAGACAGAGACACAGGTAAACAGAGATAGAGACAGACACAGCACACAAGAGGTGTATCTCTATTGTCATACAAAACACTTTTTCAAATGACCCATTATTACAAAAATATATTCAAAACTCACTATACACTCTTCAGGTGGGTCGTGTGACTCTGGCACCTGTTCGACTTGTACCTCAATGCGAGGGCGTTTAAGAACACATCTATCCATCCGAAATATACAATTAATCCTAGAAGTTCTGCTGTCTGTCTGCAATTTACTCGGCGCGAGTTTGGGGACTTTTCACTGTGAACGTGACGAATCAGTAATGCATGACGCAGCAGACCCAACGTTTCGTTGCTCTGATTGGCTGTAGGTCTGCTCAAATTGCATTCGGAGGCATTTTGATCTGACCGTGGCCGCGCTGATATTATAACGTGAGAGAATGTTCACACCTTTAGTGTATAAAACTCCCCCACTACTTAGACTATTCCTTGCACCCCTCAAGCATAAGCCTGAATGGTCTCAACCATATTGCGTCAGTAACGTGCACTTGTTGTTACAGCAGGATCAGTTTGTGTGTTGTGGACACGACTGGTAGATTTTCGCAATCCATGTTCTCAACATGCTTACTTTAACTTTTTCATGGTCGGGCTAAGGTAGGGCTAAGCCATTTCTTGGTATGGCTGTAGCCTACCCCAGCCATACCCTGGCGCCGCCACTGCCCCAGAGGCAGTTTCTCTCCCTCCCCTGCCTGAAACGCCTCCATTGGACTCCTTTGTTTGCTTCTGGAACATAGTGACATCACTACGTAACAGTTGGGCTTCTACTGGCTATAGAACTTCAACACATTGTACGTGTTAAGCTAAGGGGCGAGACATCTCTAGCGGTTGACCACTCATAACAGAGCCGGCCAGCTAACCAGGTCCTCCCCTCCCTACACGCAGAACACACCTGTCTTATGTACAAATGCGGCGCAATTTGCGCCACGATTTTACTCGCAGCGAGGCTCCGGTGCTAACAGTTCACGAGCGTGCTCTAAAAATAAAGGTAAATCTTTAATCTAATGTCTATAATCGAAACTAGACCATGTAGTTGGGCATCATGCTTTCAAAGCTCAGTCACATTGGGTGGAAACCAGATCAGTGTTAGTCAGTACCCTAAGGTAATAATGTAGCTTCAAACTGACCCACACAACGTGACGGACTGCGAACATTTTCAGACCGATGGCCACAAAGCTGAGAGAGCTTAGTGTGGGAAAAACAAAGTCTCAATGGTGCTGTTTATTTTATATTTTAAAAAGGGATAAATATGCTAATATTTAGTTTAAGGAAGATGAATTATTGGTAAAATGTGAGACTGGATGTTTTACGAGAGAAGGGGCTTCAACTGAGCTCAAATGCTTCAGACCTGGCTGTGGCAGCAGTTCCAATTGGACAAAAACACACATTTGTAGGCATTTTCAAATCAAAATGAGGGCCCTGTTACGCAGGATACTGCATACTTTTCAACACTAACAGTCACAATGCAGTGGTGGAAAGTAACAAAGTACTTTACTTGGGTATTTCCATTTATTGCAATTTTATACTTCCTAATTTACTACTCCAAAGGCAGATGTCGTACTTTTTTATACACTACCTTTATTTTTTGAACACTTAATAACACATGATCTGCCGATTTAGTATAATGCAGTACTCTAGTACTAATCTACACAATATTTATAGTATGTACATTTGGTCCACATTGACAAAATACATTACTAAATGCTTTAAAAACAGGATAATTTAATAACCATAATAATATAATAGGCTACTGTGAAAGATCACTTCTGCATAACGAGTCATTTTACTTTTAATGCTTAAAGTACATTTAGCTGATAATACTTCTGCTCTTTATATTATGTAGAAATGGGCCATTGTGCAGAACAAGTACTTTTTGTACTTTAAATACATGTTGATGCTAATACTTTTCTACTCTTACTTGAGTAACATTTAGAAATCAGGACTTTTACTTGTAATGGAGTATTTGAAGACCATAGTATTTGCACTTTTACTTAGTTAAAGGATCTGAGTACTTTTAGAAACACTACACAAATGTGATATGATGAAATAAGGTCAACATCTCACAGTCCTTTAAACAAGGAAGCTTCTCTGAGCTGTGTTCTCTGCAGCGATGCATTCCTCCATCTGACAACCTGCCTGGGGGGCTGGGAGGACAGAAACTAAACGCACAAATTGTTCAAATTCATTCACCTGTCAGAGTCCATGTGGGCATACACATGCTAATAGGATTCTCCAATCGACACACCCAAACAGTTACAGCCTGGTGGGGGGGGGGGGGCTGAGGATGGCCTTTGCCCTCAATAGTCATTTGTTCTGAATGGCTTTCCACATTGCTGTGTCTGTGAGAGAGTGGGGAATATCTGGTCATGTTGTGGATTTTTAAACAGCATCCAGCCAGCTGGTCGTGTGTCACTGCTGCAGACACACACTCAAGACATGTATAATTTGATGTTAATAACTTGTTTTGGAACAACCTGCAGTTTGGCAACAGTTTCCTTTTGAGTTTGGTTGCTTTAAATTGCCCCTAATATGATTTTGGGTGCTTCTTAGTGGAAGCAATGCGATCATTTTCAAGTCAATACAATCATTTCAATTCATATTTGGAGTCAAGTTGTTAGTTTGTTCAGTTTGATCACCCTGTCGGGTGTTCTTTTCCCAATACTGACCGCCTCGCTACCTATATCCCTTACGTACGATATAGGCTAAGGGGCGGGACATCTCTAAGCGGTTGACCAATCACAACAGAGCCGGCCAGCTAACCAATCCGAGCAGACTGGGCTCCGGTTTCAGACAGAGGGTGAAAAGAGGTGCTGCAGCACAGGCAGTATGAGAGAAGAGCTTTTTGAACATTAAGCATGGAGACATGTCCCAGCAGAGACACTGAGTACTAATATGAGCAGGACATGAGCAGAATATGCCCTCTTTCACTGAAAACTCTCAGACAATTTGTTTATAGCTGATAAACTGACATTAACACGACTTCCTTTTGTGTAGCTCCAAAGCTGTAGATGTGCTTAGAATGGAAGTTGTATCCATGAGGAATGGACTTCCTGTCTGTCTCATCAGTGTTCTGTGACCTCAAGGTGGAGGATGGATTTGATTTCAGACCTCAGACATCAGTTAACATGTGAGAGTCTTTACTAGCACACCAACTTCCTGAAAAGCTTCTTGAAAAGCCTCTCGCATGGTAACTCTCTCCTCCTAAATGCTAAAGTGTCGTTTCTGTGGCTCATCATGAGGCTTTTGTCTCACACTGACCTCACCCTTCTCCTGCCCTGGACACAGTCATCACATTGTATTGATTGGTTGGATGGGTTGGGTGGTGACTCATGCAGCAGAGCTCGGTATGCTCCACACTGAAGACGATATTAAAGCAATATTGTATCAAAATAACTGGTTTGCCACACAACAAAACCACAACGAATGTAGCACAGGGTTTAACCAACACACCCGTGAATGTAACTTCATTAACATCAAAGAGAGTATATTTCTACCGTTGCCATCACATAGAAGGCCAGGTATTGAAACTGAAAAGCTGTTGAAAAATGGAATGTATAAAAGACCATAGAAATACAAATCTGATGATTTACTGGCAACAAGAGCACGTCAAATGTATGAGACTGATGCAAAATAAATTATAATCAGGCAAGTTGAATTGAAGTCCCAAAGTAAAAACATACATTTTTGAAGAATGTAGGGATCATTTGCTGTTGTGTTGGTGGGGGCGGAGCTCTGTAAAACAATAGGTAATACCTTATATGGTCATTATATCCTAAACAGTTTGCAGAAACATTATTAACAGCAGAATAAACGCAAATGATGTTAAGTAAAAGTATGCAGTATCCCCCATGTTAGTGAATTATTATTATTAAGCAGTACTGCCGTTATAGTTTGACGCTGAACTAATCGTAACTATGAACCGTCCATAATTTGGTGGTTCAATCTGTATTTAAAAAACTATCCTACATTTTGTATTTAAAAAGCTTTGTATTATTTTCAGCCACAATAAATCATTTCTGAAGCATTTGATTTAAATTGCTGCTTTTCACGATGAGCTGTGGTGTATTCGATTTGTGTACGTGTTATTGGAGCAGTCCTGTAAGCTGTTGATTCACATTCATGTTACTTTATGGTGTGTAGATCAGGGGGTAGGGATATGAAAACATGTCTGCTGTTACCTTAGTGCAGTAACAAGTGTTGATTGATTTGCAAAGTCTGCACCGCGACATGAATCTCTGCGACTTTACATAATGCACTGAAATGAATCAAAGCGCAGTATCGAATCAATAAAAACTAATTGTTTACATTCCCTAAAAATCATGTGTATAACCGCAAACAATCAATAGTTCTTTGTCATTGGCAAATATCTTAAAAAACACTGCTAAGATCCGTAAAACTACTACAGAGCCTTAGAGAGCAATTCATAAATAAATGGAGGCACAATTCAATGGCCTTAAATAAACCAAATCCTTCCCATGTTCTGGTTCCTTTGTGGACAGGAGTGCATTAACAGAGCCAGCATCGCTCAGACACTCTGAATACCTCCACTGGAAACCATCCACCTTTTCACCGCCTCCCAATTTCCTCCTTATTTGCCTTTTATGAACAATAACCCTTGCAAAGCAGAGTTGTCAACATGTCTTGATAACTCATCCTAAAAGCTTAAAATGCCTTCATCAGGGGCCAATATTATTCCACTATTCAGCTCATTCCAAGAATGAATCAACATTTGGGGTGGAGTAAGTTAAATTAGGACTGAGAAGAATTATAATTTGCTTATGAGATCAAATTTGTGTGCACGAATCATGTCCTCAATATATGTCTTTGTCTCTCTATGGACACAAAAGCTTGTCAGCAGAAACGTCACAATAACCTCAAATCCCACAGAACGTATACGCGCCATTATAACAGCCAAAGTGCCAACAAATGTTATTAATATGTTTTAAACATAAAAGTCAGATGAAGTTTGTGAGTGAAGTGTCAGTGTGTGTGTCAGGGTTGCTATGTGTTTCTCTTCGTAAACCTGGTTAGTCCTGTTAGAAGGAGTGGTATGTTTCTCTTTTGAGCTCTCGTCAAGTTTCGGCTGCCAAAAGGCCTGCGAGACGCTCTCTGTGACATACTTTGAATTTGAGGCGTGTGTGTGTGGGAGTGTGTGTGTGTGTGTGTGTTGTAAGGGGAAAAGGGGGCACTCACAGAGGCGGTACTGATGCAGCCTAACCTGTTCTGCTGGCTCGCTTAAACTGATGGCATTTAACAGATCCATCCCATCCTGCCTGACAGAGCAGCCGTGACACACGGAGCAGGACACATCGCTTTCTGGGCCAGCAGCACGCGGTGAGTCCATCAAACTCTCTTTGACTTCATGTTAGACTAAAGGATCCTTGTATCTTGACAACTGATAGACTTAAACCGTAAGTAGTGATTGGCTTTTGTATATACAGCACAGAAAGCTTGTACAGTATGAATATTCATTTCAGTGCATGTGATGCTGATCTAGGGAAAAGAGTTTAGACTTGACTTTATGACTTGAACTGAGGTTTGGTGCGAGGATACATACTGGGTTTAAAAACACTTTATAAATTGTGATTACATAATGTCTTGTAATCATTTCAACAATTTCCTTTTGAATGTTGTTTGAAAAAAAAAGTTGATGTTTGAAAAATGGCCCCAGTTGCACATTCAAGGTCTCGGGAAAAGTGTTGCATTAAGTGAGGATTCAAAACTAAATGCTAAAACTGTAGATCGAGAATAGTCAGAAGAATGAAAAGTCACGAGTGCTGCTGTCAGTGTGACTCACACCCTGCTGTGAGTCAATGTAGTAGGAATTAATGTTAATGTTGACACCCTCTTTTAGTGGATACACCTAGTGACCATACTCTGTTCTTCAATTGCATATTTCTGGTTTGGGAAGTCTGTACTGAGCCTCAAGGAACTGAACATTCATGTTGTTAGTCTGTATTTATTTGAGTTATTTCTCTGAAACCAAGGTGATTCTAAAAAGTGGTTATAAGATAACACTAGTGGCATTAGATTAGATGGACATTTATTAATCCCCGTGGGGAAATTCAGCAGTAGGAAGCAGCAACAGGGTAAGCGTGAAAAAAAAAAAAAAAAAAAAAAAAAAAAAACAGGACAGTAAAGATTCACACAGGTCAAAATAGAGGCAAGATCAAAAATAGGATCAATAATAAAGCAAAATGGTAATGACAACAATAACCAAAGACTATGGAATGGGGGATAAGAGAAAATAAGAGTAAGATAACTGAGAGCATATATACACAAGATATATGGCATGATTGTATATCCTTAAAAGATGCATGAGGTGTAGCTGACATCAAGTTGCGGATTGTTTTGAATGTGTTCTCTCATTGCACAAAGCAAGGTTGTTGATGTTTCTAAGTATAAGAACATTGGTAGGGCCGAGTTGTTTGTCCGCTTGGTCTGTACATTAATGTTGCATCGACACTGATCTGTGTAGAAGGTTTACTAGTAATAGTGTTATTGAACGGTTTGGAGTTTAGGATTAGGGTTAGTAATATTGCAACATTAAATGTAAAACCTAACCCGTCTTAATTTATGCAACTATGCTGCAAGTACATTTCATTTGCATGTGAAGATGTTGGGGTGTGGTTGAAGGGAGGGCTGTGTATTTGAGCTGCGCGATGTGATGTCATTCCGTGTGCATCCAACCCAACTGGTTTAGATGGATACGGATTCCCCGAACAAACCACGAGTTTACATAAAGCATGAAAACCATGGACATTGATTTGAAACAATAAAAGGGGTTTTTGGTTTCGCAGATGGAATGGTCATTTGTTTGAATCCTGCATTTCTTCTCCTTATCTTTCATAAAGTACATAGCAAGGTAACATTACTGAGTGAAGTTATGTATATATTAAGTTAACCACCAAATAATACCTACAGTTATGTTTTTTTTCTATTTTACAGGTAACTTTGATTGGGTTTGGAGTTTCCATGGCTTCTTGTACTTTGGTATACATTCGATGATATGTGTATAAAATACAACTAAGAAATGATGGTAAGTTTGTCAAATGACAATATAAACCTGCTTAATATGTGATAGCAAATGTCTTCATGACAAAATGACTTTTTTGATGTGCTAAATAGTGCCGATGTGTGAAAATAGTGCAAACCTGTCTCATTTTGTTTACTGTAAACAACTTTTGAACAGAGTGAGGACAACAAAAGTAGAACATTCTCCGAAAGCCTCGTCCTAGACAACTCTGAGCAAGGAGTTGTCATTACAGGAATCACAGATGACACAGCTGCAAAGAGTGGCCTACGAGCAGGTAAGAGAAAAATAAGTATATATTCTTACTGCAGTTTTGGAAACTACACCAATATCTGCAAAACAAAAGATTGAAGGAAAATCGTGAAACTTGATGGTATTGATGAGTTGTTTCTACTGGTTCCAGGGGATGAGATTGTAGCAGCCACGATACACCTGGACCACCTCAACAAAGATGAAGTGCTACAATTCCTGCAGGCCCTGGAGCCATATGATGACAACATGATGGTTCTGACGAAGAAGCAGCTCAGCGCCGGTGCTGGCCTTGGCTCCTTGGGATTAGATCTTGATAACCCTTCAAAGGTACACCTCACAAGGGTTGGTCACACCCTGATGAAACAAACACTCTCCTCTAGATGTGACATTGTGTTAGGTCAAAGTCATTCTCCATTGATGAGAGTTATTCACACTGGGAACTACAACCTAAAACAGCTGCTTTAAATGCACATTTTTATAATTCATAGTAGCAGCAGCTAGCGACAGGGTTTTTCTTTATTAGCCGAGTGTTAATAAAAACAGTGTTAAGCTTAATATAACTGATAACTGACACATGAGCTGCTTTAATTGATGTCAACCTTGTTTGTTTTTCACTCCATCACCAACAGATGCTAAACCTAAAGGAAGATCGGTCACTGGATGCAGCAGCTTTTTCCGTTAAGGACCTGAGAGGAAAGCTAAATGCTTCAAAGGGGTTGGGGGGGAAAATAGATGGTCCTACTCTCAATGGAGGTCTTCCCAGTTTAGGTCTAAATGAGCCTTCAGCTGATGGTGGTACCAAGTTCACAATGCCCTCCTTTGGACTGTCTGGACCTGATGTAAATGGAGATCTTGATGGCACCCTCAAAGCACCTGATATCAGTGTCTCAACTCCAAAGCTCAACACCCCCAATGCCTCGCTGGACATTGAGAAACCGGAACTCAAGACAGGCAACCAGAAGTACAAGGCACCAAAATTCACGATGCCACACTTTAATCTGCCTCACCTCAAAACGCCTGAAGCAAAAATGGATATTTCTGGTGATGTAGATATCCCTTCTGGAAATGTAGCGACATCAGACCTCAATCTATCAGCCCCAAGATTAGATCTTAATAGTCCAGGTTTGGATCTGAATGGGCCGAAAGTGAATCTCAATGGCCCTGATGTAAACTTAAAAAATGCTGATTTTGAGGCACCCTCAGGCAAAATCAAGTGGCCCCATCTTAAATGGAAAGGTCCCAAGGTTAAAGGACCAGATGCTGACTTAAATGCTGACCTGTCCAAACCTGATGTAAGCCTCAACACGCCAAAGATCGATGCAGATCTAAATATCCCTGCTTTAGATGTTCAAAGCCCAAATCTTGACATTGATGCCCAACCTGTTCAACCCAAGTGGCCACATTTGAAATGGAAGAAACCTAGACTTAATGATCCAAATGCTGACCTGGACTTAGATGCAAACATGAACACACCAAATATTGATGCCTCCCTTCCAAAAGTGGAGGGTGGAATAAATGGCCCAGATGTTGACATCAATTTGCCAAAGGCTGACGTTGGAAACCTTGATCTAAATCTGAATTCCAGTAAAGCCCAATGGCCTCACCAGAAATGGAAGCTACCCAAACTCAAAGGACCAAAAGCAGACATTGATGCAGATCTAAACACACCCGAATGGAATGTGTCGACGCCAACGATTGATGGTGACCTTAATGCACCAAATGCTGAGCTGAATCTTCCAGGAGCTGACATTAATGGCCCCAATGTAGATTTCAAGGCCCCCAATCTTGACATGGACGCTAAAGACCATCATATTAAATGGCCTCATTTGAAATGGAAGAAACAAAAACTTAATGGCCCCAAAGCTGATATGGACCTGAATGCAGATCTAAGCTCCCCAGATGTTGATATCTCTGTTCCAAAAATTGATGGGGATATTTCCACACCAGATGTTGATCTGAATTTGCCCAGAGCTGATGTTGATGTTACATCACCAGGTGCTGACCTTGAGGCCCCTCATGGCAAATTCAAATTCCCAACACTCAAAAAGCCCAAGTTCCTGCTTCATGGGCCAAAGGTGAAAGGCCCAGATGTTGACGTTGATGGTAATGTTAAAGCACCTGACCTGAGTCTTTCTCCTCAGGCATCCCTTGATGGGCCTGATGTTGATCTGAATTTACCCAACGCTGGTGTTGATGTTAATGCACCAAATGTAGGCATTGAGGGTCAATCTTGGAAGGGGAAATTTTCTACTCTTAAAAATCGAAACTGGTCCTTCGCAGGTCCTAAGGTTAATGGTCTAGATGCAGATGCTGATATTTCAGCCCCTGATTTGAATCTCAAGTCTCCAAAATTTGATGGTGAAATAAATGCCCCAGATGTTAATCTAACTTTACCAAATGCTGACCTGGAGGGCCCCAAGTTAGACATTGATGGTCCAGATGTTGAAGGTCCTTCTGGAAAAGGGAAATGGTTTAACTTCAAGAAACCCAAAGTGGGCACACTGAAGGGTTGGAAGGGTGGAATTGATGCTAATATGAAGGTACCAGACGTTGACCTCCAGACACCAAAGGTGGATTTGGTTGCACCAGACTTTTCAACCCCAAAAATGGAGGCTGGGATAGACTCACCAGATTTTGACATTAATTTGCCAAAAACAGATCTGAAAGGTCCTGCTGTAGACCTTCAAGCTCCAGAGCTTGATGCCATAGCTGGAAAAATCAGGTTCCCCAAAATAGATTTACCGAAGTTTGGTTCATCAGGGCTGAGGGTAAAAGAACCTGATCTTAATCTTGATGCCAATGTACCTAACCTGAATTTCTCTGCACCCACTGTCAAAGGAGACCTCAGTTCTCCAGATCTAGATGTGGGTTCTTCACTTAAGACAGATATTGACCTTTCAGGCCCACAGACCACCATCAGTGTACCAGACCTTTCTACCCCAGATATTAAAGCTTCTCAGGTGAATCTTAACTTGCCCAAAGCTGATCTAAAGGGACCAAGCATGGATCTACCAAAGGCAGACCTTTATGTACCTGACCTGAACCTGAATGCACCACATATCAGCCTGCCCTCACAAAACATTGATGGAAACCTCTCAGCACCAAACATAGACACAGGATTGCCAAATGTGGACCTCAACCTGCCCAAAGCAGACCTCAAAGTACCTGATGCACAGTTAAAAACACCAGGTATAGGTTTTGATTCCCATGTGGGTGAATTTAATATGCCTCATTATAACTTGCCAAATGTTGGTCTTCCAAGTCCTGAGGTAAGAGTTCCAAGTATTCAACCTTCAGTGGAGGCTGGAATCGAGGCACCAAAAGTCAACATTGACACTCCTGTGGTGGATATCAAAGGACCCGAAGCTCCAAATGTAGATGCCAATCTTGAACAGTCCAAGTTGTCCAAATTGTTCCAGAATTTTAACTTTTCAGGGCCTAAAATAAAAGACCACACCAATGCAGATCTTGACGTCTCACCTGATGTGAAGGTCAAAGCTCCCACTGTAGAAGGAGGCATCAGTTCACCTAATGGAAATGTCTCTGTTCCTGAAGTGAGGTCAGGCTTCAGCACACCTGAACTGGATACCACAGCTGAAGCAGGGGCTGAAGTTAAAGGGTCTCCAAAGAGTAAACTTAGATGGCCCTTTAAATGGGGATTAAAGTCTGGTTCAAGTACCGATGAAGAGGGGAACGGAACTGACTCTGAAACTGACGTGCCTAATGCAGAGATGGAGATGCCTGTATTCAAAACCCATAAACTGCCCCGGAACAGCATTGATGCTATTGGAGGAATTGGTGATACCTTCAACTTATCAAAACTAGATACTGAGCCAAAGGATTATGTAGTCAGCAAAGGGATCCGCTTGCCAATTGTAAATGCAACATCAAAAGCAGGAGAAAAGGTTGACATCATGGAGAGATTAAAAATGGCAAAAAATAAAACACCATCAGCTAGCATCTCACCGAGCGAAGGGAAGGCTGATATCGATCTGAAGCTAGCTGCCCCAAGTCTGGATGTCAGTGCCTCAACAGAAGCAGATTCCTCTTTAATGAGAGGAGGTACCTTCAAAGTAGAAAAGCCAGAGTCTGCACTGGGCCTAGTGGCCCCTGAAATGTCCACATCCGATGAAAATGACAAATTGTCATTGAGCCTCTCCAACATGCTTGGCCTTAATATCAAGCATTCAGAGGCTGAATGATTCCTGGCAGACTATAAGAAAAGCTACAGTCCAGAAACTTTGTAAATACATCCAACTTAACCAAATATTTGCCTAGAATTGACCACATAAGCTACATTATCCTTCTGGTATAACTTTATGTAGCCTAGTCAAGAAACGTGTGTTTATTAACTATGTGTATATTCCTGTTATTTATATAAGCTTTTTTTTTTCTAAAGATTGTTGATTTTGAAGTATGTTACTTATTCCATGAATGCCTCTGTATTGCACGTGATCACATTGAGCTGTTTCTGAGAAGTGCATTCACCTTTAGATGATAATAGAATTGTGAGTGAATGTATTTGTTCTTTGTTTGTTGAATAAAAAAACTAAATATAAATAAATACACTGTTCCCATTTTCCCTATAGTGAATACCTCACTGCATAGTTCTTTCCAGGAAGCTTTCTGCTTTCTATTATTTGGAAACTAAGATGTTGTCATAATAACATAAACATTTTGAATAAGACAAAACATATTATTCCTAGTTACAACCCAAAAGGTTGGTGTAACTGTATGTATTTTACATAATATTTACTTTAATAATGAATAAAGCTTTTAAAGAGTTTGATGTGTTTATTTCATACTGAAAAAAAAGTACAATAAGTAATCAGTTGTTTCTTAAAAAAGAACAAACTAAATGCCAAAGGTCGTTGATGTTAGCATGAACACTTTCAACTGTTGTTTTAGTTCACACTTTTTACAATTAAATGTTTGAGAACATTGTTTGGGTTAGACCAAAAATAGGATGACATTTATGAAATAATAATAATTATTGATGCGAGTAATACAACTTTTCAACCGTAGAGAAATCATTCACATTCCACCAATGGAAACGAGACAGAGCCCATACGATTATTTCTCAAAGGTTGTGACACAGATCCTGTTAACATGGAGTGTTATTTCCAAAGAATAACATCTTTTATACAAAATAAATACTCTGCCATTCCTTCTGAGTCTATGTAGACACACACAGTCAGACACACATCAGAGTGCTCAGCCGGGCCAGCTTCTCTTTGAGGCTGAACTTAGGCACAACAGGCTTTGAGCTCAATGCTAACTTCAGCATGCTAACATGCATGTGATGACCTTGCTAACATGCTATCTGTTTAGCAGAGATAATATTTACTTTTATTTATTTATTTGTGTTCACCATCTGAAATTGGTTTGTTAGCATGCTAACCTTTGCTTATAAGCACACAAGTATAATAACTGTGATAATGTTGGGAATGTAAGTTGTATAGGAATTTTAATTTAAAGCAAAGTATGAACACATTTGATATGATGATATCGCTAAAGGAAGAAATTGGGGATCACCAAGTTTGACCAAATGTGTGGTGCACCCTACAGAGCAACAGCCTGATTGGCCATGCTGCTGACACAGCAACACATGTTTCAAAAGCCAAGTGCTTTACTGTCTGTAAGATCCAGAGATTCCTCATCGCAGCTGACATTCTCCACAGGCAGTTGACAGTGTTGGTCACTTTTTTAATCATTCTCAAGATTCTTAAGATCACTTGCTAAAGTTACTAATGATAACAAATATGAGAAAGAAGAGGAAATCCCACTGGCTAATGAGCCTGTTGCCAGCGCGAAGGCCAGTCCTTCTCCATCCAGCGCTGCAGCAGCCGCAGCACGTCGATGCGCTGGTAGAGGAGGCAGAGCTCCGAGAGCTCCGTGACAGTCTTCTGGTTGTAGCGCAGCAGGAACTCCTGGGTGGGGCTGTGGGACAGGGAGCCCTGGGTCCGGTGCTCCAGCAGGGTCAGTTCATCGTAGCTCATCCCCCAGCGACTAGCAAAGTTCTTCCAGTTTTTGATGGTGCAGTGGTTTGGATCCAGCTTGAGCCGCAGTAGATCCAGGAGGTCTTTGTCGTTCATGAGGTCACTTATCTTGGGAGGGGGGGCCGGGCAGCAGCACTTTTCACAAGGGCTGTGCAGTAACTGCAGCTCTTTGGGGAAGTCTACGCTCAGAGATGGACAAGGAAAATTGAGTTAGAGAAAGTCTTCATTGCAAATGACAAGATTCCAAGGGGCATACTCTGACCCTTCCCCCATGTGTCAATATTGTCAACTTTCACAATAAATATTGTTAATATCAACACCTTCCTATTCAGAGGCAATGTTTCAAATTGGGCAAGTGGCAGATGCACAAGGTGGGTTATAGTTGTGCTGATTGACTTATTAAGTTCATATCATTCTGGATTATGCATGATGATTTGGTTGATGTTGTTATTATATATCAATATCCTACAATTTAATGCTCAAAGGTGTCAGCAATAAATTATCTGTTGCCCCACTGCAATTTGATTAGCTAATTCCTGAGTAATGATCTCATTATTTGACAGTGGTGTAAAGTAACATTTACTCAAGTACTTGAGTACACTTTAAATGTTGAGAGACTTGTACTTTACTTGAGTATTTCAATGTTTTGCTACTTTGTACTTCTACTCCACTACAGTTCAGAGGTAAATGGTGTGCTTTTACTTGTAACAGAGTATTCCTACACTCTGGTATTTCTACTTTTACTCAAGTACAAGAGTACTTCTCCCACCTCTGTCATAGCAGGCATAAGTATTCTTTCAAGCAGTCAACAACTGTGGAATTGCAAAGTCTTTCTTTAGGAGAAAAAGCATTATGGATCTCCCAGAAATGAGTGACTTTAGTCATGATGTTCCTATTTAATATGAATGTGTGTACCTGGTGAAGTAGATGTTGGGCAGGTGCATTCTTCGACTCCATCTTGAACTGGCTACAACACAAAGAAAGACACATAATGACTTTGAATGACATCACATCCAATGTAAAGACAGCTGCACAAAGTCAAAGTCAAACATGGCAACAAAATGAACACAATGACAACCTTGTACTGTGTGACTGATCATTTATTGGATGGTTTGATAATGCCTAAGTTGGTTATGTTTTCAAATATACGGAAACAGGAGGAAAATCACAGTATTTGACACTTTGTTTGATATGAACGTCTGCCACAGCTACGGCAGTATCTGGTGTGAGGGGTAGGGGTAGTGGTAGGGGTAGGGTTAGTTTGGGGAAGATACTGCCTGGTTTTCAGACCCCCCCAAATAAAGCAAAACTGCACGTTTCAGGGTGACCTTTTATTGTGGCCAGCCTAAGGCACACCTGTGCAATAATCATGCTGTCTAATCAGCATCTTGATATGCCACACCTGTGAGGTGGGATGGATTATCTCGGCAAAGGAGAAGTGCTCACTATCACACATTTTTTCAGATTTGTGAACAATATTTGAGAGAAATGGTTATTTTGTGTCTATAGAAAATGTTTTAGATCTTTGAGTTCATCTCATGAAAAATGGGAGCAAAAACAAAAGTGTTGCATTTATATTTTTGTTCAGTGTATGAAACAAGACAAAAATGGAATATTTATCAGTAAATACGCCCACCATTTGTCTGTTAATCTGAAAGATGGAGAGTGATTATAAAATTCGGTATGAAATGAAACGGATAATAAATAATTGCATGTTGTATTGAGAGTGACAGGTTTAGACCACGATCATAGGATTGTGTGGGTTTACTGAACAACTCATGATAGTTATCTTTGGCTTTCGTTCCATTCACCATCTACTCTGGTACTACTCTAACTGTTTAGTACTCAGGTTTAATGGAACAGTTTGTGTGCCACAGCCGAGCCAATGGGGGAGAACCTGTCGAGCCAAACGCTGTGCAGTACAAAGCTCTAAAGTGCACTATAGGGAAGTTAAACACACTGTGGAACTCCTTAGAAACTCCACAGATCAGCTGTTTTCATGTCACCAGGGGAGGGAGGGTTACTTTACAAATGTAATCCGTTACAATAACTAGTTATTCGTCAAAAATGTAATCAGTAACCAAGATGTAAAATGTAGTAACAGTAAAGTTTACAAAGGCTGTTTGAACTTCATACATTAATCAAAAGCATAGACTGTATTTTTGTTGAATAAATCAGGTGCCCACTTACTGCATTACAAAATAAATATATTTCAAATAAAGAAGAATTAAAGTAGCCTAGATATAAACCTAAAAGACAATTTATTCAGTACTTCTACCTGTAATATATTCATCTTTATTTCAAAATGTTTTGTAACACATCCTGCTAGTCATCTCTATTTAAAAAAAATGTAAGCGTAATCGGACTACTTATTTACTATTGTAAATGTAATTGAATACAGTTACTTTTTCTTTGTATGCTGATTACGTAATCTGGTTAATGGTAATCCGTCACTCCCCAACACGTCACTCTACATTGGGTCTGTTCCGTGGTTCAGAGTTTGCGTGCTGCAGGTGTGTGTTTTGAGCCTCACACTGTGGACCTGATGTGTTTTCATTGACTTCTGCCAGTTAAACATGTCTCAACAGAACACATATTGCACACTGACGAACATCAAGGCTCCACACACAGAATCAGGACACTCGCCTGGAGGGATGCATTCATTTCTCTCCTGAGGATTGGACAGACTGGAATGATCTAATTCTCTTCTCTGTTCCCACTGCTAACCTTGTGGTCCAGTTGCCAGGATAGTGAACCTGGGAAGTACCCCAACGTTTAGGGATAGAAATGTATAGTACCAGTCCCCCGCACATAGAAACTGCCGGATACTAGCACAAGTTGTTATGCTAACATATTATGCTAATTATGTCCGCATATATGTGGACAATAGTTTAAAATGTGGGTGAAATAAAAAACTGAAACTAAGCTTTATTTTATACTTATGTAACATTATTCTGACTTCTGTTACTTTTCTTTTTAAAAGGAAGTTTCTGTGAAAGATGACGATCAAGTATTCATGGTACCCTTGTGCATTAAAGGTATTCATACGGACCTGTCGTATTCTGTCTGAGGAGGGGCTCAGGTATCCAGAGGTCATGGAGGTCAGGTGGAGGGTCACAGCATCTGCTGGAGACACATCACTGACATCAGTTTATTCCCATAAACTACAACTACCACAGTATCACCCCACAAAGTCAAGTGGCTTTGCATCCATGTCTGTATAAAATGTCTTTGCTTCCTCCTCTTATCCTGTTACATTTGAATGACATTGTCATATTAAACCTTATAGAAATGTGACTTTAACCTTTGACCACCAATAGCTAATCAATTCTTTCTTCCTGTAGTCCATGTGGACGTTTGAGCCAAATGTAAAGCGATTCCCTCAAAGGCTTCTCTGAGATACGGCGTTAAAGAAAATAGGCCGACAGACAGAAGAGTTGTCATAATGACGCCGGCTTAAAAACACATTCATCACTGGCAAATATACTTGAACAGTATTTCACATACACATACGTATTTCACCAGTCAAAAGTTTGCAAACACCTTTTCATTCAATGGTTTATGTTTATTTGAATTTGTTTCTACTTTGTAGATTAATCCTGAAGACATCAAAACTATGAAAGAACACATATGGAATTATCTAGTTAACAAAAAAGTGTTAAAAAATCAGAATATGATTTATATTTGAGATTCTTCAGAGTAGCGCTGTTTTGCCTTGATGACAGCTTTGCACACTCTTGGCTTCTCTCAGTCAGCTTCATGAGGTCGTCACCTGGAATGGTTTTCCATGAACACGTGCGCCTTGTCAAGAGTCCATTAGTGGAATGACTTGCCTTCTGAATGTGTTTGAGACCATCAGTTGTGTTGTGCAGAGGTAGGGGTAGGACAGTGGAAAGCCCTATTTGACTACTGTTGTAATCCATATTATGGCAAGAACCACACAACTCAGTAAAGAGAAGCGACCGTCCATCATCACTTTAAGAAATGAAGGCCAGTCGATCCGGAAAATGTCAAGAACTTTGAATTTATCCTCAAGTGCAGTCGAAAAAACCATCGAACGCTATGATGAAACTGGCTCTCATGAGGACCCCCCCCCCCCCCCGGGAAAGGAAGAGCAAGAGTTACCTCTGCTGCAGAGGATAAATACAGAAGAGTTACCAGCCTCAGAAAGCACACATTAAAGCACCTCAGCCTAGAGCCCACATCAATGATCACAGAGCTCAAGTAGCAGACAAATCTCAGCATCCACTGTTCAGAGGAGACTGTGTGAATCAGGCCTTCATGGTCCAATCGCTGCAAAGGTCCACTACTGAGGATGGACAACAAGAAGAAGAGAATTGTTTGGGCCAAGAAACACAAAGAATGGACATTAGATCAGTGGAAATCTGTACTTTGGTCTGATGAGTCCAAATTTGAGATTTTTGGTTCCAACCGCTGTGTCTTTGTGAGACGCAGAGAAGGTGAGCGGATGGCATGTGTGGTTCCCCCCGTGAAGCATGGAGGAGGAAGTGTGGGGGGGGGGGGCATTGGTGGTGAATCTGTGCATGGCTACCACAGCATTCTGCAGTAGCGGCTACTTTGAAGAATCTAAATTATAAATCATATTCTGTTTTTTTTTTGTTAACTAGATCATTCCATATGTGTTCTTTTATAGTTTTGATGTCTTCAGTATAAATCTACAATATAGAAAACATTTAAATAATTAAAAAACTTCGAATGAGAAGGTGTGTACAAACCTTTGACTGGTAGTGTATAACAGAAGACAGTTAAATATGTATTGTAAATTCCCATGGTTTAACAGGTTTTTTGTTCCTATTTCAGCTAGTATCGCATGCAAATTATACACCATGTCCATGTCAAGTATAGTGTCACATTTTGTATTTCAATCGTAATTACATAATGTAATTTTGGATTTAAATGTTGAATGTTAAAATATTAGTTTGTTTGGGCCATGCAGGTGACCTGGCTGCCGAAGCACTAGGATCAGCTCTCATTAACGAAGCGTAACATGTTTCACATCAGAAGCCTTTCAGTGGCTCAATGTGCTACATGTCCACTGTTCTTGATGGGAATTTGAAAATTCACAACCTGAAAAAAATCTGCCACTTCCTTACAGAGCCCCTCCTCCAACACACACGAACGCGCACATGACCAATGAGGGCACGAGATAAGTTTGTGCCCAGATGGAAGGCTGACAGGCAGGTAGGCCATCCAGTTATTTTAGCCGGGCCGGCTAAAATGATTGGTCGTGCTTTTTACAGTGCTACGGCTTCCACAGATGACATTTTTTATGGATTTATTGTCAAAGCACTTCAGATATTCATTGCTATCGGAATGTTAAGAGCATTCCATGGAATATAACAAAAAGTGTTTCTGAAATAAATTACATACCCCACCTTTAAGTTCAACTTCAGGTCCCTCCATCCATCCTATCTTTTTTGCCATGCCTTTATTTCTTTGTGCTGATGAATCTGCCTTTTATTTCAGAAGCTCCAGCATATACATATATATACTATGACCATAATTTAACTGGACCATTGTGGTTTGACTTATTTACCATTAGGATCGGTCACCTGCACTGGATAATTGGCCTCCAGGGACTGTGGGAGAGACAAGAGCAGACAGCATCATATTAGAAGTGAACAGAGTTAAGAGAGAAACCTCAACAAACTAAACCGTGGCCTTCTCTGTTAAGCCTTTTCTGGGGAGCTTTACTTGCAGTGTGTTAAGACTGAGGCAACATTCAAGATGTGCTGTGGAAGAAAAGGACTGTGTGCAAAGAGAGGAAACAGCCTGCTGAAACCTGTTCTTCAGTCAGCCTCGGGCGCCAGCAATCACAGCACAGTGTGCTCTGTTATGGTACATTTGTAAGCAGATTACTGTTAGACTCTGCTTTCTGAGGTAGAACAATGAGAAATGAGCGCAAAGCAAAATGAATGGAAGACAAGTCAAGACAATGAGCCAGTTAAACAAACACGAGTGGAGGAAGAAATAAAGAAACTTACAAACTCTGCCACGAAGCTGGTGGTGTCTATGTCCTCCACAGGTTCAGAGCTGATGATGTCTGTCACAGAAAGGAGAAACATGCTTCAATGTATGATATCACCTCATTCTATCCACTTCCTACATATCACCAAATCATCATCTGCAGAGACACCCAGAAAGCCACATCCTCCAGCCAACGAGTGTGTTCTGGTGTGTGAGTATGACCAAGATTGGACATGTTAATGAAGGAAGTCAAAATAGGTGGTATTGACACATCATTATAATTTAAAGGAGGTAAACGGTCATTCAGAAGATGCTTTATATATTTTCATCCAGCCGAGTCATACCAAATAAAAAGTGACTTTTGGTGTGTTTACCCTCCACTTCATCCCTGATAAAAGCAAAACAGCTTTTAGTGAAAGCTTCTCAAAAACAATGAAAAAGCTCTTTCCAACATGTCTTTAATCAAATCCTCTCAGTAGGGAAAAGGAATATTTCTAACAAGCACGTTCACGGATGAGTTGGGAGGGCAGCACAAAGGCAGCTTTTCAGCTCCACAAATACCTGGACAGGGCAATGTGGGCCTTCATGAGTCTACGTCACTGTGAAGCCTTTGTATCCAAAGGCTTACAAATAAAGAAGTCTTCTGGCCTTTCTTGGGTTACCCTCTATGACGAGGAAAGTGTATTTCACATGGGAAGCTAGAATAAGGATTAAGTGATCAGGTGTAAGAAGGATGTTTCCTCCTCACAGCTTCCAGAGAGCTGTTCCCTCAGAGAGCGCACACACGCACACGCACACACACACACACACACCCTGATAGACACATGGTTTATTACACAGAACCATCGGAGAAGTCTTTCAAATACTTTGCAGATCATTGGATCAACCATCTGTCAATCACTGAGATGAAGGTAGGAAAAGAGCTTTCAATACAGTTCAACATTTCAGGGGGACAGGTAGTTCAGGTGTGAAGCGACAGTACATGGCAGTTCTATTCTAGATTGTTATACATTTCAGAACTCTGTAGCAGTTTATTTGAAAACAGAACAGGAACTTCTGACTGCCCCCAAATGCACAAACTCATTCAATGTCTGACTGTGAGCCAATCACTGTGTTCCCCAACATCTGAACAGGAGCTATGGGCGACCGAGAGGGAGGAATAATGATCATATGTGTGATATATACAGTGGGGCAAAAAAGTATTTAGTCAGCCACCAATTGTGCAAGTTCTCCCACTTAAAAAGATGAGAGGCCTGTAATTGTTATCCCAGGTATACCTCAACTATGAGAGACAACATGAGAAGAAAAAAAAATCAAGAAAATCACATTGTCTGATTTTTAAAGAATTTATTTGCACATTATGGTGGAAAATAAGTATTTGGTCAATAACAAAAGTTCATCTTAATACTTTGTTATATACCCTTTGTTGGCAATGACAGAGGTCAAACGTTTTCTGTAAGTCTTCACAAGGTTTTCACACACTGTTACTGGTATTTTGGCCCATTCCTCCATGCAGATCTCCTCTAGAGCAGTGATGTTTGGGGCTGTCGCTGGGCAACACGGACTTTCAACTCCCTCCAAAGATTTTCTATGGGGTTGAGATCTGGAGACTGGCTAGGCCACTCCAGGACCTTGAAATGTTTCTTTCGAAGCCACTCCTTCGTTGCCCGGGCGGTGTGTTTGGGATCATTGTCATGCTGAAACACCCAGCCACGTTTCATCTTCAATGCCCTTGCTGATGGAAGGAGGTTGTCACTCAAAATCTCACGATACATGGCCCCATTCATTCTTTCCTTTACACGGATCAGTCGTCCTGGTCCCTTTGCAGAAAAACAGCCCCAAAGCATGATGTTTCCACCCCCATGTTTCACAGTAGGTATGGTGTTCTTTGGATGCAACTCAGCATTCTTTCTCCTCCAAACACGTCTAGTTGAGTTTTTACCAAAAAGTTCTATTTTGGTTTCATCTGACCATATGACATTCTCTCAATCCTCTTCTGGATCATCTAAATGCTCTCTAGCAAACTTCAGACGGGCCTGGACATGTACTGGCTTAAGCAGGGGGACACGTCTGGCACTGCAGGATTTGAGTCCCTGGCGGCGTAGTGTGTTACTGATGGTAGCCTTTGTTACTTTGGTCCCAGCTCTCTGCAGGTCATTGACTAGGTCCCCCCGTGTGGTTCTGCAGGGCTCGACATTATAATTGGCCCGCTGGCCCGGAAGCACTATTTATACACCCCGGGCCAGCATAACGTACTTTCCACTTGCCCGCTTGGGCCACTACAAATATTGTTTAAAAAAAAATGTTTCCTGTGGTATTGGTATTTTGACAATCAATTTTGTTAAGTTGTTTCGTTTATTAACGCGACACCATAGCGTTTCGTGAGTCGCTTGTCGTTGTTGGGTGAAAAGCAAACAGCTGTTTGCTGCGGAGCGCAGCGCGAGCAGGCTCCCGTGAGCGCGCTCCTTCACGACAGACTATCGCGCCACCTAACCATTCGCCACAATGTTTTTAATACCAGCGGTAACCGGCCAAGCGCCGGGCAATAAACTATCTTCAAATAAAAGAAAGTCACTGGAGGAGTTAAAGTAAAGTGACAGGGAGTATGAGAAGAAGAGGGAGAGAACGTTTCAGCCAGCTTGATCGATGGAGTTGGCTTCTAGTGGTGCAGTGACACGTCCTAAAACCCTTTTATACTCTATCGATTAGATTTATGATTTGAAAATTATAAAAGTAGGGTAGACATGTGGAGATTATCCGGCAGAACAAAACGTGCATTTATCAAACAGGTTTGTTTCCCACAGACCTTATTTCCAGCTATTTTCCAAAACCCTGTGGAGAAATCCCATTACTTTTTGTCAAGGGAACCGGCAGCTTACTTCCTGGTTTTAGGACGCGTCACTGGCTGCACCTCTCAATATGATGCCAATATAAACAAGGTCTTCTGTCGGCTCTGTACATCAATGCCGACCTATGCTGACAAGCAAGTGAAGAGTAGACAATATAAAGGTATTGGCTTTAGGGAAATGTCCCAGCAGTTTAGGATAATGAAGGATCTAATCTAATCTATAGCCATTACATTACTAACTCCTAATGACAGGAAGGCAGAAAGTGCATTATACAAATAATAATACTCATAATAGCAGACATTTAACAATGACCACAATATCATTATTTTAATAAACCAAATATGAACAATTGAGGAAAATGAGGAAGAACTGATTGTTCAAATGTTGTAGTACAAGTAGTAAGTGCATAAATTACTATAGCAACACATGTGTTAATTTTCTTCATTATTAGTCGATATTTTTTTTTTGGACGAATGCTCCGGGCCAGTGGTTACAATGGTGGGGCCAGTGACAATACAATTCCACCGGCCCGGAGGGCCAGTGGCTTTTTAACCTTAATGTCTACCCCTGTTCTGGGATTTTTGCTCACCGTTCTTGTGATCATTTTGACCCCACGGGGTGAGATCTTGCGTGGAGCCCCAGATCGAGGGAGATTATCAGTGGTCTTGTATGTCTTCCATTTTCTAATAATTGCTCCCACAGTTGATTTCTTCACACCAAGCTGCTTACCTATTGCAGATTCAGTCTTCCCAGCCTGGTGCAGGTCTACAATTGTGTTTCTGGTGTCGTTTGACAGCTCTTTGGTCTTGGCCATAGTGGAGTTTGGAGTGTGACTGTTTGAGGTTGTGGACAGGTGTCTTTTATACTGATGACGAGTTCAAACAGGTTCCATTAATACAGTTAACAAGTGGAGGACAGAGGAGGCTCTTAAAGAAGAAGTTACAGGTCTGTGAGAGCCAGAAATCTTGTTTGTTTGTAGGTGACCAAATACTTATTTTACCGAGGAATTTACCAATTAATTCATTAAAAATCCTACAATGTGATTTCCTGGATTCTTTCCCCCCATTCTGTCTCTTATAGATGAAGTGTACCTAGGATGAAAATTACTCTCTCATCTTTTTAAGTGGGAGAACTTGCACAATTGGTGGCTGACTAAATACTTATTTGCCCCACTGTATAACATTTATATCACATTTCAAAGATAATGAGATTCTGAACAGGTTAATGCTCTCTTTTCATAAGGGCTGTGCTTTTCAAAGATATGTATCTGAGCAATGGAATGCAGAACTCCCTTAACACATTATTATTACCGGTATTTATTGTACACAAGAGGAAAATGTGTTGAAGAAATGAATGCAAGTTTTAATATTCAGTTTCCATTTGTCACACAAACAGGAAGTGGGTCACCACATGTTTCAAGTTAAAGGACAGACCTGTGCAAATGTTGATATTTTGAGTAACATTTTAACAGGCTCTAAATATAGTAAAAAGAGGAAAATGGTCACAACTTTTACAATTATTGCATCATCAGTCACTTCCACATGCACAGGCACTCATCATGACAACACCACTGAACTTTCTATGGAGACACACACACATGTGCACGCACGCGCACACACTCACACACACACCGACAGTGCGCCACTTCCTGTCAGTACAACATCTCTACGTGACGGTGACTTTCTCTTGATGGAATGAAAGGTTTTCACAGCAGGAACAGGAGGTGTCAGTCTGTGTGCTTCCCCGTCACCACACTCCTGCAGACCAGCTCACACAGGGAAATGATGTCACTTTGCTCCAATGTTGCTTTCAGCCGCTCTATTTCTATGCTCAATATTAGACTCTAGTTAATAATTCATAGCTGACTGCAGAACTCTACACACTCCATTTTAGTCTCATCCTGCTTCAGCTTCCATTAAAAACACCCTCTTATATTTGTCCTGCACAATAATGGAAATATCTCGCCGTAGGTGTTAGTGGCAGAGATATTTGAGGAACTAAGATTTCCATTTCAGACAAATGAACTACAAATAGATTTGAATATTATTGCTCACCACTTTCCGAAGAACTTCAGTCAGGCGTGGAGCTCACACTGCTCTGGTCAACTTAGAACTAGCTGAACTATGAATAATGATCTCTTTATGTCCGTCAGCAGGTGTTTCATCCATCCTATGGGGCAACAGCTGTTGTGTCTCTCACTTGAAAGCTTCTCAAAATAAAAACTCCATGAAGAAAATGAAATCTTTGAATTTAGTTACCTAGATTTTCAAAGTGAATCAGTATCATTTATATTCACTGTAAGTCAATAAACGGTTTGATTTGTTTTATACAATTGAGTATTGTGTGATGTCTTCAGTGTCTTTTTTAACAACAGCAAACAAATAGCTACAGATGTTCAGTTTACTACATGTTAAACACATTTAGCAGCAGATATTTCAAAGGCACCAACAACGTTTGGCATTTTGGATTATGAAATGATAAACAATAGTTGCCTTTGCCTTTTTTGAATTGACTCAAAGGTTTATTCCGTTGTATTACATACAGTGTAAGCTTCTTCTCAGCACACTACACCTCAGGCTAGAAATGTGACTTTGTGAACTATTTGTATTATAAACTAATCTAAAAAAGTGTTCAACAATGTTTTAAGCTTGAAATGGCATTGCTCAGAACTGCAAGCCTTCCAGTAGGTAAGTGAACATTGCACCCATGGGTGGTATCCCCTTAAAGTTTAGTATATTAAGCATTAGGACTCAGTTACAATGATCAGGTGTTAGTGAAGCCCGGATCAGCATTGTTTCTCTCTCTGGGAATGCAGCGGCATGTAGCTGCACGCTCTGGATACAGTTCAAGAGATGAAATACAAACCACATCATAATACATTGCTATGGGCCATAATTCCACACAGGTGAACACAGCTTTGCTCCGTTTTGACCACCCATGTTTCCTCTGAAGTGCAGCACAGTGTCTAAGCAGCCTATAGTGGGCTGTTGGCTGAACGGCATGCCAATACCTGAGCCACGTCTAGACTGAGAGCAGCCACACACACACACACACACACACACACACACACACACACACACACGCACACACACACACACACACACACACACACACACACACACACACACACACACCTTGTTCAAACTATCTGCTGCATGTGTAGCATCGCTGACAAAGGATGCTAAGTGTGTCTCTCACTGTTTGTTTTCCCGACCTGCTAAGGATTAGCCTGGTATAATAATGTTTCTTTTAGCTGTTTAATAATACATCTCCTAACAATAACTGGATGTTTCTTACTGATCGGAGTGACACAAGAAATATTCTGAAAATAATTACGGCAAAGCTTAATGAACAGTATACAGAATAAAAGCAGTGGGTAACTCTGCCTTAGTGGAAACGCGTACTCACTTTCATACTGCAAACTACATGAGAAGCCTGATATCAATCTTATCTCCGTGGGTTCATTACAGAGCCTGCCGCTGGTTAGCTTAGCAAGAAGACTGGAAACCACTAGAGAAATATAAACATGACAGTTTGGGGGAACTACACGCTAAAATTATTCCTTGACAAATAATTGCTGCATGCATTGACTGCGCACAGCTTCCTACACTGAAAAAACGGAAACGTTGACTTGAATTAAATGTATCATTTTCACTCAACTTTAATATTTTTTATTTTCAAACGTAAAATGATTGCTTTCAACTAACCTAATATAGTTATGTGAAATCTGTTTACATCAGGGATGTCAAACTCAATTTAATCGCGGGCCACATCAGCATTAGGGCTGCACTCAAAGGGCCGGTTGTAACTTTAAGACTATAAAAATACATATATAAATATATATATAACAAAATGTATTGTATTACATTATTGCCTCTGCATTGGATTATTATCAGATAGGGTAATAACCAGGGGTGCACATCACCTTTTTGCCCTGGTTCTCAAAGGAGCACCTGGAGATGGTGCTTGGTGCGCATCCTTAAAATGAAATAAACCATACCTTTTGAGGGGGACTTGACTTTATGAACGGGGAGGGGGGGGGGAGGTGCACTAGTGAGCACTCTCATGAACTGTTTGCCTCACAGCGGGGTTACTGTGCGGGGCACATAAAGCAGACCCTTCATGCGATAGGGAGGGGTAGAGCGAGGGATTGCAGATGCTGTCGTGCTTGCGGACGGATACAAAAAATTAAACCTAAATGACTCGCGAATTATACTTTGTAAAGTCTCTGTGTGGGAAACCCTGCTATCTTACCAGTTCTTATGCAACTCACAAATATCTCTCTCTTCTCTCTCTCTCTCTGCTGGTGCGCAAATGCGGTTTTTTTCAAATGATCCGGTGCTCTTTTTTTGGCGGGGGGTGTGCATGCACACCTGCCCACCAGTTATGTGCAGTCCTGGTAATAACTTCATAATTAACTACGTCTGAAATCAGAAGTCTGGGGCAAATAATTGCAAGTCTCTTCAGTGAGAATATCAGAAAATTATTTAAAAAGAAAAGCCAAATCCTGGAAAAAAAGAAAAGAAAAAAGAAGTGACATTTAAAAAAGAAAGTAACATTTTGAAAAAAAAGTAACATTTAAGAAAAGAGTCAAATTCCGAGAAAAGGGCACATTCTAAGAAAAAAGGCATATTTAGAAGAAAAAAAGTCAAATTCTGCGAAAAAACCTGTAGTTTATGGGCAACGTGCTTCTGTAAATTACCATGTAACCGTATAATAAACATATATATATATTCTTTGCAAGCTCTTGTGGGGCCACAGAAAATGAAGTGGCGGGCTGGATTTGGCCCCCGGGCCACCCCTGCTTTACATAATACATTTAATTAAAGTCAATGTTTCAGTTTTTTCTAGGGATGCACGATATTGGTTTTTTGAAACCGATAACTTCCTGCTTCTCAAGACCGATACCGATACCGATAACCGATAATAATATAATATATATATTAAATGTACCTGTAGTTTTTGCACACCTGGTGGTAAAAAAAAAGACTAGTAGTGAGCACATGACATGAGCATTACTACTATGAACAAAACAAAGCCAAGAACAGTTTTGACTCTTCAAAGTGATCATAAATTCTTGCCTTTTTCAAAAGCCTCGTCGATAGGTAAAAGCCCCGGTGCCTTTGCAGCTGGCTTCGTACGCTTTTAACACACCATCGTAGCGATGGCGATGTTTCAGGTGACTAATCAGGTTGGAAGTATTATAGCTCGTTGCCTTTTTCCCTCCTCGTGGAACTTCTGCATTTCATTTGTTAATACAAATAGCAAGCGAACTATCTAACTCTGAAACTTTGAAATAGTCCCATACTACCGACGACATGTTTGTTTACTGTCCTGGCTTCACGGCCGCACACCATTTACGTCACAGCCAGGCATGAGTTAGGGAGCGCTGGATTTGGGAAAAACTCCCCTCTTCCTAAACCACTAATACCACAGTACTGGCAAAACGGGAGGAGCCGAGTGAAAAACAAGCGCCCCTCATCCCAATCCACCCACACCCCAGTATTTTTTCTTTTTTTTTACCCAAAAAATATATTGTATATTATCGGGGCTATTAATACTTTTATCGGGTTTATTGGGATGACGTCATAATTCCTAATATCGGACCGATAATTATCGGGCCGATCGTGCACCACTAGCTTTTTTCCAATAAATGTATGTATGTATGTAAACAGATTTCACATAGCTATATTAGGTTAGTTGAAAGCTAAATGATTCATTTAAAATAAGAAAAATAACAGGTTATAATATTATTGCTTTCAACTAACCTAATACAATTACGTGGAACATGTTGACATAATACATTTCATTAAAGTCAATGTTTAATTGATTGGGTGCAGGGACGAGTTTGAAGGTTTGGGTCCATCATGGCTGGAGATCAAAACCCAAACCTGTGTTCCCCGATCATCCTAATCCCTGACTTTTGTTTAACTTCTAAAAACACTTAAAGCCTAAAGAAGATACTCCTGTCAGCGAATAGATCAACTTCAAAAATATCTCTATGAGTATCAGCCAATAAGAACCAATATTAGTCAAACCCTAGACCTGGAGCACAAAGCTATTTCAGAGAAGTTCAACAGTTTCCAGACACTGGAAAGGTCAGGTACGAGGTCTGAACAGACGTGACATCTGATTGGCTCACTTGGAGCTCACATTGTTGCTGTGGCTTATGTAGACAAAGCTCAGCTGTGATATACTACTTGCACACTAAATGTAAAAAATATATTGTGTTAGCTGTAATTTGGTCTTTCAATAGTTTTATTTGTCAGATAGTTTACAGATTTGTATCTTTATGGTCAACTTGAATATTTTCACTCTTTTAGTTCTGTTTCATCTTCTATTTTGAGATGTTTATATTGTATAATTGTTTCTTTTCTACTCTTTTTTATTTCTAATTATGTACAATACTTTGTTTTACATGATGCTGTAATGAAAAAAATCCCCAATTTGGGATCAATTATCAAAGTATATCTTTTCTTAACATGGCATGCTGTACTATACATATGTTTTCTGGTGATGTAACATTTTCATTAGTGAAATGAATTGAAGTAAAAACCAAACCATATTGTATCTCCAGTTGAAACATTGCAACAGCCCTAAGTCCACATCCTGGATTAGTTTAGAGTAGTGATGGTGAGGGAACGACAGTGTGTATCAGAATACAGACATTAACCTGCAGTGTTCTTTATTCAAACACAGCCTGTGAACGTGGTTTAGGTTTGCTACAGGCAAGAGTGGTTGAACTTGAAGAAATGGTAAAGTCACGTGTTAATAGAATGTGGGCCCATGCATGTACACATGACATGAGAACATGTTTGCATCAACAGCATGTTGGAGTACAAAATAATAACAACAACAACAACAACAACAACAACAGGCCAATGGAGAGTAGGTAATGAAAGTGAATGTTGTGTACAATAATTCATCATGAATACATGTGTTGAATCATATGAATCACTGAATATAGACAATGGCAGAAAGTTGTAACTAACTCTTCATTTAAGGTTATTAATCACTTACTAATGCTGTATAAAGCATTTGTAAGGCATTGAAAAAAACGAATCTGTGTCTGACTACAGCTACAGGTCAGGGGGTCTGTAGTAGCTTGTAGAATTTGATGAGCTAAGGAGGATACACATTCTATGATCACATTATGAGAACAAAACACATCTGCATGTGTATTTTACATTTAATTTCGTGACTATATTTAGATATTAGAAGGTTGTGTAATAGAGTTCTGTGGTGACCACCTATAATACACTGGGTTACATAATCCACACATGGAACTACAGTGGGGGGTATTGTTTCCACACGGACATGTATGTGGTTATCTATATATGTTGTGTGCCCTCCTGGCTCTTTCTCTTGTTGTCCCGTGCTGCGACCCGACAACACCTGCATTTCTGCCGCTCATTAAAGACAGCTTGGCACCTTCGATGCACCGCCTCCGACTCCCTATCTCTCGGCACTACAGTTCTCACTTTAACTTCTTAAGACAACTGAGAAAGTTGGTTTGTAAGTGAGTCATGTGCATATCATTAATTTCTCAGGGTGAAGATCACTCCTTTATAAATAGGTAAACTGGGCCAAAAGTGACGGTGTTTCCATTATTACAGTGAGGGAGTTTTTATATTGTGGTGGCAGACAAATGACCGGGAAACACTTGCTGTTTTTCCCTTAACAAACTGTGCAAATCATTATGACGAAGACATTTTTTTAAATATATCCTAAGCTTACGATGAGTATTTGTGTAAGTACAACAAAAACAATAATAAGGCATGATAAGATTAATTTAGGAATCCTTTATGTCAGTGTTGCAACATTAATTAATGATTTAAAACAAATGAATATTTTAAAGGGTTTGAATAAAACCGTTAACACTGTAACGCACCGTACGCTACCTAATATGTAGACATCATACGAAGAAACTTGAATATTTACTTACCAAATGGTTCCTTATACGTCCTCAAACTGCTCATTGTTGAATCTGTGAAGTCCCCCATGGAGAGAAATGTATCGGGATAGAGAATAAAGCTTGTCTGGAGGATAGCAGAGTAGATTGAGACAGTAGTCCTTCACTGAGGGATGAAGCGCCGGCAGCCAGCGGCGGCAGCTCACACTGAACTCCTCCGCGAGCACACAGACACTACAGGAGCACTGCTGCATTCAATACCGGCTCGGAAATACAAATAAATCCCTTTCGAAGTCGTTAATAGGCGATTGCTTGTCAATGTAAAACCCCCGTAGAGCTACTTGCAGCTTTAAGTCAGAGGTGTTACTCATCTTGTACTTGGGTAAAAGTAGAAAGGACCAGAGTGTAGGAATACTCTGTTACAAGAAAAAGTCCTGCAATCAAAATATTATTCAAGGAAAAGTAGAAAAGTATAGCGTCAAAATATACTTAAAGTGTCAACAATAAAAGTAGTCATTGTGCAGATTGGTCCATTTCAGAATAATATATATGTTCATATGTTTTTATTGATAATTAAAGTGTTATCAAAGCTGGTAAAGGTGCAGCTAGTTGTAATGACTTTGTATACTGCAGGGTATTTTGTGAACAGAGGTGGGAAGTAACTAAGTACATGTCCTATACTATTCTTAAGTACAACTTTGAGATATTTGTACTTTACTTGAGTATTTTAATTTGTTGCTACTTTGCACTTCTACTACACTACAATTATTTCATATCTTTAGTTACTTCACAGATGTGGATGAATTATGTGAAATATAATCAAGTGTTAAAACAGACTTTAGTTCCACCTGGAGTAAATTCACAAGCTAACCTGCAGTCAACACACTCTCACTCCATAATCGTCCAGGAGCGACGTTTGTTCAGTGTCCGTGGCGTGCAGTTGTCACGCTCCTAGGCTCCCTCAGCTTCATAAAGGGACGCAAATAGCTTTCAACTGATTGCAATGTATTCCCATCTGCGGCGAGATTTGACGCTCATGGAAGCAGGCATTCGTTTGTGTTGGCTGCCCTTAAAGGGAATGTGAGCGTCCATTCTCATTGGATAACCGAGAATTGTACACCCGGAAGTAAGTATTCCCCTTACTGTCGATTGATTTTACTACACATCGACTAAAAAACACCAGATTATCCTTGTTAATTACACAACATTGATTGGTTTAAATTGTGTGCAATGCTTTTGTATTGTTCCCCTTCGATTCGGAGAAACAAATATTTTTTCGGAGTAAAGGATGGCAGAAGACACTACACTACCCAGAATCCCCAGCTATCGTTTGGACTACACCATGTGCTCTGTTTGACAAACCCAGTGATAGTCCTCAAGCTCTGTGATTGGAGAGTGTGCTCGAGGGTTACGCAGAGCCTGGAACAGCACTTGAAATGGGATGGAACCACAGCAGACTGTCCAAAACTGGATTTGAACAGGTCATGCTAAATGAAGCTCTGTTGCTTGGATATCACTAGATCCTGTTGTCAGCGTAATATAAAAGTACATAACGATTGATGTGTAATTTAGCATAATTTACTAGCTAGCCGCTAGCTGCTAACTGCCGCCTCGTTAATATAAATCCAGTACCATGCTGTCATGAACGTGTGGTGCTGTTACGTGTACGCAAATTCACGTGCTTAATGTGAACGAGCCTTTTGGGCGGTGTGGTTAAAGTTGCGCATGCTCTATGAGTGCACATACGGGTACTTCTCAGGCATGCCGGGTAATCTGTGACGTATAGTGCCAGGAGATATAGGAGTCGGAGGCGGTGCATCGAAGGTGCAGAAGGGTACTTTAATAAAGAGGTGTTGTCGGGTCGCAGCCCGGGACAACAAGAGAGAGAGAAAAGGAGGAGGACACAGTATATACAGTTAACAACACATAAATGTCCGTGTGGGAACCACACCCCTACCCCAAAGTTCCGTGTGTGAATTATGTAACCCAGTGTATTAATAAGTGATCACTACACAAGCCCCCCCAGAATTCAAACATGGCACAATCCCCGCGTCCGGGAGGAAGCACCACAGGGGCCGAGGAGGGTGGGGTTGCAGGTGAGGGCCGGGCCATGGAACGGGCCGTCGGAAGGGGGCCGCAGGAGGGAGGGTGGGGTTGCAGGTGAGAGGTATCCTCACCGGGGTTGGAAGACGGGCCGGAACGGGGCCGCAGTAGGCGTCGAGGTATCCCAGGGAAGCAGGAAAGCCACCCGGCCGCAGGCAGACGTGCCGCGGCGGCGGGCATGAAGTCCTCAGCAGGCGCTGAGGTATCCCAGGGAAGCAGGAGAGCCACCCGGCCGCAGGCAGACGTGCCGCGGCGGCGGGCATGAAGTCCTCAGCAGGCGCTGAGGCATCCCCGGGAGGAAGGAGCCGTGGACAGGGGAGAGGCCAGACGGGGCGCCGTCCGGAGCCGCCGTCGAAATGAACCGTGAGCCGCGGTAAGAGGAGAGGCCAGGCAGGGTCCCGAAGCGCGCCACCCACGGGCCGATGAAGACATGGGGACGTCCGAAACCGCCGAGGCGAAGGAAGAGGCCAGACAGGTCCCGGAGCGCGCCACCCACGGGCCGGTGAAGGCATGGGGACGTCCGAAACCGTCGAGGCGAGGGAAGAGGCCAGGCAGGGTCCCGGAGCGCGCCACCCACGGGCCGGTGAAGGCATGGGGACGTCCGAAACCGCCGAGGCGAGACGGGGTCCAGGAGTGCACCACCCAGGCGTCGATGAGCGTGAGTGGCGTCTGAAGCCGCCGTCGAGGTGGTGAAACAGGTGAGAGTGTTCACACGAGGCCGACCAGACATGGTCGAACCTCCTCTCAGGCACCAGAAAATGCTCAAAAAGGGCCGTACTGTCCACGGTCAAAAACAGGTGGGCGAAATAGCGAGAGGATTCACACGAGGCCAACCAGACATGGTCAAATCTCCTCTCAGGCACCAGGAAACGCTCGAAAAGGTCGATAGCCGTTAGCAGCTAGCCGTTAGCTGAGGCCGTTAGCTGGCAGCCATTGGTAGCTGCTAGCCGTCGTTAGCCCCACGTGGATAGGTAGCTGCTAGCCGTCGTTAGCCCCACGTGGATAGCTGCTAGTCGTGGTTAGCTAGCGCCGCTGGGACGTGCAGCCGCACGCCCCGGAGAAACAGCTCCATGAGGTAGCCATGGGGTTGCTGGTCGACCCAGCAGGTCGTGCATCGTCCCCCCCGATGCGGGAACGGCGAGCAACGTCTCCAGCCTTCTGCGGAGCACGCACCGAGCCTCAGTCCGCGTGCCGGTGGCAGCCACGGACGTCTCCAAAAAATCCCCGGTATTTCGATAAAGGAACCGGAGTTCCTTTTGCCGCGTTCGGCTTCGTCCCGGAAACTTCCCAGACGTGTCAGAGTCACCAATATAGTGCCAGGAGATATAGGAGTCGGAGGCGGTGCATCGAAGGTGCAGAAGGGTACTTTAATAAAGAGGTGTTGTCGGGTCGCAGCCCGGGACAACAAGAGAGAGAGAAAAGGAGGAGGACACAGTATATACAGTTAACAACACATAAATGTCCGTGTGGGAACCACACCCCTACCCCAAAGTTCCGTGTGTGAATTATGTAACCCAGTGTATTAATAAGTGATCACTACAGACGTTTCGCTCTCTCAAAAGTTTGGCCATTTTGTCATCATGCGCCATTGAGCAACTCAGGAATGAATGAGGCCCCGCCTCCCACGCTGTATCCAGTTCTTATTATACATCCATGGTTTTTTTTCACCATTCATTCCAATGGATGGCGCCTATGTCATGTGATCTTCAAATTTCTCCCTGCAGAAAAAAAAAACATGGCCGAACTTCGGTTTATTCTCGGTGGAAAATGCCTATTTGAAAATTAGTTTGGCCATTAAAATGCATTTTGATGTCATTTGATGCGAGAAATATGAGTTGTTATTTCAGATTGTGTGTGCAATGGATGTACATGATCTTTAGTTTGCTAGTTATTACGAAGATTACTTCAGGAAATTGCGTCTATAGAACGTTTTCATTGTTACCAAGGTGGTTGCTAGGGATGCTGCTATCGATATTATTTCTGTTATGTTGTGTAACTGTTTAATGGTGTTATCTTTATTGCTACCCCCTTCCCCGTCAAAGTATAGTGTTGGTCCACAGCGCAAACGTATTAGTTTAACAAAATCCGCATCTAAAGATACGTTATTTTCCCCTGTGCAATTCCAGTCTCACATCTCACAGTACATCGTCAACAGACCGAAAACATATAAAAAAAAATTAAATAATACTTTATTCCGAGTGTGCTTGCTTTTCTCTTTGAAAGTCATCACATAACGGCATTGTAATACACGGTTCGGCTGCATTAAATATTACATATCTGCCGTAGTTCTCTATTTATAGTGCCCTGATGAGAAGACTTAGACAAACATGAGGAACTGCCGGTGTTGCAGTATAACTTGAGTCATGACAACTGGCGACATTCTATTATTTTCGTTATAGGAATCCGGGGCGTGTACATTGAGGACCCATTGTTGACTTACCATGTCGATCGCCTCGTTTGTCGTTTACGTTCATCTTTTGCTATATCTGCCTTCCTAAGATCACTTTGATGCACATTCAGTACTCGTATGTGAGGTTGTGGGTGAGAGGTGGATATCGTGACGCTTACAGGGAGGTATCGAACATTACAAAGTAGGTGACTGTGTGGATGCCTGTTCAAAATATTGCAAACTTGAATAAATCATTTAAATTATATATTTGTGTCCGACTTTCATTTGTACATCGTTCTTAATGTGATGTATAGTAGCTTTGATAGCTGTCCATACCTTCAGACAGCCTAAAAGTAAAACACAAGTCGTTTATTCACAGCCCGAACGCTCATCGAGATGACTGGATCACTCATGACAGGTTGTGATCAGCTCCGATTAAATTGTGATATCAATGCTGTACCTATTCTCCAGGGAGCACGTTTTTTTTATGAAATACCTGTATCCCTCTCATCACAACAAGACTCACTGTGCAGGAAAAACAATTACATACATGAAAATAACCTTGATGCATGGGAATGAAACACACAAACTATCTTCCGTGGCTATACTGATATGTCACAGTAGCAGTCAACCACAGAAACGTAAGTCCAGCGGGGCACAAGTTGAATACATATAAAACATTTGTACATCGTTCTTAATGTGATGTATAGTAGCTTTGATAGCTGTCCATACCTTCAGACAGCCTAAAAGTAAAACACAAGTTGTTTATTCACAGCCCGAAAGCAGCATCGAGATGACTGGATCATCTGCAGTGTTGGGCAAGTTACTTCCAAAATGTAATACAGTATGTGATGCCCCTGTGGGTGCATCAGTAGAGAGGAGGTGGTGATTGGTGTTTGGTGTTTGCTGTTTGCATTGATTGCAGTAACTCAGGGCACCTGGGTCTGGTGTCCTGCAGCTATTTAGAGCCTCTCTGCTCCTCTCTGTGCTCTCTCTGCTTTCCCGTACAGGGCCCCGGTTTTGTTGAGTATATGTTGTGGTTACTCTATTTGCTTTACTTTGTGCACCTCAACACTCTCACACATACATATTCATACAACCCTCACCCTGCATTTACACTACTGATACCACTGACGTCCACACCTCATGCCTTACTTATTGTTGCACTTCAATTAATTTGGCTAATTTCGATTGTTTCCTTTAAATAAACATATTTTGATAACCGTTGACATGGTGTGTCTCCTTTTTGTTGTGGCCTTTTGAGCCAGGTCATAACAAATGGGGGCTCGTCCTACGGGTTATTTGGTTAAAAGTTTGTGTAGTGCTCAGAGCACAGGGCGTCATTTGAGCAGCTAATTAGTTGATGTGGTCCAGCTGTGTGCTGGCTCGGTGCTGCTATTTGGGGGACACATCATGTTTTTTGGGTTTCAGGAAGCTTTAGTGTTTGACATGGCATCAGGTTTTGTGTGCCAATCGGAAGGTAAGATGTTGCTGCTTGTTACGCTTTTGTAAAGAGTTTTCCCCGCTAGGCTTAAGTGGCGTTTCCCTTTGGGTTGCGTCTGTTTGTTTTTTTCATAGTGTTGTGGCAACGTGGTTAGTGTCAGCTGTTTTCGGACAGCTGTCTCGGGGGCACATCCGCGTGATTTCTTGGTGTTACCTGCGTGCAGGTCGCTCCATAACTCCGCCGGGTTCCAGTGCGTAATTACCCACCGCAAGCCACATGAAGACTAGGTGAGATTAGGAAGATTTTGTTTAGGCAGTTAGGGGGAAATTCTCTGTTGGGTTAATCTTATGCCCATGCGTATTGGCAGTTTAGTACTTTGCTTTCTGATTGGCTATTATGACTTCTTTGTCAGCGTTTGTGGATGCGCCCTCAGTGTCTTTCTTAGATAATTGCCAGAAGGCGCAGTTGGTCGAAATAGCAGAGCACTATGACATTGCTGTTGTGGGGAGCAAGCGGAAACATGACATTAAAACTGTCATTGTGTCATCTTTGTTTGAGCAGGGGGTGTTGCAGAAGAGTGAGTCTGGTGCGGCAGGGTTCGTGCCGGTAGTGGTTCAGACAACTGGTTTGACGTTCGAGCAGCAAAAGGAGCTTTTGGCCATGCAGTTTAATCAGGAGAGATTGCAGTTGGAGATGAGGTTGGAGCAGGAGAAGTTGCAGTTGGAGATGAGGGGTCAGCAGCAGGAGGTAGAGAAGCGTTTGGAGGTGGAGAAGGTGCTGGAGGTGGAAAAGATGAAATGTGAGGTGGAACATGCTAGATTACGGCTGATGGGAGAGGGCAAGTTGTCTCCAAGGGAGGATGGTGGTGATAGGTCGGCATCAGGCAGTGGCGATATAATTTCTTACTTGCGGTTAGTGCCAAAGTTCAATGAGCGTGACCCGGACATTTTTTTCACTCTATTTGAACTCATAGCAGAGGCAAGAAACTGGTCAGATTCGGACAGAGTGCTGTTACTTCAGTGTGTACTCACTGGGCGAGCACAGGAGGCCTATTCAGCGGTTTGTGGCGAAAATGCTTTGGACTATGCCAGAGTAAAATCAGCGGTGTTGAAATCTTACGAACTGGTTCCTGAAGCGTATCGTCAAAGGTTCAGAAGTTGGGTCAAGGGAGATAAGCAGACACATATGGAGTTTATCCGTGATTTAACTTCTCATTTTCAGCGGTGGTGCGTGGCAGCAAAGGTTGTAAGTTTTGACGGCCTTTGTGAGCTCATTGTCTTGGAACAATTTAAAAACAGTCTCCCTCAGCGTGTGGCCACCTATGTGAATGAACAGAAACCTTCCACCGCGTTTAGAGCTGCTGAATTAGCGGACGATTTTGTGTTGACACATAAGGGCAGTTTTACTGAGAAGTATTCTAGGGGTGATTGGAAACGGGGAGAAGACAATGGCTATGCCCGCGGTGGTGCAAAGTTTTCACCAGGCTCCTCCCGTAGACTTGTAGATACAGGGCGACCCGAGGGGGCCAAAGTGGACCTATGTCATTATTGTCGAGAAGAGGGTCATTGGAAGGGGCAGTGTCCGTTGCTGGAACCTGAGGGGAAGCCTCGTTCTTCACCACATGCTCCAGCCATGTGTTGTTCTGCCGTTTTGGTTAAAAAGCCGCAGGGTGTAGGATCGGGCATGGTGCCTGATAAGAAGCTGGTTTGTGCCGACTTGGATGTGGGTTCTGTTTTTGAGCCGTTCATAACGGAAGCCGTTGTGTCAGTAGTTGGTAGTGACAAGTATGTTCCGATTAAGGTGTTGCGTGACACAGCAGCTAGATACTCATTTATTGCTGAGTCAGTATTGCCTTTTTCATCAGAGACAGAGACTGGGGATGTTGTGCTGATGAGGGGCATGGAGATGGGCTTGATCCCTGTGCCACGGCATACAATAGTGCTGGATTGCGAGCTGGTGCGGGGAGTTGTGTCTATTGGCGTGCGTCCCGCGTTGCCACTTGATGGGATACAGATGATTTTGGGCAACGATCTCGCTGGTAGTGCTGTGTGGGCTGGTGTGCCACCGCCTGTGGTGGTTTCCAGGCCGTTGGCATCTGTGGAGCCAGATGAGAGCGGTTTGCAAGTTCCAAGTGTGTCGCCAATTTATACTGTTACGCGTTTGCAGAGCCGTAGGATGTCTACTGACCTACCTGTTTCGGAGTCTGGAGAATGTGGTCCAGCACGGTACTTTGAGATCGGGACAAAGAAGAAGGAGAGGACAGTCAAAGAGGTGAAGAACAAGAGGAGGCCGAACAAGAGGAGGCAGAAGAAGAGGAGGCCGAAGGAGGTCGGCGCGCCCAAGAGACCGATGAGCGCCTACATGCTGTGGCTCAACGCCAGCCAACCCAAGGAGGAGTGGGACATAAAGGCAGTGGAGGCGAGGAAGCGGTGCGGGGTCGCGGGGCAGGAGTTCGGAGACAGTGGAGGAGGAGCGTCCTCCAGTCCTAAGAAGGAAAATAAAAAAGCTGGAGTTAAGAAGGAGGATATTGGGTTGTCGTGGATCCCTTTGGGGCCCCGTCTTAAGGGGGGGGCTGTGATGCCCCTGTGGGTGCATCAGTAGAGAGGAGGTGGTGAATAGGCGCATTCACACTGCGGTACTTTTCCCACAAAGGTTCATGCGAACTTAGTTCAGTGAACTCTTTTATCGCGTTCACACCAAAAAGAGCCGGTACTAAATATAGCTCTTTTCTCACAAAAGAGCCGCTCGTAAGTCCCTGCTAGAGAGCAGGGACTTTCGAGCGGCTCTTTTGTGAGAAAAGAGCTATATTTCTGATTCGCTGGGCGGATTGCAAACCACGCCCCGTAAAACTTCCAAAAAGTTTTGTGAAGCCGCCATTTTATTATCCTCGCATTAGCATTATTAGCATTAGCCCAGCGCAGAAACGCAGAGAGACTAACTTATGGCAACACAAAATAAAACATGGGAGCGGTGGAGATGAGGAGGTGTCGGCGTTCTGGCGATTTACTCGGAAGGCTTCAGTAGAAGCTGCTGGGAGTCCCAGCAACTTCTACTGAAGTCCTCTTACAACTCCGGGGACTTCCGGCCGGGGACTTTGGGCGGCAGTATCCGCCGTGAAGTTGTTTGTAGCCTGTAGGTCGTCTCCATCTCCTGGTTCTTTCTTTCTGTCTGACCGTTGGATTGCGGATGGAAACCGGATGACAGACTGACTGTGGCCCCAAGTAGCGTGCAGAATTCCCTCCAGAACACCGAGGTAAATTGAGGACCACGATCGGAAACCACATCAGTAGGCAGCCCATGGAGCCGGAACACATGGAGAAGGACCAGCTCCGCCGTCTCTTTAGCTGAGGGGAGCTTGGGTATCGGCACAAAATGAGCCATCTTACTGAATCGGTCTACCACCGTCAAGATGGCAGTGTGTCCGTTGGACGGTGGCAGAGCAGTAACAAAGTCCAGAGAAATGTGAGACCAGGGGCAATGAGGGATTGGCAGAGGTCGTAGGAGACCAGCAGGAGCTTGGTGAGAAGACTTGTTTTGATTGCAAACGGGGCAGGCATTTACAAATTCCCTGGTGTCCTCCTTAAGTGTTGCCCACCAGAACCTTTGCTGGACTACCTCCCGTGTACGTTGGATCCCAGGATGGCAGGTGAGTCTGGAGTTATGAGCCAACTGGATAATATCAGACCTCAACGTCTGTGGAACGAACAGGCGGTTCGGAGGACAGGCACTGGGTCCCGGCTGGTCCTGCTGGGCGGCCTTGACCCTCTCCTCCACCTCCCAGATGAGGGCGGCGACGAGCTGAGGAGTCGGAAGGATGGTGTCCAAGCCCCTGGGAATGTTACCTCCCTCTCCAAACTGACGAGAAAGAGCGTCAGCCCTAATGTTCCGAGAACCAGGGCGGTAGGAGAGGGAGAAATTGAACCGAGTGAAGAAAAGGGCCCATCTAGCCTGTCGGGAATTCAGTCTGTGGGCCGACCGGATGTACTGGATGTACTGTGGTCGGTCCACACCAGGAAAGGTTGACTGGTCCCCTCGAGCCAGTGACGCCACTCCTCCAGAGCCAACTTCACTGCTAGCAGCTCCCGGTTTCCCACATCATAATTTCTTTCCGCTGGAGTCAAACGTCTTGAAAAGAAAGCACAGGGATGGAGTTTTTGGCTGTTCATTGCTCGCTGAGACAGGATGGCTCCCACCCCCATATCAGAAGCATCCACCTCCAAAACGAACTGTCTTACAGGATCGGGTACTCGGAGGATGGGGGCGGAGGTGAACCTGGCCTTAAGGTTCTGGAACGCCTCCTCAGCCGAGGAGGACCACTGGAACATAACCTTAGAGTAGGTCAGGGCTGTGAGAGGAGCGGCCAAGGTACTGTATCCACGAATGAACCTCCGGTAGAAGTTGGCGAACCCAAGGAACTGTTGTAGTCGCTTCCGGGATTCTGGAACCGACCAGGAAGTGACTGCATCAACCTTGGAAGGATCCATCTCGATGCTCCCCTGTCCCACGATGTATCCCAGAAAAGAGACAGAGGATGTGTGAAACTCGCACTTCTCCGTTTTAACAAACAGCGAGTTCTCAAGCAATCTCCTGAGAACCGCCTGGACGTGGTGCACGTGTTCTTTCAGCGTCTTGGAAAAGATCAGGATGTCATCCAAGTAAACAAACACGTGTCGGTCCAACATGTCTCGGAGCACGTCATTGGTAAGCCCAAAAGGCATGACTAGGTACTCGTAGTGCCCCGAGGTGGTGTTGAAGGCGGTCTTCCACTCATCCCCCTCCCGAATACGTACCAAGTGGTACGCGTTACGCAAGTCCAGCTTTGTGAATATGGTTGCTCCCTGCAGCAACTCGAATGCAGAAGAGATAAGAGGCAGTGGGTATCGATTCTTGATCGTAATGTCATTAAGACCCCGAAAGTCGATACAGGGCCTTAGGGTCTTGTCCTTCTTCTCCACAAAGAAGAACCCTGCGCCAGCAGGTGATGAGGACGGGCAAATAATCCCAGCCGCCAGAGAGTCATTGATATAAGTCTCCATGGACACTCTTTCCGGAGCAGACAGGGAGTACAATCGACCCCTGGGAGGGCTGGTGCCGGGATGTAGGTCGATGGCACAGTCGTAGGGCCGGTGTGGTGGTAAGGAAGTAGCCCTCGACTTGCTGAATACTTCCTTGAAGTCCAGATATTCCGGTGGAACCCCTGTAACATCTGGAACTTTGCTGGCGTTCACCGAACGCTGAGGCGCGGCAGCCTGTTTCAGAAAGATCAGATGACAAGAAGGACTCCAACCCAAAATGGCTCCAGTCTCCCAGTCAATGTTTGGGTTGTGGCGGCGGAGCCATGGATAATCCAGGATCAGCGGAATATGTGGAGACCGGAGAACATGAAACTGAATAGTTTCGTGATGGTTTCCAGACAGGAGCATGTGAACAGGTACAGTCTGATGAGTCACTGTCCCCAGCAGGTGACCGTCTAAGGCGTTGGCTGGAACTGGGCGAGACAAAAGAACCCGGTCTATTCCCAACTGCAGCATAAGCTTCTCGTCCATAATATTCGCGTCTGAACCAGAGTCAATAAAAACAGCAAGAGCCTGAGAGCTATCCGGTAATAGCAACCTGGCGTGGCTCAATGGTCTCTGAGCGGGAACAAATCCAGGGGTTTGGCTCACCAGTATGTTCCCCATTACTGCTGAGCCTTGCCTTTTTACCGGGCAGTGAGAAACAAAATGGCCGGCCCGGCCGCAGTAGAGACACAGGTTACGACGTCTGCGATGCTCACGTTCCTCCAAAGTGAGGTTGGTGCGACCCACCTGCATGGGCTCATCCCCCCCTGGTTGCAGCTCTGGAGTGAGGTGAGGAGTCGCAGCCAAACTCGGACGTCAGGGCGCCCAGGCATGTTGATCGTCGCTCTCGTCTCCGTGTGTGGATGCGCCGATCCATGCAGGAAGTCAGTTCAATCAACCCATCCACTGAATTGGGCAGATCAAACGACACCAGCTGGTCTTTAATGTAATCCGCCAAACCACGCAGTTAGGCGTCACACTGGGCTGCAGAATTCCAGTTGCTGAGGCGGCTCTGGGTGCGAAACTTAATGGCATAATCCACCACAGATCCATTACCCTGGCTCAGGTTCAGTAGTCCTCCTGCAGCGTCTGGACCCATAGACACGGGTCCAAACACTTTGCGCAGCTCCGTAGAAAAAGCGGGGAACGAAGAGCAGGCGGGTGTTTGTTGCTCCCATTCCGCTGTGCCCCACAGTCTGGCTTTCCCAGTCAAATGATTGACGGTGAACGCCACACGAGCAGCTTCAGAAGCGAAAGTGTGTGGCTGCAGCGCAAACAGGATAGAACAGTTCGTAAGAAACGGGCTGCAGCCCTCCGGTTCCCCGGCGTAGCGCTCGGAGTTCCCACCCGAGGCTCCGGGGTAAATCCCATCAGAGGTGATGCAGAAGCGGGTGTCGACGGCATAGGAAGAGGCGCTGGAGCGGCCCCTCCTGCCACTAGCTGCTGCACAGTAGCCGTTAGCTGCTGTAGCTGCGCAGATAAATAGGTTAGCGTCTGATCATGTGAAGAGTTAGCATGATGAGCCTCGGTGGCCAGGGCGGCTATCGAGGCTTCTTGCCTCTGGAGAGCGTCCTCAACTCTCTCGAAACGGTCTCTAGGTGAAGAGGAGTGGGCTGGGTCCATGTTCTGGCCAGATTGTTCTGTCACAATCTTAAGGAGAACCCAAATGCAGCACTCGAGAAACCAAGGAGAATTGGTAATAAACTTTATTGGAGATCCCACTGGATCTGAGGAATACCAACCGAGCAGTTCAACGCACCGGAGGACAGCGGGCAGAAGGTGAGTCAGGGACAGGCAGAGAGTCAGGGAGTAAGCGAGGCGGTCAGCGTAGATACAGGCAGGGTCGGATAACAGGCCAGACAGGATAGACGAGGGACAGGCAGGATCAGGGAACAGGCAGAGCAGGCAGATCGAGGACAGGCAGGGTCGGAACCGGGTAGGCAATCTGGTATCAAACGCGGGAAAGACAAGCATGAGGCAAAGTACAATCTGACAAAGAGTGTGTGTAAGGTGCGGGTTTAAATACTGGCAGAAGCTAATGGGTGCAGAAGAGAAAGAGAGTGAGCTAACGAGTGGGTGTGGAAAACAGGTGAGACAGGTGAATGGAAAACTACTGGTGAATGATGGAGCAGACTATGACACATTGCTTGCTTAAAGGGCACCTATCATGCAAAATGCACCTTTGTACGTCTTTTATACATGATTATGTGTCCCCGGTGTTCCAGGGAACTCGCCAAGTGTCAGAAAACACAACCCTCTCTATTTTCCTCCTTCGCCAAATCTCTAAAAAAGGGGCTGCAACGGATCTGAAAAAAATTGATCCACATTCCGACACTTTTCTACGTCACAAAGACGTACTCCGCTTATTGGTCAACTCTCCACCTATCAGGGGAATGAGCCACGGCCACGTGCATTGCCAAACCTCTCATTCGCATATAGGCTATCGGCAGGCTAAATCAACCCCAGTCACATCTGTGTTTCTGCCTGCTCTTGCTAGGATGTCTAAGCCAGTTAAACGTTGTGCTGTTGTTGGCTGCAAGACTCGGAACAGGGGACTGCATGCAATGCCATCAGTGCAAAAAGAAAATAATCTGTGGCTAGACTTCATTTTCAAGGGACATGTGCCAGAAGACCCCGGCAGATTTCTGTGTGTGTGTTCCAAACATTTTACCATGGACATGTTTATGAACTTCTCTCAAGTCCAACACGGATATGCCTCCAAACTAATGCTACACCCGGGATCAATACCAACCATCCGGGACCAGGCCAGTGAGGACACATCCAATTCTGAAGCTGTAAGTTTTTATTTAGCGGTTTTTTTCCTGATAAAGCTATCTCTAGCTTGTAGTATGTAGCATGTAGCATGTAGCTTCGCCGTATCAATGTCGCCTCAACCCCAACTAGTAATCGGTTAGGTGTTTATATGTTCTTGTAACATTTTATTTTGTACGCTCCGCAGTCTTTGCTTTGTCTTTTATTTTAATTATCAGGCATTTGCGAACATGTTCAGACTGCCGTAATGGCGATCTGTGTGAAGGCTGTAAAGCCACGCCTAGCCTAGCCGATAACACAAGTATTTATTCTCCTATGTATTAGTATTTTGTATCCTCTAAAATCATATTGAGTAAGTTATAATAACAAACGTAATCTTCTGGAGGTAAGTGCCGTTTTTTCCAGCGTTATGTAAAAGCTTTTGTGATTGTAGTCTGTAAGAACGATCAGATATCATCGATCTGTAAGCTAAGCTACGCTAAGCTAATGAGACATGCCGTTTTTTGCAGCGTTATATGGAAAAGCTTTTGTATGTTTACTTGTTTGCGCACATGAATATAAATGGGGGTGTGTTAGGATACAACACTGTATGTATGTATGCGAGGGGACACACACCACGAGTAAAACAGAGCTAAAGCCCTGGTATGTTGTTGTTGACGACATGCATATACTATTCTAAACCACTTTTTTTGTTGTGCTTTTTTTAACCTTGCACAGGCTACGTGGCCAACTTGATGGACCTCATCTTCGACCAAGTCTTTGTGGACCCTGCACCATTATGAGCGACCTGACAGGGAGGAGGTCATCGCCGGGTATGCCACACGGTTTAATTTGGCTGCTGTCTGAACCTAACAGACATTTCACGGATCAGAGGACAACGCAGGCCGGAATCACCACTCTGATCCTGATTCAAATAACCGTTGATTTTGACAATAAAGTTCCGAGTTGATATCAAGTGTGTCGTGATTATTCATGTTTGGATGGGTAAAGAATATTCTGATTTCAAAAGCATAAGGTTGTGTGTGGACTTGTTGTCGTACACATGGGTGTGTTATGCCATTGCTGTGTAGTATATAATAGTACATGTACAATGACAGAATGAAAGATTGCATAAAGCCATATACACCAGTATTTATTTCCATGAACAATATTAGCATTCGTTTTACAATTTCAGTCAAAACAAACAAACCACTCAGTGCTCTATTTGCCTCAACTGTAGTCCAACTGTGTTCAGCTCTGTAAATATTCAATGCATTCAGAACACATTTAGGCACACAGGCTCCAATCCAGGATGGTCCACTACTGTCACAGTTCTGTCTAGGTTTGGGTGTTTTCACTGTTCTCTGTCATGTTTTCCTCCTGTCGTTAGTGTCCCTGTGTGTTCTCCTCCCTCCTCACCTGTGTCTCGTTAGCTAATTGTGTTCACCTGTGGCTCTTGTGTTTTTCTCCTCCCTCCTCACCTGTGTCTCGTTTGCCGATTGTGTTCACCTGTGTCTTGTAATTATCCCTCCCTGTATTTAGTCTTGTCTCGTGCTGTGTTCAGTGTCGGTGCTTCTTTTGTTGGTGACGGACTTCACCGGTGAGTGTTCTGTGTTTGTCTGTATTCGTTCCATTTTAGCCTTGAAATAAAGGTTTATCAAAGTTATCTGCGCTTGGGTCCTGCTTCCTTCACTCAACCGTGACAGAAAGCACCGACCAGAGATGGACCCAGCAGATGACCCATTTGAGGTGGAATTACAGCATTTTTCATTTGCTTTGGCTTGCTGCTATGATTGGTGGAGGGGAGCGTCCAGTGTTCGGCAGAAGGAGGCCGCTCTGGTAGAGGCGCACCGGTTGGCTATGGAGAAACCGGACTTGGTGAAGTTCTTACCTGACTGGATGTTGAACTTCATCTGGGCGTGTGATTTCCAGCCTGCGGACTATAAACGTCTCGGTGTGTTCCGTCTGGAGTCAACCAGTGCTTCCGCCCCAGTTCCTGCTCCTGTCCAAGAGGCGTTTTCTGGAACTCGGCTGGCTTTTGGAGGTCCACGGAGCCTTCAGGCGGCTTCTAGGAGAAGGAGTCGCAAGTCCAGGCTAGCAATCCGAGCCCCAAGAGTCATGGTTCCGGCTACAGAACCGGCCCACACAGCCATAGTTCCGGCCCCAGTACAGGCCCCAGCAGCCATGGTTCCAGCCCCAGTTCTGGCCCCAGCAGCCATGGTTCCAGCCTTAGCTCTGGCCCCAGCTGTCCTAGTCCCTTCTCTAGTCCCTTCTCCAGTCCCACCTCTAGTCACTTCTCAAGTCCCTCCTCGAGTCACTTCTCTAGTCCCTTCCCTCATCCCATCTCGAGTTCCCTCTCGAGTCTTTTCTCGAGTCCCCTCTCAAGTCAACTCCCCAGTGTCCTCTCGAGTCACCTCCCAAGTCAACTCTCCAGTGTCCTCTCGAGTCACCTCTCAAGTTTCCCCTCAGGTCTCCTCTCGAGTTCCCTCTCAGGTCCCCTCTCGAGTTACCTCTCGAGTTCCTTCTCGAGTCCACTCTCCAGTTTCCTCTCAAGTTCCCTCTCAAGCCCTCTCTCGAGTCCCCACTCAAGCCCCTACTCATGTCCAGTTGGAGGTCCCGCAGACTAGTCTTCTGCCGGGGGTCCTGCCAACCCCATGTCCTGTACCGTTGGAGGTTCCGCTGGGGGTCCTGCCAACCTCATGTCCTGTCCAGTTGGAGGTCCCGCAGACTAGTCTTCTGCCGGGGGTCCTGCCAACCCCGTGTCCTGTCCCGTTGGAGGCCCCGCCGACTACTCTCCTGCCGGGGGTCCTGCCAACCCTATGTCCTGTCCCGTTGGAGGCCCCGTCGACTACTCTCCTGCCGGGGGTCCTGCCAACCCCATGTCCTGTCCCGTTGGAGGCCCCGCCGACTACTCTCCTGCCGGGGTTCCTGCCAACCCCATGTCCTGTCCCGTTGGAGGTCCCGCCGACTACTCTCCTGCCGGGGGTCCTGCCAACCCTATGTCCTGTTCCGTTGGAGGTCCCGCCGTCTACTCACCTGCCGGGGGTACTGCCAACCCTGTGTCCTGTGCCGTTGGAGGTCCCGCCGTCTACTCTCCTGCCGGGGGTACTGCCAACCTTTTGTCCTGTCTCGTCGGAGGTCCCGCCGACTACTCTCCTGCCGGGGGTCCTGCCAACCCTGTGTCCTGTCCCGTTGGAGGCCCCGCCGACTACTCTCCTGCCGGGGGTCCTGCCAACCCTATGTCCTGTTCCGTTGGAGGCCCCGCCGACTACTCTCCTGCCGGGGGTCCTGCCAACCCTGTGTCCTGTCCCGTTGGAGGCCCCGCCGACTACTCTCCTGCCGGGGGTCCTGCCAACCCTGTGTCCTGTCCCGTTGGAGGCCCCGCCGACTACTCTCCTGCCGGGGGGTCCTGCCAACCCTGTGTCCTGTCCCGTTGGAGGCCCCGCCGACTACTCTCCTGCCGGGGGTCCTGCCAACCCTATGTCCTGTTCCGTTGGAGGCCCCGCCGACTACTCTCCTGCCGGGGGTCCTGCCAACCCTGTGTCCTGTCCCGTTGGAGGCCCCGCCGACTACTCTCCTGCCGGGGGTACTGCCAACCTTTTGTCCTGTCTCGTCGGAGGTCCCGCCAACCGCTCTCCTGCTGGGGGTCCTGCCAACTCCTGGTCCTCTTCCGTGGGGGATCCTGCCGAAGCCTGTCCCGCCGGCTCCGGTTCCTGTCCGGGCCGACACCGGGTCCTGCCCGGCCTCCGGAGCTGTCTGGTCTTCGCCCTCGATCCCGACCCTCTGTGAGCCGCGGTCTTCGTCCGCGGGGCCCGGCCTCCTGACTCTTCCTGCCGCTGCCCTCGTCCTCGGGCCCGGCCCCCTGACTTTTCCTGCCGTGGTCTTCGCCCTCGATCCCGACCCTCTGTGAGCCGCGGTCTTCGTCCGCGGGCCCGGCCCCCTGACTCTTCCTGCCGCTGCCCTCGTCCTCGAGCCCGGCCCCCTGACTCTTCCTGCCGCTGCCTTCGCCCTCATGCTCGGCCCCCTGAGTTCGCCCGCTGTGGCCTTCGCCCCACCATGGACTCTGCCTTGCCCCCAGGACGTCCGCCCGAGTCCCCCTTCTCGGCTTCTGCCGTGCCCCCGGGCCGTCCACCCGAGATCCCTTCCTGGTCCCCTACTGGGCTCCTGGGCGGTCAGCTTAGTCCCGTCCTCCGGACCCCCTCCACCCACCCTGGTGGCCTAGGGAAAATATGAATGTCTCCCTTTATAAATATATATATGTATCGCTGTGTTTGCGTTACAAACTCTAAGTTACAAACTGTACACATTGCATTCTTGCTAATTAGCCAAAATATGAATGGAATAAGTAGCAAGCATCGTAACAGAGTAAAAATAAATAGGGACAACAGCTTGTCAACTAACCATTCAGAAACGTCCTGCTGCAACCGAGATGTTTGCACCTCCACCAAAACCTCCGCTGCTTCAGTTTCTGGATCAAATTGATAATATGCTTGAACACATGCATTGCTCTGAGATGACATGTGTATTCCACACTCGTAATCACAGCAAGCATGGTAACGTGACTCTCGCCGGCTCTTCTGCTGGGGGCGTGGTCAGCTGCTGCTCAGAATTTTCATAGGCAGGTTTGGAATAAAGCGAAAATGAGCGAAACGAGCCATGGCTAAAAAATGATCTGTTTGGTATTTTGAAAAATAAAATGTATAAATATACCTTATATAGGTATGGTCATACACTATATCATTTAAATATAGCATGATAGGTCACCTTTAATGAAATGTAAACAACTTGATTACTGCTTACTCTGGATGAGTGATATAAAATGTTTGTCAATATTCTAACATGTCTTTTTTCTGTTTATTTTAAGATTGAGTGCACTGGGTGCACTATGTGGTACCACACGTACTGTGTTGGGGAGCCCTCTGTCAATGCAGATTTATTTTGTAAAGGCTGCACTTCTTAGACACACACACACACACACACACACACACACACAGTTTATTATTTCTGTTGGCAAAATCCTGAATGTACTCTTCCAACATGAGAGTAACGTGATAACAAAGGTATCCCAGCTGTAGCTGTGAACATGACAGGATGTGTGATTACCTAGAAGAGCATCAGGACTGTTTGAGGCATATGATAGCTATGTGATTAACATGATGATTCAGCCTCTATGGAGATAGACATATGACAAGCATGCTCATTTCTGACGTGGAGCTAATCTGAAGTAAATATTGAATACTGCTTTCTATTCCTCCATCTTGTGACTGTGTAACTCCCTCTCTTGGATATCAGCATGTGAAGGACACTGTTCAGGAACTAGTTGATCACAGATACATGGATCCTGAGGCTGAAGCTCAAGCCGGGGACCAGTGAGATTGTTCTAACAATTTCCAATAAATGTTATTCTGAAACATAACTATCACTGTTGTCTTTCCTTCTATAAATGAAGCCAAAATATGTCAAGCTGGCACTTAGTCATCCAAAAAGTGCATGGTTGCAACTTAGACAGTTAAGCATTTGATATCAGTGGGTCCTCATGGTGCAACACGGAAGGCAGACAGAATTGCTTAGACACAGGTGTCACATGAACTTTAAATGTTCTGGAAAGTTCCTTATACAGATTTAGCCTTTTTTATCTCATGAAGTCCCTAAGTGACACACACTGAACAGTCTGGTGGGTTATGGTCCTTGTCATTTGCTTTTGTGTTCCCATAACAACATGTCCAAGATGTCCATGTGCCAGGCTAACACATGTGACAGAACTAGCTACATTTGGAAAGGTTTTTTGTTGCTAAAGTTAACATTCAAGCCATTTAAGAATAAACATCCTTACATGACATGTCATTTGTTAAACATTAAGCTGTCTTGGGCTCTTTTCTGATTCTGATTACATATAACCTGTTGTAGAAACATTTATTGATGAAATTGATATGAAACAAATGCCATAAATATTGCTGTGACACTGATGTCACATCGGGACCTTAACCCTAAACATTTACAGTAAACCCGGAGTGACATACAGTATATGCACAATTACAAATATGATTATGATCTGCTCAGTTAATTTAGCTGATTCAATTATATTTAGTTAACATATTCTTTATTATTCAATTCAAAGTATGTTCAAACAAATGTAAACCAAAAAAATCATCCTCATTAATGAAGTTATAAATAAGAGTTACTTTACCATTAAAGCCCAATGTGACATATATGTCACATTTCAGATATTTGACACTGGGGGGGGGGTTACATGTCAGAAATGTGTTCTAGGTGGTCTATTTAGTCTAAATGACGTTGCCCTTGATTTCCCCAAAAGTATTAGTATAGCCACGGAAGATAGTTTGTGTGTTTCATTCCCATGCATCAAGGTTATTTTCATGTATGTAATTGTTTTTCCTGCACAGTGTAGAGTCTTGTTGTGATGAGAGGGATACAGGTATACATTTCAATAAAAAAATGTGCTCCCTGGAGAATAGGTACAGCATTTATATCACAATTTAATCAGAGCTGATCACAACTTGTCATGAGTGATCCAGTCATGTCGATGAGCGTTCGGGCTGTGAATAAACGACTTGTGTTTTACTTTTAAAGCTGTCTGAAGGTATGGACAGCTATCAAAGCTACTATACATCACATTAAGAACGATGTAGAAATGAAAGTCGGACACAAATATATAATTTAAATGATTTATTCAAGTTTGCAATATTTTGAACAGGCATCCACACAGTCACCTACTTTGTAATGTTCGATACCTCCCTGTAAGCGTCACGATATCCACCTCTCACCCACAACCTCACATACGAGTACTGAATGTGCATCAAAGTGATCTTAGGAAGGCAGATATAGCAAAAGATGAACGTAAACGGAAAACGAGGCGATCGACATGGTAAGTCAACAATGGGTCCTCAATGTACACGCCCCGGATTCCTATGACGAAAATAATAGAATGTCGCCAGTTGTCATGACTCAAGTTATACTGCAACACCGCCGCTCTACTCCCTGTCAGATCTCCACTCCTTCAATAACCGCCTGCGTCCGGACTGCATGGACATCCTCGCAGATTATGAAATACTCCGCAAACGCCGTCCTCCACACAGAGGCTCTGGCCATAAGTTTTTATTTCATTCCACGTCTCCACACTCCATCCTGTCCATTCGGTCCTGTCACACGCCCACACTACGCCATCACAACAAACAACACGTGAATCTGACCAATCTCCTTCCACTCTCCTGGTCCACACAACCCCCCCCAATGCAACGTCACCTCAGAGCAGCCCTGCTCAACACACGCTCCATCCACAATAAAAGCCACATTCTAAATGAATTCATTAAAGACAATAACCTGGACTTTCTGTATCTGACCGAAACATGGCAAAAACCCCTGGACTATTTTTCTTTAAATCAAATCACCCCAGCAGGATTCGCATACATTGACAAACCTCGCCCACAAGGGCGGGGTGGTGGTATAGCTGCTATTATCAGAAAGGAAATAAAAGCTACCATAATCCCCATCCCTGATGTTTCTTCATTTGAACACCTGATCTTTAAACTCTCTGGTCCCACTCTCCTGGTCACAGCCATCATCTACCGTCCCCCGAAGCCAAACCCCTCCTTTCTCTCCGATCTCTCTGACATTCTCACTCAGCTTTCTGCTATATCCCCATCTGTTCTCCTCTTAGGTGATTTTAACATTCATGTTGACGACCCGATCTGCAAATATGCCTCTGAATTTAAGGAAACCCTTCACTGCTGCAACTTCTCTCAACACATCAACTTCCCAACACACAGCCGTGGTCACATCCTGGACTTGGTCTGCTCCACTGGTCTCACCATCCATCATCTGTCCAGCCTCAATCTCCACATCTCTGATCACCTGGCCATCATCATGGACATCAACATCCCCATCCCCGCCCAAAAGCAAAAACGCACAATAACCTACAGAAATCTCAAATCCATCTCACCTTCAGCAATCACCGCCTCCATTACCTGCAAGATGTCTGTCTCCCCCCCCCCACTTTCTGAAAACCCATCTGAACTTGTGGACTATTATAACAGCACCCTCTCAATGAACTGGCCCCCACAAAAACAAAAAATGTCTCTTTCATACACTCCGCCCCCTGGTATACCCCGAACTCCGCCAAATGAAATCAAGGAAACGTCAACTTGAACGCCAACACAAGAAAACCACACTAACAGTCCATCTTCAAATCTACAAAGACTATCTCCAGCAGTACAGTAACGCACTCAAAGCAGCCCGGTCTAATTACTACTCACAACTCATTCAGTCTGGCTCCAGCAACCCCAAGCGTCTGTTCTCCACCATCAGCAAACTTCTCAAACCCTGTGACAACGCCACCTCATACTTCACCACCGAACAGTGCAACTCCTTCCTCTCGTTTTTGCAAACCAAAATTAGCAACATTTACAGCAATCTGACACCCTCATCAGCACCCCCCACCTCCCTTCCTGGCTCCCCCCTCTTCACCTCACAGCCCCTGTCCCACTTCTCCCCTGTGACCCCCATGCAACTGTCCGACTTCATGACTGGAATTAACTCCACCTGCACACTTGACCCAATGCCCTCCAAATTTGTTAAAGAGAGCCTCCCTGCCATCTCCCAACTCATCGCCACCATCATTAACTCCTCCCTCAGATCTGGATCAGTTCCCCCCTCTCTCAAACTGGCTGCTGTCACACCCATTCTCAAAAGACCTGGACTCACACCTGACATCATGTCCAACTTCCGGCCCATCTCAAATCTCCCCTTTCTGTCAAAAATACTTGAACGTGTCGTTGCCTCACAACTTAAAGCCCACATCAGCTCCAATGATCTCTTTGAGCCATTTCAATCCGGTTTCCGATCAAAACACAGCACCGAAACAGCTCTTCTCAAAATCACAAACAACCTCCTCCTCTCCTCTGATTCCAGCAACCTTAACATCCTCATCCTCCTCGACCTCACCGCAGCATTCGACACCATCAACCACGCCATCCTGCTGTCCCTCCTCGAATCATCACTCAACATCACCGACACGCACTCTCCTGGCTGAAATCCTACCTCAGACATCAGTTTATCAACATCAACAACTGCACCTCCTCCACTGCTCCTCTGTCCCAAGGTGTCCCCCAGGGTTCGGTGCTTGGCCCCCTCCTCTTCATCCTCTACATGCTCCCCCTTGGCAAAATAATTAGTCGCCACAACCTTCAATTTCACTGCTACGCCGATGACATCCAACTTTATATCTCAACAAAAACCATCACCCCCACAACACACTCCACTCTCACCAACTGTCTCTCAGAAATAAAAGCATGGATGCAAACAAACTATCTCCAACTAAACAGTGCCAAATCAGACATCATCATCATTGGCCCCCCATCCCATATCAAAGACATCCAGAATTTCAACTTCACCATTGACAGCCACACTCTATCCCCCCCCACCCCCCTCACATCCGCAACCTCGGAGTCATCTTCGACAGTCAGCTCAAATTCAACCACCACATAAATCACATCACCAGGACCGCCTTTTTCCACCTCAAAAACATTGCCCTTCTCCGCCCATCACTCTCCTCCTCTGCTGCTGAAACCCTGATTCATGCATTCATCACTTCACGACTCGACTACTGCAATAGCATCCTCTACGGCAGTGGTCACCAACCTTTTTAAGCCCAAGATCACCGACCTCGGCCTAGGTGAAAGGCGAGATCTACCTATTGCAGAATTGAGTGAAAAAGACGGCCCAGACAGTGCTTCCAATTTGAGGCCTTTTATAGGCTAATTGCATCTGAATTACTGTTACAATGAAGGCTCCATAATCAGCTCACGGCATATAGGCAGGGGTAAAGTGCTATTTTTTTATGAGTGGGGGGCGGACCTCACCTCCTCTAGGAGGGTCCTCACCTCCTCTAGGTCTTCACCTCCTCTAGGGGGGTCCTCACCTGCTCTATGAGGGTCCTCACCTCCTCTAGGTCTTCACCTCCTCTAGAGGGGTCCTCACGTCCTCTAGGTCCTCTCTCTCAGCACCCATATGAAACCCAACTGTAAGCAGATTTTCATTTTCTTTATGGATATTTTACAAATCACTCCCATTTTAAACTGTATTCTTGTTTTACTGCCATATAGTATTTCATACCTGTTTTTCATTTATTCTCTTATTGTTTGTATAACTATAATGATCATATGAAGGTGTGTCGCGGAAATAATCTTTTGAATAATTTATGACAAAACCGTTCTAAACACTCCTTTAGCTCACCTGAGCCCCTCAGTCTGACAGGGGAGGACTCTCCTCCAGCTTGTTGTGGAAACAGCTCCTTATGTCCGTTAGTGCAGCTAGCTAACCAATTGCTAACATCACGGTCCCCGCTAGCACCGGTCCCTCTCTCTCCCTCTCTCCCTCTCCCTCTCTCCCTCTCTCCCTCTCTCTCCATCTCTATCACACTAAATGCGCTATTGCCACACACACACACAGAGCCGAGCTTGAATGACACAAGCACACGTGTAGTTCCATGCAACTCTCTCATTGGTCTGGTGACTTGCCTCTGTTGCATTCACTGAACACGGGAAATTGCAGTCCTGCCGTCCTCTCTTGTGTCATGATGAGGTTCACGTAAAGCACGGTTAATGTATTATATTATTGAGGTGTCTCAAATATACGTCAATCAAGTGGCACCTGCTAACGGGGTGGTGGATGATAGGTTTACATCTAAAAACGTATTTTTCAAACATTTTTATTTTTATTTAATTTTTCTTTCTTTTGTTCCGCGATCTACCGGTCGATCGCGATCGCGGGCGACCACTGCTCTACGGCATACCATCCAACCTAATCAATAAACTCCAACATATCCAGAACTCTGCTGCCCGCCTCCTCACCCACACCCGCTCCCGAGACCACATCACTCCCGTCCTCCAGAACCTCCACTGGCTCCCCGTTCGTCAAAGAATCAACTTCAAAGTTCTCCTCATTACTCACAATGCCCTCAACAATCAGGCCCCCCCCCCCTACCTCACAGACCTGCACCACCACGCCCCTTCCCGCTGCCTCCGCTCATCAGAAGCCAACCTCCTATCCATCCCCACCCGCACCAATCACCGGACCTGGGGGGACAGAGCCTTCTCCGTCGCTGCCCCCTCCCTCTGGAACTCACTCCCCCAACCCATCAGAGACTGCACCGACCTCACCACCTTAAAAAAACTCACAAAAACTCACCTCTTCAATCTGGCTTTTAATGTGTGATTGTTTTTGTATTATTTGACTTTAACTTTAACTATATATTTATTTGTTTTTCCTTCCTTTTCTTTTCCCTTCACTATATCTGTAAAGCGTCTTTGAGCACCTATAAAAGCGCTAACAAATTAAATCTATTATTATTATTATAATAAATATATCAGTAATTAAACAACATCTTACATTTATTTTCACACAATACGTCTCCTTGCAGTATCAACACTAATTCGGCTGACTTTTATATTTGATCCAATTGGTAGATTTACACCATAAAGGTGCACCGCTGATATAAAGGGACACCTAGTGGTTAAAGCATGTTATTGAATTTCATTATTTTTATTATTAGATATTAATAGGATCCCTATAAAGTATATTCATTACTCGTTATTCTCTACTAATAGTTAATTAAAGACTGTATATAATGACTATTTTGCACATCAAGATTTTCTAAGGTTTATTGACATATCATATTCACAAACGGTGTAGTTATGCATTGAATGAAAAACTTGGGTCGCAGGTTCCTCAACAGTGCATTACAAGACATCTATCAATATTTGTGCATACCTCCAGCAATGTTAACTAAGCACTTATTTTAACTGATATTATACATATGTATTATACTCTTATAAGATGTATGTAGATATTTCATCTCCGACCTTGTCAGGTATTGAACAATCAATAAATAAAGAACACAGAATTGTTAAATATAAAACACAGAATTTGTGTGATTATACTAAATGATTTACAAATAAACACCACTGCATATTTACAACTGTTACACATGCTGATGTAACGCAAATGTTTCCAACTTGGGATCAATAAAGTATATCTTATCTTAAAGATCAAAAGCAAAGCTTTTTTTATAATTGCCAGTAAAATCGAAATCATATAGCTACAACACTATCTAAGATATTACAGTATTAAAATCGGAGATAATATGCGTCTGGCAATGCGCAATATTTATTTTGTTCAACCCCCAACACCAAGTCAGACGATTTATTTCTCAGCCGCTTGTCTCCGCAAGATGGCGTCGCATGACGTCAGATTAGCCAAACATATTTCCACCCGGCTTACCGCTCACAGCTGCTTCCGCCGATAGTACAACTTAGTTTCGTTATAATGTCTGATTCTGAGTCGGAGGCCACCCAAGATCTTCACTTGTAAAAGGGGTAAATTAATTGTTGGATGTAGAAGTGTCAGAATCAATATAGATGTTTTTATTTTAAAGTAAATTCAGATGGAACATAGTAAAAACATGTCAATTCTAATGTCCGCCTAAAAAAAACCCATTACTTTTAGTGAAACCACCCTTGAATGATGGGTTAGTAGACTAAAAGCTTTAGGAATCAAAACTATAACATATAATAAGTACCCTGTATCAAGATTGATGCAAAACAAGTGAAATTTGACCTTTTTAGAGAGGTTTAGAAAAATAAAGTTCCATTTGAACTTTTTCACTGTAAAAATCATTTTATTACTTTGAATTATCACTATAGGTATTCATTCCATCCAAATACAACTGTTGTGAAAAAAAACTTTAAAAAAAAAACTCATTTAATTGATCTTTTTCATTTATTTGAAGAAAAAAAAACACAATGTGAGCCTCTGAATTAGCCCCGAGTGAAAAATGCTAACCTATTACGGCACCGAAAATCATTCCTAGCTCCCTTATTACTTATCCTAGCTCCACATCCAACACATTGTTTATGATCGTAAAGACACAGAAGCTAACGGTGCCCACCTCTATAAGCAATACAACTGCAATTCCGTTATCTGCTGTGCTCCGTGCGCTTTGAAATCAAATCAAAAGTTGTTTACCTCAATTCTTTGGCGTTTCTGCATTGCCCGGCTCTTTCGTTCTTTCAGTTGTTTTTTGTGCTCAAATGTGGGACCTGAATCCAGTAGACTTCTCAAAACAGCAGCGTGGAATCGCTCCGGTCCCTCCGTGGTATCCCCGGGGTGAAAGCAGGCCCCAGCGGTGGTAAAATCCTCCTCCGTACAGCAGTACACGCCCGGTGGAAGCAGGCCAAGCCCGAAGCGTGGATCCACTCTGTTTCTCCGCGACGACTCCGGGGTAAAAACCTCTCCAGTGCAGCCGTATTCTACAGGTGGGAGCAGGCCTCCGTAGATCGCAGAATCGCAGGCAGCAACAGGTGGAGCCTACTACCAATACGGGTTTCAGCCTCCGATGTACTTTTAATGCTTCTCCACCAACAGACTTGACGATGGCAGGATCAACATCGTATGCATCACACGCGAAGTGGTCAGAGCACAACTTGCTCCATGTTGTCGGCTGCCAGCCAACACGATTCACTAAAAAAATCCAGTTTCGGCGGATGATTTTGTCTTGGGGAAATGCATGTAAAATTCTCCCAGATCCCGCACCGTTCGTACATCCGAAAGCACAACAATAACCCATGTTTTTGCGGATATAATTCAGTTTTCTTTTCGAAAAACACCGCTGACATGTGAACGAGACTGCCTGGCCCAGAGACTGTTTGGCTACAATGACGTCACGCGCGCGGAGGCTGCTGGGAATGACATGTCAGAAATTCAGACGGCGTTGGGTCGAGTTTTGTATCAATAAAAAGCTTTTTTTTTGGGTGTATTATCTCGATTTAAATTAAATTAAAAAAACAGGCAGTCTTAAAAACAAAATTTCTATAAAAATGTAGCATATTTGGAAGCTTTGCATTTGATCTTTAAGCTGATCGATGGCTACTGCTATATTTGCAAAATGTGCCTCTGAACCTTGACAAGTGTATGTTTCAGGCTTATCAATTAATGTAATGTAATGTTATCAATTAACAACAGGAGGGGTCACAAACATAAGACCAGCTGTTAAATAAAGCTCTTCTGACCTTAGCTGGCATGTGGGTAATGCTGCCCATTATGGGCACAAGCAATTTTCACCCATTTATTAATTATATAATTATATGTTTTAAATTGGAGTGTTTCCTATCCCCTAAACCAGTGACCACCAACTGGCGGCCCGCGGGCCACATCCGGCCCGCCAGACATTCTCATCCGGCCCGCACGACGGGGGTGACTGTGGCGTTGGCGGAGTGGTTACTGCGTTCGCCCCCCCCATCCATTTTTTTTTTACAACGTCTCGTGAGTAAGGTGCAGTACCGGAGTCCAACAGAGAGGCAGCAGCTGCAGGACAGTAGACTGCGTACTGCGAAACCTTCCCTTCCTTGAAGAAGAAGAAGAAGAAGTGATCCTTCGTTGTGAAGAGTCTGCTTTGTGTACTCCGCACCACAGCAGCATCCCCGCTGCGACAGAGTCCAACAGAGAGGCAGCAGCTGCAGGACAGTAGACTGCGTACTGCGAAACCTTCCCTTCCTTGAAGAAGAAGGAGAAGTAGTGATCCTTCGTTGTGAAGAGTCTGCTTTGTGTACTCCGCACCACAGCAGCAGCCCCGCTGCGACAGAGTCCAACAGAGAGGCAGCAGCTGCGGGACTGTAGACTGCGTACTGCAAAACCTTCCCTTCCTTGAAGAAGAAGAAGTGATCCTTCGTTGTGAAGAGTCTGCTTTGTGTACTCCGCACCACAGCAGCATCCCCGCTGCGACAGAGTCCAACAGAGAGGCAGCAGCTGCAGGACAGTAGACTGCGTACTGTGAAACCTTCCCTTCCTTGAAGAAGAAGGAGAAGTAGTGATCCTTCGTTGTGAAGAGTCTGCTTTGTGTACTCCGCACCACAGCAGCAGCCCCGCTGCGACAGAGTCCAACAGAGAGGCAGCAGCTGCGGGACTGTAGACTGCGTACTGCAAAACCTTCCCTTCCTTGAAGAAGAAGAAGTGATCCTTCGTTGTGAAGAGTCTGCTTTGTGCGCTCCGCACCACAGCAGCAGCCCCTCTGCAACAGAGTCCAACAGAGAGGCAGGAGCTGCGGGACAGTAGCCTAGAAGCAGGGTTGGGTTGTAACGGAATATATGTAACGGCGTTACGTAATCAGAATACAAAGATCAAGGAGGCTAACTGTATTCAGCTGGCGTTACATTTGAAAAACGAGTAATCTGATTACAGTTACTTTCGTAAACCTGAAGTGAATACTTATTGGAATACTTATTGGAATTATTGGTGGAAAAGTTTCCTCACAAAATGTAATATTCATTACCGGCAGAACTGTGTGCACACTGCACGGCGCTGCAGTGTGTCTGTTGAGCGAGAGAGATGCAGCGTGTCTGTGAGGCCCTGCCCCCCCGCACGCAGATGAGAGAGAGATCTCTTTTAAAATATATTGAAAGTTAGAAACGGAGATGGTTAGATAAAATGTGTAAGATAATGTTGATGTAGCGTTTCTTTATTGTCGAAATGATGACATTTATAACGGGATAAAATCAAAGTGAATGGCCTGCTGCTGCTGAATGCATGGGGCAAGTGACTGGAAACAGTTTTAAAAGTTATTACATCGTTTCAGATAATAATAATAAATAATAATGATAATTCATTCTATTTAGGGGCGCCTTTCAAAGCAACCAAGGACACCTTACAATTCATAACATATTCTAAGGAAAGGTTTACAGCAGGAGAATGCAGTCCGGGTGATGTTTTTTATGTGGGGTGCCAATGAGAGGGAGCTGTCCAGAATGACACCAAGATGTTGTGTTTGAGTTCTTGATAAGCCATTAAAACAGTAAAACAAGTGTCTCCTGCTCACTAAAACATACCCATCTGTTATGGAAAAAGAAAGTATTCCAAAAGTATTCTAAAAGTAACCTGAACACGTTACTTTTTTAAGACACGTAACTGTATTCTGATTACTTTCAGAGCATGTATTCAGTAATCAGTAACTGATCACATTTACAAAGTAACCCTCCCAACCCTGCCTAGAAGTGATCCTTCGTTAGCGTGAAGAGTCTGCTAAGCTTTATGCAGTAAACCCCCCCCCCGGCCCGCGATAGTGTCTATTGGATAGATTTTGGCCCTTGGACAAATGTAGTTGGTGATCCCTGCCCTAAACCTCCAGGGATGTACACAGTTTAATACTGGCAACTTCTTATTATGGGTAAATACGAAAACGTCTTTTAAAACGTCAACTCCCAGTAGAGACGTGCCATAGATAGAGAACATGTTGCGAAACACAATAGCCAGCATGTGTAGTTCTGGGGACGGGGTGGGGGAGGGGGGGACGGGTGGACCCGTTCAAATCCAGTTTTGGACAGTCTGCCGTGGTTCCATCCCATTTCAAGTGCTGTTCGAGGCTTTCAAAGAGTAAAGCAAGCACTGCTGAATAAAGTGTGATTTTATCTTTTACGAAACGTTTTTTTTCATATGGAATGCAGTTGGAGGTCAACCAATCACAGAGCTTGAGAACTAATCACAGGGTTTGTCAAACAGAGCACATGGTGTAGTCCTAAACGATAGCTGGGGATTCTGGGTAGTGTAGTGTCTTCTGCCATCCTTTACTCCGAAAAAATATTTGTTTCTCCGAATCGAAGGGGAAAAATACAAAAGCATTGCACACAATTTAAACCAATCAATGTTGTGTAATTAACAAAGATAATCTGGTGTTTTTTAGTCGATGAGTAGTGCAGATATCTCTGTAAAATCAATCAACAGTAAGGGAATACTTACTTCTGGGTGTACAATTCTCCGTTATCCAATGGAAATGGACGCTCACATTGCCTTTAAGGGCAGCCGACACAAACGAATGCCGTGCTTCCATGAGCGTCAAATTCCGCCGCAGATGGGAATACATTGCAATCAGTTGAAAGCTATTTGCGTCCCTTTATGAAGCTGAAGGATCCTAGGAGCGTCACAACTGCACTGACCAAACGTCGCTCCTGGATGATTATGGAGTGAGAGTGTGTTGGATTCAGAGCGGGTCATTCTGCTGTTGGTTCTGGACTGGTGTTGGTGGAGAAAGCAGACTGCTCCGTGTGTGTTGTCACCGACCAATTTGATATTCGTGTGACAGAAACAATTCTAAAATAAAAAAACGTTATTGTCCAGCCGCGGCCGAAAAATCAATAAGCGACCTTACTACGCTATAATCGATAATCGAGCAGCGAGCTACTGAAAAGCTGCCCGCGAGCTACCGGTAGCTCGCGATCGACGTGTTGGAGAGCCCTGTAGTAGACTAATTAACACAAATCTAATTTAGATAGGACAATAAAGTTTGTATGGTGACTTTTAATATAGTAGAAAGGTGGGTGGTAGGGGGGGGGGGGGGGTAGACATATCACACACGCCGTCTATACATGCATCACCACAGAAGGAAGGAGGCTTTGGAACAATAGAAGATTTTAGCTTAGATTCCCATCTGATGAAAAAGGAAAGTGGTAACATACATCAATACTATTATTATGTTTATGGGGGGCTTTTCTTTAGGGACTAAAATAAGATTTGATGTAGCCCCGGTCCACAGCAGGGGTTAGGGGAAGACACACACACACACACACACACACACACACACACACACACACACACACACACACACACACACACACACACACACACACACACACACAACCTTTTTTGATTAGACACCATAAGGCACTACTGTAGTGGGGGCATTTCACACACATCACCCCTCCTATCGAAGGATCTCACACCTACTTGTGATATCACACCTCGAACAAAGGGGAGGCGGGACTTAGCTAATTAGCATAATTAGGGGGGCCCACCTGTCACTTTTTATGGATACTAATGTGACGAAAGGGGTATGCATATTACTACTCTTCTCTGAGGCTTTTTATTTGTTTCATTAATAGAGTCAGCAATGTTAGTCCTACCTATGAATACAACAAAAATGTAAGAATTAAATATGTCCTATTCCCCCCCTGTCGATCCCCCATTGTCCCCACTGACTAGACATGGCCTTGTTACCTCCCATACTTACACAGCTGATGAAGACCCTGGAGAGGCTGGTCCTGGGCAGGCTTCAGCGCCCTGTGAAGCCATCGATGGCGCGCTGCAGTTCGCTTATCAACCTGACTTTGGGGAGTATGACGCTGGCCCCTCCCTGCTGCAGAGGTCCCTCTCCCACCTGGAGAAGGCTGGTCGCTCTGTGAGGATCATGTTCATCATGTTCTTTCTCCAGTGCCTTCAACACCACCCAGCCCTGCTCCTGGGAGGCAAGCTGCAGCTCTTGGAGCTCTCGAGGTGGATCTCCACCTCACTTCGGACCTAAGATTGTCTGCAGTATGGGGCCCCACAGGAAATGGTTCTGACACTGTTTCTTTTCACCCTCTATCTGCAGTGCAGACTTCCCCCACAACTTGGCAAACTGTCGCCTGCAGATGGTCCTCGGATTACTCTGCTATGGTCGGCCTCATCTCTGATGGGGAGTACAGAGAACTGACTCAGGACCTCACCCTCTGCTGCCAGAGGAACCGCAGCTCACAGAGGGGAGACTAAGGAGCTGGTGGTGGGGTTAGGGTTAGGGTTATAACTCTGTTCTTTATCTAGAGAAAGGACAGAACAGACTGCATCTGCTGAGGAGACGGAGGTCTTTTGGAGTGCTGGGCTACAGACCTTTAATGACTGCTGGGGCAGAACAGAATTCAGCTGCTGACAGGAAGAGACTGAACTGATGGTTAAGAAGGCCATCCCTGTCCTGGGGAGTCCTCTGGACACTGTGGGGGACCGGAGAGTGATGGCTAAGCGGCCATCCTTGTTGTGCAACATGTCCCCCTCCCCCCTCCAGGATACCAGGTCCACACTGTGCAGCTCCTTCAGCGATAGGCTGCTGCACTCCTTCCTTCCTGCAGGAGTAAGACCACCATGCCCCCTGGTAGACCCCCACACACACAGCAACACACATAACACATCTGTTGTGCAATATATACACTTTTTATACACATACAACTTCCACCTGTAACAACAATAATGCAATTTAACATTGTGCAATATATACTTATATACTAGTAAATATAGTATGTATTTACTACCGTCAGCCTGCAGCTACTTCATTACTTTGTTTCACTTTTTAAATGTTTATAATGTTACTTACCTTTTTATACTTTGGATTTGTTATCCCTAATATTTTTATTTTACATGAGTGCTTGCCACTTTACTTAATACTTGTTTATTTTGTCTCTATCATTATTGTTATTGCTATGCCAATGTAAGTTTCCCCTTTGTTGGACTAATAAAGGAATTAATTCAGATTCTAATGAATGACATTTCATTGGTGAATTGTAATGCTTTGAGTCAGCAATAATGATAGGAAATATTATAGACAAACTAAAAGGCTATCCATTCTGGCATTATTTGGCTCATGATTCTTAAAATCTTAAAATGCCAATAGTGTATATTTTATAATACCAATTGATTAACATTAAAGGGACTGTATGGTGGCCCGCTGCCTCCAGGCCTAGACCTTATCTCATTGGCTGAGCTCACTAAACCTGACAGGATTAGCACATGTGTAGTATTTGATAGACTATATGTGCTGTGTGGTCACTCTGCAGCAGTGCATGTGGTCATGCAACGGTTACATTTCTCTGTGATACCTCTATCCGTATATATTACTAGTGGCCCTGGCCAGTATTAATTAAATAAAAAATCAGGCTAGGCATATTCTGACTGTACTGCATGTCTTTAGTAGTTTTGAAACCATTATTTATTTAAACATTTCCGAATGTTGATTGATGCAGTAGCACAGCTTACTAGCTACAATCAGTCACTGCAGGTTGGTATAAAAAGGGTTTCAAATGATTACATCTACTGTATTTATCTAGCACAGTTTAACAGTTCAAACAGGAAAATAAAAGTACTTTAAATCAAAATAATTTTGAGCAGAAGCAATAGCTAGATTAATCGACCATTTCATTGGAAGATAAATAATGAATTGTTTGATTTATTTTTAAAGCATCACGCTAAACATTAGTTTCCATGTTGCTATCTTTGCTTTATATAATTAACTTTATATAGTGCATTGGATATGTTAGGTCTTTGAACGGGTAGTCAATAAGACAGCTGACCACTTCTTGTTGTACTTAAGGATATTGTACATTTCCCCTGTGTTCTGATTACCTAGATATTTATCAATTAACCAAGGAATCAATCATCTGCAGGTCATTTGGAAGTAGAAATACTAGATGTTTGCAGCCTTAATAACATTTCATGGATTTAATTTATGAAAGGATAAGTCTGATGAAAGTCTGTATTTTTATTTTTATCGACAAATCCGAACAAGAAAAACTGTGAATGTATACTAATACATATTTTTAGCCTGATATATCTGCTTCCTCTGTGCCATAGAGCTCCATTGTTATTAAAGGTCCCATTTCATGGCCATTTCTACTGATCATAATTCCATTGTTGAGGTCTACTAGAATACATTTACAATGTTCAATGTTCCAAACTCACTTTGGTTTCTCATACAGCATCTCTGTATGGTATGTGTATTCACTGTCTGTCCTACACGGCTTGTTGGAGCTCCTGCCCCCCCCCCCCCCCCTCCCTGTGAGCCCAGTGTGCTCTGATTGGTCAGCTCGCCCACTTTGTTATGATGAGTCCACCACCGTTACAGCGGAACATCAGTGATCAATGGTGTTAGTTAGCAACCAGAAAATGACACCAGTAAGCACAAACAGATGAGAATGCTGCGTGGGGTCTGGGTGCCGTGTTGGCGGGACGTTGCGGGGCTCGCTGCTCCGCCCTTTGAGGCTCGAAGAGCGGACAGTGTGAGCTGGATTACTGGTGTCGTTTCCTAGTTGCTGCGTGGGGTCTGCGTGCCATGCCACACCGCGGAGCTCAGCCTGAGCACTGCGGTGTCCCGCCGGCACGGCACTTGGTCTATATCCAGCATCCATTTTATGACTGTCTGCCTCTGATAACTTCACATCACATTCAAATAGGCATGAAAGTATTCACTGAAATGGTCAACCAGCTTGTAAACTATGTATGTTACTGGAGCTGTGTGTACCATTCAGAACAATGAAGAATACATCAGTACATTTGCTTAAATGTGTAAAGGCAAACTAAGCTGATTCAATACTCTGAGACGCAGTAACACAATGTTATCTTTTGTTCGCTTTATAGGTTTCCCTGAAATATCGGTTACCTTGGTTGGTTATTGGCTAATGGTTACACAAGCCAAAAAAATCGTTATGACAAGTGGCCAAAATCTGATCAGCTCATTTTTAGACAGGTTTTTATATAAATTAAATGGATCAGGACAAAAAGGAAGGGGGTCTTTTTTCCTGAAACGTTCAGAATCTCTTTACACAGAGGGGACACGTGTTTATGTATAAAAGACATGAAAAAGTGGATTTTGCATAATAGGTGACCTTTAATGAGATAGCTTTGTACATTGTTGTCAGGACCAGTTTTTTTGTTAAAATGTCATACATGGGTGTTGCACAATAATTAAATGTTTCTGAATGCAGGAAAACAAAAAGATGTGCTTAGGGAGGAAACGTCTCTTGTAATAATGGAAAATGTAATATGCTGCAGCTGCAGTATTTCTATAATAAGCTTTTTTTATTATCAAGGAAAATGGAAAGGACTGACAAAAATGTCTGTGTGTCCACCTAATATCAATTCAAACACCATGACACAATTCCATCAGATTAATAATAAAAACCTAGAGGACATTATTCAACTTCTGAAGTCCTCCTCCTGCTGCCTTGATATTATTCCAACAGGATTTTTCAAAGATGTTTTTCGTTGCATGGCCTCAGATCTACTTCATATAGTAAACAAATCTCGTCACTCAGGTATTTTTCCACAGGCCCTGAAAACTGCAGTCATTAAACCGCTCTTAAAAAAGAATAATCTAGATGCTTCAGTAATGAACAATTACAGGCCCATATCAAACCTCCCATTTCTAGGTAAAATCATTGAAAAAGTTGTTTTTCAACAGTTGAGTAATTTCTTGCATTTAACTAACTGTTTCGATGTGTTCCAGTCAGGCTTTCGTCCAAACCACAGCACTGAGACTGCTCTTGTAAAGGTCTTTAATGACATCCACTTAAACACAGACAGTGGCAGAACTTCAGTGTTAGTATTATTAGATCTCAGTGCTGCGTTTGACACTGTTGACCACAGCATTCAGATTCAGATTCAACTTTATTGTCATTACATAGTACATGTGCTAGTGACGAAATGTGAGTTAGGCATCTGACCAGAAGTGCAAAATAGCAGTGCAGGAGTCTGTATAATAAGAATAATTATAAATGGAATTATTTTAAATAGAATAATTATAAATAGGCTATAAACAGATGAATATACACAGTGTAAACGGCATTGACAGTCAAATATATAAACAGGTGGGTATGGGCTTGAGTCTATCAGGGAGCAGAGTTCGGCAGGGTAACAGCCCTGGGGAAGAAGCTGAACCTGCTGGTCTTGGACCGGAGGCTCCTGAGGCACCTCCCAGAGGGTAGGAGGACAAACAGATAGTTTGCAGGATGAGAGGTGTCTTTAAAGATGTTGTGCGCCCTCTGCAAACACCGTATTCCCTGGATGTCCTCGATGGCAGGGAGTGGGACACCGATGATGCGTTGGGCGATTTTCATCACCCTCTGCAATGCCTGCCTGTTGAGCATTGTGCAGTTCCCATGATACAGCTGGTCAGGATGCTCTCAATGGTGCAGCGATAAAAGTTCACCAGAATCTGAGGAGAGAGGTAATCTGAATCTTGGAGCCTCTTCTCTTTAACATCTACATGCTACCACTGGCTCAGATAATGAAAAACAACAAAATAAGTTACCATAGCTATGCAGATGACACACAAATGTACGTAACAATTTCACCAGGAGACTATGCTCCAATTCAAACACTGAGTAAGTGCATTGAACAAATCAATGACTGGATGTGTCAGAACTTTCTCCAATTAAACAAAGATAAAACTGAGGTAATGGTTTTTGGAGCCAAGGCAGAACGTATAAAAGTTAGCGCTGAGCTTCAGTCTGCAATGTTCAAAACAACAGATAAAGCCAGAAATCTAGGTGTAGTCATGGACTCTGACCTGAGTTTCAACAGCCACATTAAAACAGTTACTAAATCAGCCTACTATCACCTAAAGAACATATCTAGGATTAAAAGACTAATGTCGCAGCAGGATTTGGAAAAACTTGTCCATGCTTTTATCTTCAGTAGACTGGACTACTGCAATGGTGTCTTCCCAGGTCTCACTAAAAAATCTATTCGGAAGCTGCAGCTGATTCAGAACGCTGCTGCTCGAGTCCTCACTAAGACTAAGAAAGTGGATCACATCACTCCTGTTCTGAAGTCTTTACACTGGCTTCCTGTGTGTCAAAGAATAGATTTCAAAATACTGCTGCTGGTTTATAAAGCTTTGAATGGTTTAGGCCCAAAATACATTTCTGATCTACTGCTAAATTATGAACCATCCAGATCTCTCAGGTCTTCAGGGACTGGTCAGCTTTCTGTCCCCAGAGTCAGAACTAAACATGGTAAAGCAGCGTTCAGTTATTATGCTCCAAATATCTGGAACAAACTCCCAGAAACCTGCAGGTCCGCTGCAACTCTGACTACTTTTAAATCCAGACTGAAGACTTTTCTTTTTGTCGCTGCTTTTAATTGAACTATTCATATCTTAGACTGCACTGTAACTTTTATTCATGTATTTTTTCTTTTAATGTTTTTTCTTTGCTTTTTAATGACTGTTTTTAAATGCCAAAGGTGGGGTAGGTAATTTTGGAGAAACCAGCTCGAGTGCGCTCGAAGCCCCTCCTCCAACACACACGAACGCGCACATGACCAATGAGGGCACGAGATAAGTGTGTGCACAGATGGAAGGCTGACAGGCAGGTAGGCCATCCAGTTACTTTAGCCGGCCGGCTAAAATGATTGGTCGTGCTTTTTACAGTACCACGGCGCCCACAGATGAATTTTTTTTATGGATTTTTTGTCAAAGCACTTATTATTATTCATTGCTATCGGGATGTTAAGATCATTGCATTGAATATAACAAAAAGTGTATCTCGAGCCGGTTTCTCAAACTTACCTACCCCACCTTTAATGTATTTTATTTTTGTAAAGCTAAATATAAATAAACTTTCCTTGCCTTTAAACCAAGTATTATCTAAGAGAAGTGTTTGCAGCAGTATTAGTCGGCTATGGTCACACACTTCTCGCCAAGGCAGGTTGGAGATACACTTATGACAGACATATCGTGCTTGATATTGTCAGAATACGTTTTGCATTGTCGACAAATGGTTAATCCGACAGACCCTGAACGCATCATAAGAAACCCATTCTGCATGCGTCATTACGCACAGCGACGTATTCCTTTTGTCCAATCAGGTGAGGAGCCTGGAGCTCAGGAAAGAAGCAGATGATATGGCAGCTTTATGAGCGACCAGGTGGAACTTGCTTTGTTAACACGGCTAAACCTTTGATTATGAAAACACATTGTCTTAAATACGGCAGCTGCTCGATATGATTTACTTAATATTGATTTCCGCGTTCTCCGGGGCAGTCGTTACGTTGATATTACAGTTCTTGCTGATATACCGGAGAAGCCCTGAGCCCATAGGCAGGACAGCGCAGTATGTCAAAGTACTGCCTGATAACGCATTGAAGGATTACTTTAATACCCAACATACCGAACCAGGCCAGCAGCAGCCGGACAGTACAGCATCCAGACAACAAGAGGCCGTGTCCGCGCGGCAGCAGGAAGCGGCTGTCAGCGGCGGCAGCCCCAAACAACAGCAGACACCGCCTTCCCACGAGCCCGGGGATGCGGCCAAGGCTGAGACCTGCCATTTCCTAAATGCTATATTCCTGTTCCTATTCAGAGAGTTCAAAGAAACTCCTGTGGTTAGACACTGGCTCACCAAAAAGATTAAGGTGGAGTTTGAGGAGCTACTGCAGACCAAGACCGCAGGACGGCTGCTGGAGGGACTCAGTCTCAGGGACATATCCCTGGGTAATTCTCTGCCGGTCTTCAAGTCGGCCAAACTTATGAAGCCGATTCACTTGAACGAGGACGGCATGCCCGAGGAGCTCAACTTTGAGGTGGACATTGAATACAATGGCGGCTTCCACCTCGCCATCGACGTGGAGCTGGTGTTCGGGAAGTCTGCCTACCTGTTCGTGAAGATGAGGCGCGTGGTGGGGAGGCTGAGGCTGCAGTTCACGCGCACCCCCTTCTCCCATTGGTCCTTCTCCTTCCTCGAGGACCCGCTCGTGGACTTTGAGGTGAAGTCTCAGTTTGAAGGAAGGCCTCTGCCCCAGCTCACCTCCATCATAGTGAACCAGCTGAAGCGGGTCATCAAGAAGAAACACACCCTGCCCAACTACAAGATCAGGTAGGCTCCACCACACACTGTTTACCTTCTCACAACACACTGTTTACCTTCTGAGACAACAACAACAGAAACCCATGGCTGAAGAAACGCCTCAACACATTCCAAGACCACCTGCAGCTGAGGATACAGCAGACTAGTTGATGTTCATGTGAGAAAAAACGACATACTGTATGATCTCAAAATGAAGCACACAACAATAATATTGCAAGATGCACTCTTGCAAAATTAAAATCGAAGGAAGCACAATATTTGTTAAATTCTAAACCTGTTTAAATACCATTATGAATAAAGTATTGTGGAGCTTCAGAGATATTCCACTCTAAAAAAATCCTATAGCAGAGACTTAACAAAACATGTTTGGTACACATGCAAAACATTATCACATGATTTGAATCCCAAAAAGAAAAATAATCATCTTTGATTCGTGAAGTCGTGCAGTTGTACTGCATACACATGTGTCTCACTTAATTTGACTGTACTATGTTCGCATGCAACGGAAGTCAATGAACTGTTTGTTGGAGGGACATTTAAGGGTCAATATAGACTACCAAATTCCACTAAGGGCTATCAGAAATTACTACCTGAACTAATATATAAATAGGGTTTCCTATTCTCACGAAACAAGTACAAAGTGCTAAAGGTCACAATTAGAAGTGCATCCCTCTGAAATGAACAGTTAAAGTGTGTACAAAAATAGGCTTGCCTCGAGTTTTGGATTCCACACTTTATTCCACTGGAAGTTCATACAGAGAGACAGTATTATATTGATAGTGGATTCCAATGAGGCAAAACACTGGCTCATATTATGAAGAGAAAGTCAAAAAGAAACATTTCTGACATTTTATTTAATTTTTACAAAAGTGTCTTATCAGCATTATGTTAAAAATTCCAAACGTTTTTTAGTCTACATGCAGGGACTTTTAAGTATATTTGAGTCTATACTTTATATTTCTCCACTGTGACTAGGCTATACTGTGTTAAAGGGGACCTATCATGCAAAAGTCACTTGTTGATGTCTTTTATACATAACTGTGTCCCCGGTGTGTCAGGGAACTCATGCAGCATCAGAAAATAAAACCCTCTCTCTTTTCCTCCGTCCCCAAATCTTTTCAAAACAGGGGTACAATGAGCGGATACAGATTTGCTGCCGATCTGACGTCAAATCGGCAGCGGACCCACAGAAAATTGCTATCAGAAACAATGCCTGACGTGTTTTGGACGTAATCTCGTCTTTGTTTACAATAGCAAGCCTCGCTAACACTCAGAGCTAACGCAGCACTAGAGAGCACATGTGTTTTTTAAAAAGCAGGAAATAAAAAAAAGAACTCACCTTGTGATAAACCCGCAAGAGAAAAAGCATTTGAGCTCCATGCTGTTTCAGAAATAATTCAGGATGGCGTTTTATCACAGCAGAATTTAACTTTATCTCCGGTAGAATTCTGATCAGGCGTTTCTCTAACAGGGCTGCAAAAGAGGGGTATGAGCAGTATGAGGCATGGCTACAATGGATGAACTGTTTGGTATTTTAAGCAAAAAACTTCACAGACATGTTTTGTATAGGTATGGCCCTACAATATATGTGTACAATATAGCATAATAGGTCCACTTTAATTTACATCAGCATCATTTTTTCTTAATCTTTTTTTTTCTTTTTATAATGGGACACAGGGTTCGGTCCGGATTGATTTGTAGTTCGGTCCGGAGTTTGAGAAGCCTTGCTTTATGCAAATGTTTGTTTATCATTGGAACAATGACAAATATTCTCCTGAATATTATCAATACTGGAACCTGTAACCTCTCTCTCTCTTACACTCCCTCCCAACCCTGTGTACTTCTCTGCACTGAGCCAGTTGCTCAAACAGACAAGCCTGTTTGCAGTTGTCGGCGAAATGCCGCTCCTCTGTCTTCATAACAGTCAAAGCATGAGAATGAAGTTCCCACCTTGGGTCAAAATAATGTGCTGTCGACATGTTGGATGCGATCCGAATGATCTCACACAGTCCCTCGTCCTCCTCAATGTTAATTGTCCTGCAAGCTGTAGCCACCGCCACCCATTTAGCTATCGCTGTTGAAGGATTGCTGCTCTTAGAAGTGTCCAGGTGTCTCCCCGGCAAACTTTCAAGTGTTGCGGCAGGAGCGGGGCTGTCAGCATCAGCTGTGTGCTTGGCTTGCTGTCTTGTATCCATATATCTCGCTAGAATCTCCCACCATCCAACTAACAAGAACAACAACGTCAAGCCTTTGGGCTCTGAAACTACGGGGCGGGCCGAGGACAAATACACATGCGTTAATCGCACGTTGTATCGCACGTTAAATCACACGTTAAAATAATTATTAATAAAGAAAAGTTATTAACGCGTTAACTTGACAGCCCTAATTTTTATATATCTGAGACCTATGCTATTGCCTAAAAATAGCATGATAGGTGACCTTTAAATAGGGATGGGTACCGAGCCCCGGTATTAAAGGGGCCCCGGGGCTGAATTATTAAAGACCGTGGTACCGTTAATCTCTGACGTTAGCGGTCTTTTATCGGTACTACTTACTCTGTAAAAATATGTCATATGTATTATTGCTACACAAACATTATATTGCAGTTTTAGTGTCGCCAACTCCGTTTCTAATGCACAAAGACTGCAAAATGCTTCTATGATTTAGTTTTGATCTCTCTCCCCCGCCTGCTTGCGAGGGGGCGGGGCAGTTTACACACACACAGCTGCTACATGCAGCAACACACACACTGCGGAGATGGCGGAGAGAACGCTCTCCGAGGTGTGGTTAAACTTTACCCGTCTCGATGTGGACAATGCTCGTTGCTAAAAGTGCAATAAGAGTTTAGCATGTAAGGGCGCTAACACGAGCAGTTTGTCTAAACATTTAGCAAAAGTGCTCCACATTCAGACGGAGGAATGCACCGGGTTCGACTGTCTTTCTAGCAGCTCTGTAGCTCCATCCACGAGTAACGTTTCCACGTCAGGTGTTATGTATGCTAGCAGCAACACACAGAGTTAACTACATGATACAAACGTCATGGGTTAATGATTATAGGTAACTGAGTTATTTATTTTGTTAAAGTTTCAGCTATTCAGTTTACAGTTCTGTCATCACATTATTTAATACGATTTGTTAAAACACTGTTGTTTTTTTTAAAGGTCACATGTCATGGCCATTTCCACTGATCATAATTCCATTGTTGAGGTCTACTAGAATAGATTTATACTGTGTAATTTTCCAAACTCACATTGGTTTCGCATACAGCATCTCTGTAAAGTATGTGTATTCACTCTCTCCACTAAATGGCACGTTGCAGCTCTTGCCCCCCCCCCCCCCCTCCCTGTGAGCCCAGTGTGCTCCGATTGGTCCGGACGTTGTGAATCGCGCTGAGCTCCGTGGAGGTGTGATTTCCTTGTTTAGCGATACACAGCCAAACTCATCCTGAGCACACACAAAGTCACAGCCGAAGTAAAAACAATAAGTGTGGCTTGATATTGAGTAACAAAAAGGTTGATAAACGCTGTGAGAATGGGTCTGCAGAGAGAATGGGTCTGCAGAGAGAATGGGTCTGCAGAGAGAATGGGTCTGCAGAGAGAATATCGCCTCGATCCCAACTGTCTGTTATCAGCCTGCAGCCAGGGAGGAGAGATCAGCAGAGCTGCATGCACTGTGTTTGTGAGGAAGTCCGTGGATTGGTCAATTTGGACCAATCAGCGGGGGCTTAACGTAACGGCTCCGCAGACGTAACGTAACGGCTCCACGGATTGGTCCATTTCGTTCCGGGGACGACATGACATCATGATGTCCCCGGAAGAATCAGATGGACAGTGACGTATCTCCAACGAGGCGTTTTGGGGAGGTATTTTCTGTGTTAGAGTTTTACTCGCTACATGGTGTACTTTGAGGGTTTTGACTCTGCACACCGTTTACATGCATAAAAACTTTCATAACACACAAGGGGACGGGTAATAACCGGAAAAGCATGACATGTCACCTTTAAATAAAAAGCAATGTTAGTTTTGTTCACAATTTGTTTAGTTAGTTTACCTTTTTTTTTTTCTCCAAAAGAACCGATAAAAGTACCGTTAAAAGACCGGACCGATAAGCGGTATCGATAAAAATAGTAGTACCATTAAAACCTTAATGATACCCATCCCTACCTTTTAAGTTAATAAGCTGTTGGAACACTTGACCTATATAATGTACTTCAACCTTGCCTTTTAAATAGCTTTACATTTTTAATGGTTTAGGAAGATAATGACCTTGATAATAGAATCATCCTACATGACTTTTTTATCACCACAGGGTTCACTCAGTTCTGGAGATCGGCTGTATTACAGGTTTTTTTATAATCTCAAATCAAGGTCCACTTATTGACGGTTTATTTCAGAACCATATGACAGTCTGCAGAGGACGTGGACCCTGAAGACTGAGATGCAGTTAAAAGCTCTAAAGCTACTAACAGGCCTTGGGTTTGGTCATATTCTGGTTCACACCTTTTGAAACAATTTTTTGAAGAAGTAAAGGCCCTGACACACCGGGCCGATTTCGGCCGTCGATAGATGTCTAGCCGTCAATGAGCGTCCTGTCGACCTACTCAGATTAGGGCTGCAACAAACGACTAATTTGATAATCGATTAATCTATCAATTAATGAAACGATTAATCGACTATTCAGACTATTATGCCATTTCTCAAACGTTCTTATTTAGCCATCAACTTTTAGATTTAGCTTGAGGCTGTTTTAGGCATGTGGAAACTAACAATGAAGACAATAAAGATGAATACTTGATTCAAAAATACATATATTATTAAATTAACTAAACATAACAACATTGCTTTTTATTTAAATTAGATGAATAATATTTCACATCAAAAGAAACAACAGTGTTTTAACAAATGGTATTAAATAATGTGATGACAGAACTGTAAACAGAAAAGCTGAAACTGTAACAAAATAAATAACTCAGTTACCTCTAATCATTAACCCATGTTTGTATCATGTAGTTAACTCCCTGTGTTGCTGCTAGCATACAGAACACCTGACGTGGAAACGTTACTCGTGGATGGGGCTACAGAGCTGCTAGAAAGACAGTCGAACCCGGTGCATTCCTCCGTCTGAATGTGGTGCACTTTTGCTAAATGTTTAGACAAACTGCTCGTGTTAGCGCCCTTACATGCTAAACTCTTATTGCACTTTTGGCAACGAGCATTCTCCACATCGAGACGGGTAAAGTTTAACCACACCTCGGAGCGCGTTCTCAGTGTGGCTGCATGTAGCAGCTGCGTGTGTGTAAACTGCCCCGCCCCCTCGCACACAGACGGGGGAGAGAGGTCACGTCTGGATTGGAAAGATCGAAAATACATCATAGACGCATTTGTTTGTCTTTTTAGAAACTAGTTGGCGACACTAAGGCCCTTTCTCATTTCTCTAACTCCCCTCCTTGACTCCCCTCCTCGACTCCTATCCTCGAATCCTATCCTGGAGACTTAGTCCCGCCCACAGGAGATGCGAACGGAGGAGTCGAAGAGGGGAGCCGAGGAGAGGAGGGGAAGCAGCAGGCAGTTAGAGAAAGGAGAACTCCTCTCCTCTGAGCGGTCATTTTAAAGAGAGTCATTTAATTTCCCCTTAGCGCAATACCACATCAGTTGCGCAACTTGCGCCACTTATGTGACAGACAAGAATAGTCAATTCTAATGTCTAACACTTAATGTGGAGAAAGAGATGTCCTCTATGGGTTGATTGTGCGTTGATCTGTTGGTAATGCCTCGGGGTTCCGGTGGGCATGAAAACAAATGCATAATGCTGCGCTATACTTTGCGCCCTCACCCGGTTGCATAGCGACACTTATTGTTTAGGTGTCTTTTAATAAGCAGGTAGTCATATCATTAGCTAGAACTAGCTGGATCTGATCGATATGGACATAAACGCGAGTGAAGTCTAATCTGACGGGAGAGAGATCAGCTGCTGCTGACGAGTTGACACCCAGCTCGCGGTGAGCGGACAAAACACACACTGCAGGTTAGAATATCACATGTAGCTATTTTAATGACTTCTCAAACTACCGTAACTAGTTATAGATATGTTTAGTTTTACTGTCGGGTCACTCATTACTGGATCCGCGAGCTGCATGATACTGACGGGCTGTCAGGAGAGGGAGAGAGCACTCCGTTTATTATTCCCGTGTTATTGTAAATTACTGTTCACTTTTGAATAATATAGTTAATCTACTATAATTAGTTTGTTTAATATCGAATCATATCAATTTGTTTTAAAGCACAATAAATAACAAAGAAGACCTTTGACCGGCACTTTTCTCATTTTGTCCGGAAGATTTAAACTTTAACGGACATGTTGACCTGCGAAAAAAGAGGAACGGGAACTCTGACACACACACACACACACACACACACACACACACACACACACACACACACACACACACACACACACACACACACACACATATATATATATATATATATATATATATATATATATATATATATATATATATATATATATATATATATACCATTTCACAATCACACAGAGCACACTCATAATAATGTAACACTATCAGAGACTGGATATATACCCCCCCCCCCCCTATAATAAAAATAAATTAGGGGCCAAAAGTTTTATTTACAAGTATTAAAAGTAAGCCGAGGACACCAAACCAACTGAGACCCGTCTGTCCGCTGCATCTACGCACTGTACCACACACACCTACACACTGTACAACACACACCTACACACTGTACCACACACACCTACACACTGTACCACACACACCTACACACTGTACCACACACACCTACACACTGTACCACACACACCTACACACTGTACCACACACACCTACTGCTCCTAAAGCATATAATCAGGCTACAGCCGTTAGAAAAATATCGACTCTTTGTTTGTAGTTATCTACTAAACTACAGCAAATAAAGAGAGTAATGTAGGCCTGTTATACTGAGTGATATATATTTTACACACTGCTCTGCTTTCTGCACGGACCTCACAGCTGTTCTCTCTGTCAACATCGCGTTGCGATGAGAGCAGTTAATAAAATAATATCCAGGGGATGCATGCAGAGCTGTCATTGGCTGAGATAAGTCCGGCCGTGCGTCACGACTCTTTGAAACATCTCTGTTCCCGGAAATGCATCCACGAAGGAGCCGTGGAGGACCGTGGAGGACCCGTCAGTGTATCCTCGGTTATAGCTCCTCCAGAGAGCCTCCTCGATGCTCGATGCTCGGTGCTCGAAGTGCATTTAGAGAAATTAGATGTCCTTCAACATGACGCGCTACAATTAATTTCCGGGTCACTACCGGAGGAGTCGAGGAGGGGGATTTGATGAAATGAGAAAGGGCCTAAGACTGCGATATAATGCTTATGTAGCAATAATACATGACATATATTTTTTAAATGTCTCCAGTACCGATAAAAAGACCAATAACGTTGGAGCTTCACGGCGCGTAAAACATACGTGATGACGTCACTAACGAATCGACGACTGAATTAGTTTGCAACTAATTTGGTAATCGATATTAAGTCGATTAGTTGTTGCACCCCTAACTCAGCATTGGTGTGTCCAGCACCGTCGTGTCTTTTCGGCCGTGCCGACACCTTCCCGACAGCCGGCAAAAAGCCGTCGGCCAAAGAAATCACTCTGATTGGCTGTTCAGCTTAGCGAATCAGTGCATGAGAAGCGAAACGGAAGTGAAGAAGGCACACACAGACGGCTATTATTTTTCATTTTCCAGTACCGCACTAAACATGTTTTCGATTATAAGTCGTTATTTGAAACAGTCTGTGATGGACGAGAGTGAAAATGGAATGCACGCTATTTGTTGTTTGTATATATCACGCAGTCTGTCTTCCGGTTGCCTCTTTTGAATTAAGAATACACACTACCGCCGCTTGCTGGTAAGGAGAGTTATTGCCACTCACGCATGCGCAGTGCGTACGTACTACTTGGCCATCGGCTGAAGTCTTTGCGGTGTTTTCAAGTGCGACTGTTGGCCAAGACGCAGGAGACGTGAGGCGACACAACAATCGGGTCCGTCGGGACGTGTTCTTTGGTGTCAGTTTGGTGTGTCAGGGCCTTAAGAGAAACCTAGACAGAAATACGGAAGTAGAAAGAGTTTTGAGAGAGAGAGAGAGAACAAAACGGAAACTTGTGTTATGAGGTCCATTTCTGCTTTCTCTTTCTTATGTGGTAAACTGAATTAGAGCTATGTTTTTCTTTCACTGTTGACTAATCTTCTCGTAATTGTATCACTTATTGAAATACGCACAGAGCCCAAGGTGACCTCTTCAAATGAAATGCAAAGATATTTAGTATAGAAGGGAGAATTTGCTTATTTTTATTTTATTTTGGGAAATACATAGTTTTCACTGTGTTGTTGAATACACACAATCTCAAAAACACATATGCATACATTATTGTTCTAGGGAGATATGCTCAAGGGTGCCTCTGTATTTCCCAGAAGGCCCCCCTACTGGACTTGAACCAGCTCCCTCCCCAAAGCAAAGTCCCTCAGCCTCCCCAGTGATACAAACAGTGATGCAAACATAAATAAACGTTTGGGTTATTTAACTATTGTGTCACATTTTCTAGACCAAAGAAACAACATGAATAGAACAAATAACCAGCATATTATTGATAATCAAATACTAGTTAGTTTTAACCGCTTTTTGAAATGGCCAATTTTGTCCCCACCACTTCGTAATAGTATAATTGTTTGATAAATGTTCTGATGAGAACACTTTGAGAAAGGTTTATCTGCACAACAACATGTTTTATTTTGAGAACAGTTTATTCGTTCACACTAATATGTCTCGGGACCCAAGTGGTGTAGTTTGGAGTTATAGTACTTGTTTAACTTTTGTCTAGTTTCTGAACAGATATGAGGAGCTGTGAGCTCTGAGGGCTAACAGCTAATGGCTGATCTTGCTTTTGTGTTTCGCATTGAAGATGACGTCACGGCTCCGCCTACACTGCGTTACTATAGTTACTGCCCCAGTTCCTAAACTGGAATGGAAACGCAGCATAAAGTGAGCCTGGCCTACCAAGGCCTAACCATACCGTACTAAGTCGTGTAGTGGAAATAAACGGTCTGCTTAGGCTAAAATTCCTGTGTTCCCCAGTTTTTTTTGTGTTGCCATAAGTTAGTCTCGCTCCGTTGGTGCGCTGGGCTAATGCTAATAATGCTAATGCCAGCAAATACAATCAGGAAGAGCTAAATAAATGCCATTCAGCAAGGATGTTGTGTTGCGATAAACTGTTAAATGCCTCATCAAAGGATCTGTGTTGCCTGTCCAACTGTTAAATGTAAGTGTTAAGACTTATTTACGGCCTGTGAGTTGTTTCGGAGAGTACTGCAGCACACAGAGGAAGTCCAAACGTGCGTAAGTGTGATTCTCCCACGATCCTGCGGAGTGAGCAAGCATGATGAGATGATGTAATGAGGAGCAGGATGAGAGAATGAAAGCTGGACCTTGGGATTTGCTGAATGGCACAGATGGTAGTTCTGTAAAGAGGGGGGGCTGGGGCCGCGGCCTGCTGGAGGTAATCCAGGCATTACAGCACCCACGTACAGTCACCACTCCGCTATGGGGGAATACTGTTTCAACGCCAATCCTGTGATGCTCTCACTTTGCCCCAGTCATTATTCCAGCTCTCTGCTTGGAGAGAGAGAAGTGGTGGGGGGAGAGGAGGAGCAGCAGCAGCATGTGAATTATGAGCATCATTCTCCACCTAGGCTTGCTAATTTCTTTACTAGCTCTTTTCTGGAACTTTCCATCATATCACAGTGTCTTCATTTGTTGATGGAGTCGTCATGGAGGGGTCTCTGTTGCGTGTTATAATTTCATCTGAAGTCCTTTTGGGTCATGTTGGTTTACAGGTTAGGCATCAAATTCATTTTTCGTCCTTGGAAATAAATAGTTTGACTCAACATGGCCAACTCCACGTCCACTAACAAGCTTCTACATGAGCTTTCAACTAGAGGTTGATCGATTACTAATTTTTAAGCAGGCCGATAACCAATTTTGGCATTGAATTCTTAGGCTGATTCATAATCCTGTTATAAGATGTTTTTATTTAAATATTATTATTTTTCATTTTATGCAAAGTATAAATATTGGGCAGGTTAATTATAGGCTAATAATGAGAATGATATATCATTATGTTATTAAAATTGATATAAATTACTATACTGGAGAAAACAAAATAGCAATTACATTTTTAGTTTTTGCTTCAACAGTAGTGATGCCATTTAGATTTGGTTATGTCAGGGCTATAGAATATGAAATCGAATCATAAAGAAATGTTTGCTAATGGTTTACCTGTGTGCTATTGGTTTGACTGTGTGCTAACAATTTACCTGTTGCTAATGGTTTGACTGTGTGCTAACAGTTTACCTGCGTGCTAACGGTTTGACTGTATGCTAAAAGTTTACCGGTGTGCTAATGGATTGACTGTGTGCTAACAGTTTACCTGCGGGCTAACGGTTTGACTGTGCTAAGAGGTTACCTGTGTGCTAACGGTTTGACTGTGTGCTAAGAGGTTACCTGTGTGCTAAGAGGTTACCTGCGTGCTAACGGGTTAACTGCGTGCTAACGGTTTGACTGTGTGCTAACAGTTTACCTGCGTGCTAACGGTTTGACTGTATGCTAAAAGTTTACCGGTGTGCTAATGGATTGACTGTGTGCTAACAGTTTACCTGTGTGCTAACGGTTTGACTGTGTGCTAAGAGGTTACCTGTGTGCTAAGAGGTTACCTGCGTGCTAACGGGTTAACTGCGTGCTAACGGTTTGACTGTGTGCTAATAGTTTACCTGTGTGCTAATGGTTTGACATTTTGAAATAAGACCTTAGTTTCAACACATTTTATTTAACCTACTGTCTCTTCTATTTGAACTCTGCTTAATTCACTGGTGATGTGCTTTTCACTTTGGTACATATTCTTAGGCCTGTCACGATAATTAATTTTGTTGGACGATACATTTTCCCGGAAATTATTGGGATAAACGATAATATTGTCGGCACCGTTGTAAAACCATTTTAGACCACTGACATAATGATAATCTATAATAATAATTCAAGTACATGCTTTCAAACAGAACTTTTTATTGAACATTCAACATTGCAAATTAAATGTGAAATAATATTCAAATATATAAATGATATATATATATAATAAATAAAACAAATACATTTAAAGGTGGGGTAGGTAATTTTGGAGAAACCAGCACGAGTGCGCTAGAATTTGAAAATACACAGCCGGAAAAAATCTGCCACTTCCTTACAGAGCCCCTCCTCCAACACACACAAACGCGCACATGACCAATGAGGGCATGAGATAAGTTTGTGCACAGATGGAAGGCTGACAGGCAGATAGGCCATCCAGTTATTTTAGCCGGGCCGGCTCAGATGATTGGTCGTGCTTTTTACGGCTTCCACAGATTACATTTTTTGATGTATTTATTGTCAAAGCATTTAATATATTCATTGCTATCGGGATGTTAAGAGCATTCCATGGAATATAACAAAAAGTGTATCCAACATGTTTGCATTGTCGGGCAAATGCATCTTTGATAGCAAACTGTCGGGAATGTGGGGGCTCTCCGTCTCCAGCTGCAGTGTTTGCTCCCAGCTGGGAAAACGGAATGGGGTGGTTGTGTTTCATGTGCAGTTTAAGGTTGGTCGTATTGCTAGCTTTTGTTGCTACCTTTTTAAAACAAATGCGACACTTCAAGTCCGTAGGTTCGCCTCGTTGATTTGGCTTAAATCCAAAATATTCCCACACCGGAGATGTGGTATTAGGTTTTGTAACCACTTCCATTTAACTTCAAATTCCCCTCGAGTAAGTCACACGTTGTCTCTTGCTTGTCTCTATATCAGGGGTCTCAAACTCAAGGCCCGGGGCCCAAATCCAGCCCGCCACTTCATTTGGCCCCACAAGATCTTGCAAAGAATATAACATGTTTGTTATACGGTTACATGGCGATTTACAGAAGCGCGTTGCCCATACATGGAGCACAATGCACCTCAAATTTGACTTTTTTTCTCAGATTTGACTTTTTTTCTTCTAAATGTTACTTTTTTTTTCAAAATGTCTTTTCAAATCATTTTGAAAGACTTCTGCTTTCAGACCGAGTTAATTATGAAGTTCTTACCCTATCCGATAATAATCCGAATGTGGCCCGTGATGAAATTGAGTTTGACACCTCTGCTCTATATTATTAATTTGGCTGCTACACTGCTGCACACGGAGTGTCCTGACCTGGGCTGTGTTTCACTTCGGTTAAATGGATTCCTTGCGTCCCTCACTTGCGTCGTTTCCCTGCGTCTAGTCCCTCCCACCAGGGAAGCGTGGAGAGACGCAAGGAAACCACGAGAAGCAGGGAAATGAGTTTTAAGAGCAATGGGACGTCCTTTCCTCCGGAGCGTCACGTGAAGCGACGTCCGTTTGTGATGACACCGCACAGCTGAACTGTCCCTGTTATTTTCACAAACACCCACGCCACACATTTACTGACACAAACATTTGTATCATCTGTTGTAGACCCAAATAAATCAAATCAAATAAGAACTAATTCTCAAAAAAGATAAACGCCATTCTTAAAATGTATAAACGAACAATAGTTTGATTAATATTGATTAGAGTGCACAATAGAAATAAAATAATTGAGAGAAGAAAAAGAGATATGTTATCTATCAAAACCCAGTTAGATTAACATTCATTGGATTGCACACTTTGTTTGTTTGTTTAGATATGTAGCAAATTAACATTTTAAATAGCACTTAATGACTGACTGAATGGAAATGACAATAAATGAAAATGTAAAACGAAAAAAGCGATCATGAAAATGTTTCCAATAAATGAATAAAATGATTTTTGTCCACTTTGTTGTTCAGATATATCACATTTGTAACTAAATGATACATTAATTGAAACAAAATACAGTATAAACTGAGGAGTGGCTCCCGCGAGGCTCATGTGTTTTCTTCACTCCGCTGGGAAACTGCTCTCATGTCAAGAAGCATCAAATCAGTGCATGTACTGCATCGTCCAATCAGTGAGCGATACACAGTAAGGGGGCGGGGCGAGTGTCTGAGGGTTTCATCGGGGGATGGACTGGTGGTTCCTCGATTATAGCTCCTCCATTATCGCTCCTCGCTCCTCCGGCAAAAATAAGGCCATTGGGACGCTACTCAAGATGGCGCAGATCAACAAATCAACTTCCGGTGAGACCGAGACCGAGGAGCGAGGAAATTAAAAATAAGAGAAGTGAAACGCAGCCCTGGCTGTGTCATGGAGTAGCATGCAGCTGCAGCGTCGGAGGAGACTGCAGTTTCAGGACCGCAGTTCTGGGACCGCACTCCTAGGACCCTCGTTTTTCGTGACACTGCCACCTAGCGAATAGGAGACATAAATATGAACGACAACGCACAGAGTGTGAGTAATGTGAAGTGCTTTTAAAGTTGTATTTGTTTAACATTAATAACAATTCCGGTGTCTTGAAATGAAGTGTGATTAGCCAACGTTAACTATGATAGTCTTAAGGCAATACAAACAATCACCTGTTAGCTTATGATAGCTTCTAACCGTATTAAAGGCACTAAAAACAGCAAAATAAACTGTTAGCATATTTGATTATTTGTTTAATGAAACTGTCGCGTGATTTTGGCAAGCCCAACTAGGTGTCCTACATTAATTGTTGATTTAATTACAGTAATAGTGTGAGTAATGTGAATCGTGTTGTTTGTTTAAAGTTAACAACTATTCTGGTGTATTGAATTGGACAGCAATACTAGCAACACGTGTTAAATGTGAGTCTTACAGGGAAACGGTCATCTGTTATGCCTATGATGACTCGCTGCAAAACCAACTGTTAGCCTTATTTGTTTAATGAAACCGGGTGCTTTCAATGTGACCATCTTTATAAGGACGTTGGCACAGGCTACCGGGGAAGTGGACGGCGAGGAATCTTAGAAGGTTTTTACTTCGAAGAGGGCTTCCCGGGGTACTGCTGCGGGGAAACTTTGGCGCTGTTCTGAGTTTGTTCTAATCCGTCAAAATGGACTGACGGACTGCTTTCAGATTTCTCTGTCCTAAACGGCTTGTTGGAGCTCCTGCCCCCCCCTCCCTGTGAGCCCAGTGGCTGTCTGCGAGACAGCACGAAACTCAGCCTGGGCACACACACACACCCGCAGCCTGGCTGGTAGTTTGTGTGTGTGTGCCCAGGCTGAGTTCCACGCTGTCTCGCTGACCCCACACCAGTGAGCCAGCTCACAGTGTCCCGCTCCTCGCAGCAGCGAGCCTCGCAACGTCCCGCCGAGTGTGTGTGTGTGTGTGTGTGTGTGTGTGTGTGTGTGTGTGTGTGTGAGGAAGTCCGGATTGGTCCAAACGTAACGGCTCCGTGGACGTAACGTAACGGCTCCGTGGATTGGTCAATTTGGACCAATCTGCGGAGCCGTTACATTACGTCACTATACCCGAAATACGTCAGTATACCCAAGAAGTAAACAATGGAAAAAGAGAAATCCCCACGAGGCGTTCTGGGGCAGCATAGACAGGTCTTTTCTGTGTTAGAGTTTTACTCGCTACAGGGTGTACTTTGAGGGTTTGTGACTCTGCAGACCGTTTACATGCAGAAAAAGCTACATAACCAGGGGTGCACATAACTGGTACGTATGCACGGCAAGAATCTGAAATGCGTTCCGTCACTTGTGTCACTAAGCGCATTTGCGTACCGACGTACTAGTGAAGCTTTTCCAGAAGGCGATTAGATCACCGGACGACAGAGTCGGTCTCCGTGTGCACAGACAGGGCTGCTGTTAACGTCGGTCTGTACAACGGAATTGTGCCAAAACTACGTCAACCGGCTGCGGATGGAGACTCCCCCCTGTCACTAACCGATCTGCAGCTCTTCCCGATCTGCAGTGCGCATGTGCGAGATGGTCCGCCATATTGGACAACTCCGGACGGCAACCCAAGTAGGACACTTGACACAGTGACTTTTGGCAAATCACAAAAAGAAAACGTGAGAGAGATGAGTTATTGTTATTACAACGTGACTTCACTATTATTTAACAACTCTTTGTATTGGGTTCTTTTATTTGGGGTTAAGTACATTGTCAGAATAAGTGAGAAATGGATTTAACTTCTGTTAGAAAGCTATATGCCATACATTTTTGCATACAGTGGGGCAAAAAAGTATTTAGTCAGCCACCAATTGTGCAAGTTCTCCCACTTAAAAAGATGAGAGAGGCCTGTACTTTTCATCCTAGGTACACTTCAACTATTAGAGACAGAATGGGGGGGAAAGAATCCAGGAAATCACATTGTAGGATTTTTAATGAATTCATTGGTAAATTCCTCGGTAAAATAAGTATTTGGTCACCTACAAACAAACAAGATTTCTGGCTCTCACAGACCTGTAACTTCTTCTTTAAGAGCCTCCTCTGTCCTCCACTTGTTAACTGTATTAATGGCACCTGTTTGAACTCGTTATCAGTATAAAATACACCTGTCCACAACCTCAAACAGTCACACTCCAAACTCCACTATGGCCAAGACCAAAGAGCTGTCAAAGGACACCAGAAACAAAATTGTAGACTTGCACCAGGCTGGGAAGACTGAATCTGCAAAAGGTAAGCAGCTTAGTGTGAAGAAATCAACTGTGGGAGCAATTATTAGAAAATGGAAGACATACAAGACCACTGATAATCTCCCTCAATCTGGGGCTCCACGCAAGATCTCACCCCGTGGGGTCAAAATGATCACAAGAACGGTGAGCAAAAATCCCAGAACCACACGGGGGGACCTAGTCAATGACCTGCAGAGAGCTGGGACCAAAGTAACAAAGGCTACCATCAGTAACACACTACGCCGCCAGGGACTCAAATCCTGCAGTGCCAGACGTGTCCCCGTGCTTAAAGAGCCTGTGACAGCCTCCCAACAACTGTTGTGCAATGAAATATTGGGCTACTAGTCATCTCGAACCGTCAGTTTAAAAAAGAAGGTGCGATACCGTTCCGATAAATATCAATAATTTCGAACATCGCGGGGAAATTCCTTCGACTCATTTTGAAGTTTTGGGGGAAACCGGAAGTGACGTCAATGCGGGAACGCTTCACTGTGCGGCGAGAGAGCCAAACACGCACAAAGTGTGTTGTCATGCGTAGAAATGGTGAATTACTGAGTTTAGGCACGTTAATAACGTTTTAATGAAGTTGACTACAGTATATTCATATTTGTCAGTGCTTTCATGTCAATTCGGCGAACATATGATACATTAAATGATCGTGAGGATGATGATTAAAAATCGTTTGTTTGAGCCGGTTTGCATTTCCTGATGAGAAAACAAACCGATGCTTTTTGTAGTTGTAGTACACCAACATGGATTAAACGTGTGGTTTTTTTACCACAATGTTGGGAAATGAATGGATAAAATGCACGGATTATTATTATTATTATTATTCCCACTCCGATCGGGACACTAGGTCCCCCGTTGACAGTTTACGTGGGCTGGGTGCAGTGGTGGACTGGCCATCGGGACGAATCCCGATGGGCCGGTACCGAAGTGGGCTGGTCGGATAAGTCACTAGCACATCCCCCATAGGCGGCGCGTGAGGCTCAGGTTTGGGAAGGCTAAATAACTTTTTTTACCTGACGCTGCCCGCCTCCGGCGTCTATAGAAAAGAGATCAACTCAGTGTGCGGAGTTTAAATCTCTCAAGTCATATTACAGGATAAAGGAAATACAGTTTAAACTGCCGTATGCAGAGAAGACGCCGACGTGTCGCACTTATCATCAATCAGATCATCGATCATATAATATCATAATATATCATATATTTCCTTATCTGACTCAGCTTCTCCAGCCGTGCAACACTTACAGTGTCACATACTGTATGCAGAAGTATTATTTTAAGCAACATATTATGTTGACGAAACACTCGAGTCAAATGTAATTAAAGTCAGATCCACTCGTGTCTTAGATGGGGCAGTGATATCATAAAACTATACACTTTCAAACACTCGGTAGGCCTAGTTATTTTTTAACCAGTTGTTGTGTATTCTCCTTGCAGGTGCTACTCTGTGGCTTGTATCCTGGATTATATGTTTAAGTCATGGATGTTTAAAGCTCATATTTGTCTAATATTAGTTTACTTTTCATTAATGAAGTATGACGCTGCGCTGTCAGTACACTTGTCCCTGTTTGTGATTGGTCAAATGTAGCTAACCCCGCCCCTTTCACGTGAACGTGCTCTGAGCTGGTGAGAGAAACCCTGGCTTGATTTACCGAGTTAAAAATTAAACTGTCATCGCTGTCTGAGCTTGCTGCTGTGTGCGCCATCGTGTTTACATGCAGATGCTGGGATCCTGAAAAGGCGTGGGAAGGAGTTTACACGTATTTAATCCCACCCCTTCTCCCAAAAACTAAATTAACATTTTTGTTTTCTTTTAACAAAAATGTATTATATCAATATTACTACAATATATATATATATATATATATATATATATATATATATATATATATATATATATATATGTTGTATGTCAAATTTGATAAGACAAATATAAAAGACTATCTTTTTACATCTGACATACAAAATACATTTGTTAATAAAAAAATAAAAACATAATAACAAATTGTTGTTAATAATTATAATTTAATTTCTGTAAGAAAAACATATTTTCATGCATTTTTAGATCGTTAATAACAAGCATTACAATGACTAAAGCAGGGGTATTCAACTAAAATTCAACGAGGTCAAGTTAGAGAAAATCTCCCCATGCAAAGGTCCGGAACATCAAAATGTCTAAGTTGCTTTATGAATTAGTGTGATATATTGAAGCCTGCAGCTTTATCAACGTCTGCATGTAATCAACAACTGACTGCCAATCAAATAAAGAAAGTACAATTCATAAACAACAATATTTATTGTCAATTAACATTGAACTATACAGATATACAGTAAATACTGTGGATATGTGTAATGTTCCTCTCATTTAAAAATAAAAAAATAAATATAATAGCTTTTGAAAATATGTGCATCTTAAAAGTGCTTAATTTTAGATAAATAAAATAAAGTGTAGCAGCAGAGTTTCCCTTTTTCTTTGTTAACCGTTTCACATCATGACTTAACAGTTTCAGCCGATTATAGAACAATATCAGTCTTTACACATCATAACAATTGAACAGTTTTAAAGTTTCTCTTTCTTTCCCTCTTATATTGCAGTCCCTCACTCACTTTTTTTTATTCAGTGTGATAATTGAGCTGGAGCTTGTCCTGCCAGGAGTTTAAATCTGGGCTGAAATGGTGTCAGGCCCATTCTCATACACACATGCAGGTGCTCATTGGTTAGCCTCGGTTAGCCTGCGCTGGAACGATTTTTATTTTTTGTGACCTCAGTTCTGACTTGAGAGGGAGTGTTTGGTCAAACACTTTGTGTTTTGTCTCATAGTGGCGTTTTGGCACTTTTAATGAGCGCCACGGTCTCTGAACAAATGAGACACACTGGTTCTGTGCTCCCAGTGGGCAGGATGAACACGAATGAGTCCACTCAGGGTTAAAAGCTCTGTTCTCACTGTCCACTTTCCTCTTCTTGGAGAGCGCCATGTGTAATTATTTGTCTCTCCCTGTCTGCCGCTAACACGCCTGTTCACTCTCCTCTCCGCTTCTCTCCCTGTATCGCTAATTAATCTCTTCACTCACTTTCCTCTCCGCTTCTCTCTGCCGCGCTCTCGTCTCTTCTTCTGTGTTTCTCTCCCTGTATCGCTCACTCGTCTCTTTCGCCCCCTGTCGGCAGCGGTTAAAATAGAATCGCCCCGTCAAAATTGAAATCCCCTATTAATGTATTGATTATAGTTCTGGATCCGGACCGCGGTCCGCCTGTTGCCGACCCCTGGTCTAAAGAGACTCGCTGTGTATGAGACTCAATACTCGCTGGTTGTACTTTTGCGGGCATCCAATTCGCTAGGTGGCGATGTTGCAAAACAACTAGGGTCCCAGGAGTGCGGTCCTAGGAGTGCGGCCCCAGGAGTGAGGCCCCAGGAGTGCGGTCCTGAAACTGCAGTCTCTGACGCTGCAGCTTCATACAGCGCGCCGGACTGGCAGCCACATCCGCCAGGCTAAAATGCTGGTCACATCCTTATGTAAACAAACACGCATGTAAACGGCAATTCATCGAGCTCAGAAAAGTTATCGAGTCCATTTTTATTTATCGTACGATAAGTCAATGTATTGATTATCGCGACAGGCCTACATATTCTTCCAGTCATAGAAGTGTTACACTGGCAGGATACTGGGCCTCTGACAGGCCCGGACTGGTCATCGGGAGGACCGGGAGGTTTCCCGATGGCCTGGCCTGTTAAGTGGCCTGCTGGCCTGAGGATTTTTTTTAAACGTATTGTGAACGCAACGCTGCGCAAATGTGGGTCTGACTCTGCCTCACAGAGGGTGACTGGCTGTCTACATGATGTGGCCTGCCGACATGGCCACTTTCATACAGATCATACACTAATGCCCTCGATTGGTCTCTGTGTCATTCAAGCTCGGGAGGGTGTGTGTGTGTGGCGCGAGAGAGAGAAAGCGCGTACACCGGTTACGTGTATTGTTGTTAGCATCTGGTGCTAAAAAAAAAAAAACTGGTAGTGGCCTGGCTCGGTGTATAATTCCCGGCCTGACTTATTGTCCCAGTCCGGCCCTGGCCTCTGATGAGTCAAACGTTTCCCTCCATCTGTGGACAATGCACTGTTCATAAAATCCTCTCTGTGTGTATGTGGCCACCGGACACTACCCACAGCTTCTTCAGTAATGTGATGATTTGTCTGAACAAAGTCCACTATTCACAAAACAGGGAGCCTCTGGCCAACAGCAGTAGCATAGAGAGCCTGAAATAGAAAAGACGGGTGTTTGTGTTTCTATGTGTGTTCTCAGACATCATGTTTATACATTACAATGAGTTTTTTTATCAAAACAGCCTGATGCCCTTAGGGAGTCAGTTATATACCAATCACCTCGCCCAACACAAGTAGCCTCAGTGTGTTTAGCGGGTTTCACAACAAATAGTGCAAACCAGATGCATTCCTCTCCGAGTGCTGAGTCACACCTCGGGATGGGCCTCTGTGAAGATGTTCCAACTGGTTTGATATTCAGGCGACAGCTGTACGGAATTTCAACACTCAGCAGCGGGAGTGGAACATAATGAGAGTAACGTCTCCAGCCCACTGGGTGGAGGTAATGCTTCTGTAAGCTGGTTTGACAACAGCAATCAACCCTAGAAGAAGCAGAGCGGACTCATCAGCCTACACATCCTTTTTATATTACTTATAACAACAATTTAAATGTGTTATTGTTTTGCACAGTTCTGTGATAAACGATTCAATGTCTCATCTTATCTGCCAAGGAAATATACACTTTGTAATAGACAGTGCCCTCTCCCATCTGGGCTGAAATGTAAAGCTCTTCATGTTGGTTATTACTAATTCAATTCAATTTAGATTTAATGCTGTGATGCTGTTGGCCCACTACTGCCAGAACGTTTCATAATGACAAATGTTTTCTGGTTTACATACAATCAATCAAACAGGTTCAAGCTTGTACATCGGACACCTTATACAGATGTAGCGCTTCATTTCAGACGCCTACCCGTGCTGGTCCGTGATCGGCACGGGGTGGGCCCCTGCTGAAAAGGAAAACCCCCCCCGCAGGACTTGAAACGCCCCCTTGATAAATAAATGTAATTTTAATGAAACCAGCTGCAATGAATCATGGATCCACCAGGGGGAGCCGTGAAAAGCTGCCACACTGGAACTCATGTGAAATAAACAGCTGATAGATCTACAGGTATCTGATCGGATATTTGTTAAGATCCATATGTCACGGATAGGATCATATTCTGTGCTAAATAAGAGACATGTAATCATTTACAAAATATCACCATGTTTTTATTTAACAAAATAATGTTGTTTAATTCACGTAGGTGTAAGTGCAAAACCATCGCTATGTTTTTTCATCAGGAAATGCAGCCTGGCTCAAACAAACGATTTTCAATCATCATCCTCACGATCATTTAATGCAGTGACCACCAACTGGCGGCCCGCGGGCCACATCCGGCCCGCCAGACATTCTCATCCGGCCCGCACGACGGGGGTGACTGTGGCGTTGGCGGAGTGGTTACTGCGTTCGCCCCCCACCCATTATTTTTTTTAAAACGTCTCGTGAGTAAGGTGCAGTACCGGAGTCCAACAGAGAGGCAGCAGCTGCGGGACAGTAGACTGCGTACTGCGAAACCTTCCCTTCCTTGAAGAAGAAGAAGTGATCCTTGTTGTGAAGAGTCTGCTTTGTGCGCTCCGTACCACAGCAGCAGCCCTGCTGCGACAGAGTCCAACAGAGAGGCAGGAGCTGCGGGACAGAGTCCAACAGAGAGGCAGGAGCTGCGGGACAGTAGCCTAGAAGCAGGGTTGGGTTGTAACGGAATATATGTAACGGCGTTATGTAATCAGAATACAAAAATCAAGTAGGCCAACTGTATTCAGCTGGCGTTACATTTGAAAAACGAGTAATCTGATTACAGTTACTTTCGTAAACCTGAAGTGAATACATTTTGGAATACTTATTGGAATTATTGGTGGAAAAGTTTCCTCACAAAATGTAATATTCATTACCGGCAGAACTGTGTGCACACTGCACAGCGCTGCAGCGTGTCTGTGAGTGAGAGAGATGCAGCGTGTCTGTGAGGCCCCACCCCCGCACGCAGATGAGAGAGAGAGATCTCTTTTAAAATATATTGAAAGTTAGTATGTGCAAGATAACGTTGATGTAGCATTTCTTTATTGTCGAAATGATGACATTTATAACGGGATCAAATCAAAGTGAATGGCCTGCTGCTGCTGAATGCATGGGGCAAGTGACTGGAACAAGTTTTAAAAGTTATTACATCGTTTCAGATCATAATGATAATTCATTCTATTTAGGGGCGCCTTCCAAAGCACCCAAGGACACCTTACAATTCATAACATATTCTAAGGAAAGGTTTACAGCAGGAGAATGCAGTCCGGGTGATGTTTTTTATGTGGGGTGCATATGAGAGGGAGCTGTCCAGAATGACACCAAGATGTTGTGTTTGAGTTCTTGATAAGCCATTAAAACAGTAAAACAAGTGTCTCCTGCTCACCAAAACATACCCATCTGTTATGGAAAAAGTAAGTATTCCAAAAGTATTCTAAAAGTAACCTGAACACGTTACTTTTTTAAGACACGTAACTGTAACTGTATTCTGATTACTTTCAGAGCATGTATTCAGTAATCAGTAACTGATTACATTTACAAAGTAACCCTCCCAACCCTGCCTAGAAGTGATCCTTCATTAGCGTGAAGAGTCTGCTAAGCTTTATGCAGTACCTGCTCTCACTACCAATCATCATAATCCCACGGGCAAACAATAATATATACAGTGTTAATAGTTTACTGTATTATTAGTGTCTAATATTATGGGTGCGTTACTGCGTTACATTATGTGATGGAACTGAACCAAATCTCCCTGCGGATGTAGTTTACAGGCGAATACAGCGATGTCCTCTCACAGCACCATGGAAAAGTGAAAGTAACCAGAGCGGAGTGATGATGATACACACATACACAGCAACGCTGTGTGTGTGTGTGTGTGTGTGTGTGTGTGTGTGTGTGTGTGTGTCATTTTTTTTCAGAAGATATTATGATAGTGACGTTCGTTCCGGTCCACGTCCGACAGCATTTAGCACTACATCGAGATTAAGATTAAACTAATTAATTTTGGGAACACCCGCATATAGGCTACCTATGGAGTTAGCCAGATGTGTGTAAATTACTGTTCATGGTCATTTGAAAACAAATGCCGGTGTCGGACAGACTCAAACACAGAGCTGAGCAGAACACACACACACACACACACACACACACACACACACACACACACACACACACACACACACACACACACTATGGCAGATGCAAGTATCAGCGAGAGCAGCAGCGCATTTACAACTTGGAGATATAACCACTATTTTCAATTTGTGGGGATAAAGGACGCACAACATATTATGGTCAAATGTAAACTGTGTGCAGGACAAAAAGCATTGTCCACATCGAATAACAGCAATGCCAATCTCCTGAAGCACCTAACTAATGTACATGAGGCTATAAAACTAGTCGCCAAAGACCCCACCGTCTCAACCACCGGCAGTGACCCAGATGGAGCAAAACCATCTAAACAGCCAACAAACGATTTTTTTAAATCGACACATGTCACCCAGAGTCAACTAAACAGATTGATTGCTGAAAATAGTTTGTCTGTCTTCAGTGTCAGTCTGACAGTTTATTATTTATCTAATTGTTACTGCCAAAAGAGTGTAGTTCTTGTTTAATTGTTACACTGCCAAAATAGTGTAGTTGTTGTGATTGACATTATTCACCCACGGATCTATGGGTTGGGGTATTGTTCTGCTTCCTGTTTCCGCCGGTCTTTGCTTCCCGGGAATGAAGTTGTTCACAATGGTTTTCAGATGCTAATAAAAGTCTAGCTTGTACCTTTGATACCCCGCCTCCGACTCCCATCTCTCGGCACCACAACAGTGCCAAAAGAGTGTAGTTGTTTTTATTTCATATTGCACTACTTGGAACTTGATTGTTGAGGCTACAATAAAGATGCCTGCTTTATTGTTATTGCACAGATTACAGGTACTGAGACAACGAAATGCAGTTTAGCTTCTAACGGTGCAACAAACAGTAAAGTGAAAAGTAATGTACACAATCTACAGAATAAAATATAGAATGAATTGAACAGTGAGGGGTATGAATACACTAGCAGCCTGTGAGCAGTATTAACAGTTAAAAATTAATTCGCAGAAATGTAAAGTGATCTAACTAAGTTCTATTCATACAGTATTCTTGACGGGAAGAGCAGTGTAAATGGGTGGCCACATGCATTTGAAAAGCAATATAAATCACAGTTATTATGCAATAGGCTTTAAAAGCACCATCGATTACGTTTCTCCAATTCAAACTCTTGACGGGAAAAAAGGAAGGTGTAAATGGTTGGGCTATACTGTACTGTATACATACAAAGGCCATTCAATAGACGTTCAATATATAGTATTCGTTTATTAGTCCCCGAGGGGAAAATGGGTAGCAGCACATCACAGAGGCATTTAAAAAGTTAAGACAATACATTCTGGAAATGTTCACATCAGGCACCTTCAAGTTAAACAATACTACAGTAAACAATTAACACAGTAAATTATGTGGATTAAATCACATTTATTTCGTTAAAAATAAACGAAATATGATTTCCTCCGGAGTCGGCTTGACTCGGTTTGCATTCATAAAGAATGCACAAATGTGTTTAATCGTTAATGTCAGATATGTACTAAGTAAATAGCCTACATTAGTTCCTGCTCAAGATTAGATTCAACTTTATTGTTATTGCACAGATTACAGGTACTGAGACAACGAAATGCAGTTTAGCTTCTAACCAGGTGCAACAAGCAGTAAAGTGAAAAGTAATGTACACAATCTACAGAATAAAATATAGAATGAATTGAATGATGAATAAACAGTTCACCAGCCCCAACCCCCCATGTTTCCTGTATGTTGGGAACTCTTTGTTTAAAACTAATTGGCCATCGGAATGTGTGGAGTCCACAGCAGTTTTCGTTATCAAGAATCTATTTTTAGCTCGTCATCGTCTCGTCTTAGTCATGTAAAAAAGGTCGTTGACGAACATTTTTCGTCATAGTTTTCGTTGACGAAATTAATACTGGCATATTTAAACTGTCGCACTTTATGTTGCTTCTATCGCACATTGCCGGTATGAAAGGGTCTGTGCCGGAAATATCAAACATTTAATAAAAGTGAAAAACAATGAACAAGACTTAACGTATTCATCATAATTAATTATATTTATTTCGTTTGGATGTAGGATTTTTGACTTTGTTTAGAGCAGTGATCTTCTCTGCAGCAGAGAGCTAAGCGCTGTCAGACCGGTCCTAACCCTGAAAAGTATTATCATCTGAAAGTAATCATTATGTTATTAACCCTTTGGAGTCCTGGGCTAATTTGGCCGTTTTCACATACTTTTGATTTGTCTTACTAAACCCCATTAAGAAATGTTTGGCATGTCAATGTTTGGTATCTTTTTTTAAGGACAACCTCACCTATATAACCTGATAGTTATTTCTTTCATTTTGAGATACTATATGAACATTTTGGACCCAAAATCACAAAAAAACCGTAAAAACAGATTTTGAAAATGATATTATTTTTCATATAGGTAACACAAACATATACAACGAAACCATTTAAAAGCTGGAAATATATACATGGGATGTCACTATGATAATGTGAAAGTTTGATTGAGGTAGCATGGGATTTCATTCTGATAAGGCAAAAGTGTTATTATAAATATAATACAAATATATATATATATATATATATATATATATATATACACATTATGTACAAAAATCTGTTTTGTCTGTCTTTATCTGTGCCACGCTTCAAAGCGGTTTCTGTCAACTACGACACAGAGGGCAACATCACAGGTTCCTCCTCCATGTCAAAAAACAAGCTTAAAGCTTGACTCACGTTCAGAGTTCTCTTCATCATAGTTGAATCTTCAAAACTCTAAATCTATCTAACTATATCTAAATTCTCAATGTTTGTCTGTCACTTTATTTCAATCGCAGTCTCCCGCCGTCTCTCTTCGTATATCTTAGTCTCTCTCCATTTCCCGCCGTCTCTCTTCGGTTCCCGCTGTCCCTCTTCTTCTCTTTTCGCTTCGCTTCTTATGACTCCGTTTACCTGATTACCAGCGCCATATAGACTCTATCTATCTGATTACCTCACCCCCTCCCTGGTAAATACATCCTGTTGAGCAGAATCTACAGTTTCCAGTATTTTCCGTTTTGTAAAATGATAAAATACGGCGAAGATATTAAAATATGTGCTTCCATTATTCATACTTCTGAACTATATCTGTATTAACTTTATATCATCGTATGTCCGTGTTTATTGGGTCTTTTTTCATGAAACAAAGACTGGCATATAGTTTCAAGCCAGTACTTTCGACAGAAACACACGGCAATGTTGTCCGGACTGTTGTTTTTATGCGGCACCGGCTTGAACAGGTCATGTGATCTGATCACGCCGGCGTGACGGTCGACTCCAAAGGGTTAATATTAAATACATATAAGTATTTTTACAACTTGTATTTAGAAATACTGTAATTATTGATGCATAAATGTGTTCATCCATTCAATGTGGCATCTGCTATAATGGGGTTAATGTATGATATTACTTAATAATACATTATAATATATGATATGATAATTACATTTTAGTTTTATTCATTTCTTATTTAATAGTTTCTCATTATTATTATTTTTATCGCTCATCTTATTTTTGATTTTATTAATCTGTGTGAATCTGTGCTATCCTGTTTTTCACTCTCACCCTGTTGCTGTTTGAACTACTGAATTTCCCCACGGGGATTAATAAAGGTCCATCTTATCTTAATGTATAAGTTGATTTACTTCAATCTACTGTACTGTGTAAAAACACCCCAACAATATTACAAGAAAATATACTGCATAAGGCAAACTATTTACTTTATATACTTTTCATTATAGTAGCCTGTGAAAACCAGAACAAATAAGTGATTAAATGCTACAGTATTCAACAAACACAACTGCAGAGCTGCAAACATTGCAAACAGACTAAGTTCTACAACACCCAGTTGTCTTTGTGTATTTTGTGAATGAAGCGCCATCTCATGGTTAAATCTTGTAATTGAACAAATGGGGAAATTGGGCAACGCCCTCTAGCAATTTGGCAACACCCCCAGCCACTGGGATCCGCTGGGCTTTTGACTGGGACACACCCATGTGAGTCTGACCTGGAGTGCTACATCTGTAAAGCTGTTGGACAGTTTTTTTAAAACTGAGTTGTGATTTATTTGTTTACTGAAAGTTGACAATTGACTTATTGTATTCAGGGAATATAAATATATTCAGAATCAGAATACCTTTAATAGTCCCACAGAGGGGAAATGTACATCAAACTGTGAATGAAAGAAAACCCATGCCTTTTCTGGCAGCTATGATGGACTAAAAGCACCCGTTATGTCTCTTGTTATGTGGCTCATCTGTATGTGTGCAGTTGCATTAGTTATTGTCTGAGGAGATTTATTTGGGATGCACAGTCGGGTAACATCTTGAAATAAAATGTATGTTTGTGTTTTTCTCTCTCTCTCTCCAGATACAAGCCCTTCTTCCCGTTTCAGGTGCTGCCCTCTCTGGGTTCAGCTTGTGATCTGGACCTATCCGTCCAGGAGAACATGCTGGTGGAAGGCCGACTCAGAGTCACGCTCATTGAATGTAGCAGGTGAGACACTTCTCCTCTCTACTGCCCCTATTTGTGTTTTTGTTCTGGGGCTGTTCTTCCTGGTTTGGATAAAGTGTGCTTTTGTGCCATCAAAAATAAAATGTTATGCAGTTTTAATGCACACACACAGCCTCACAAACTCAGGTTTTTAAAGAAAAGTCACCAAAATGCCCATGAAGTTCATTTCCATTTTCATTATTTTGTAGGAAAAAAACATTCACTCAACTGACACAAACCATGACTGAGAAGGAGTAGGGAGTAGAACACAAGTAATTTAGCCAGCTCCTCACTCACTTCCTCAGTTGTTTTTTATATCACCAGTTCATAACCTGCATGAGTTGCTTTTGTATCAGCCTACACAAGTCTTTCTAAGGGGAAGTAATGAACTGCCAGCTAACTAGGTCATGAGTTACATTTTAAATCGAAAAACCTATAGAAATTAGTTTTCTTTTTACCCTGAAATGAAATGCAGTATGGGCGATTCGCCCTTTTTTTTCTCCACCTGCCTAAAAGAACTAAAGCAATTTATTTTTTTGTCGTTCAAAGATTAATTATTTGGCTTAATACTTTTTTCAGTTTGAACCACTGACATGCTCACCATTAGAAAATGGACAAAGTGACACCATCTGGCATAAATCCATGTCCTGATAACGTGGCACCCTTAAGGCCCTTACACACCGGGCCGATTTTCGGCTTCGATAGATGTCGATAGATGTCTGGCCGTCGATGAGCGTCCTGTCGCCCTACTCAGATTGGTGTGTACTGCACCGTCGTGTCTTTTCGGGTTAAAGGTCAAAGGCCATCGGCTAAAGAAATCACTCTGATTGGCTGTTCAGCTTAGCGAATCAGTGCATGAGAAGTGAAACGGAAGTGAGGGACCCAAACAAACTATTAAGAAGGCAAATCTGAGACACGCGATTAGTTGTTTGTTTATAAAATGCTCCCTTGACCCCATGCCCACGGTGCTGGTCAAGGCCTGCCTTCTCACCCTCTGCCCCATCATAACAGACATCATCAACTCCTCTCTGTCATCTGGAATAGTTCCCTCCTGCTTCAAAACCGCCTCCATCACTCCCATCCTCAAGAAGCCTGGTTTGGACCCTGAGGAGCTGAACAACTACCGACCGATCTCCAACCTTCCTTTCCTTAGCAAAACTTTGGAAAGAGCAGTTGCCGCCCAGCTTCATCAACATCTGTCCAACCATGAGCTCTACGAACCCCTACAGTCAGCCTACAGAGCACATCACAGCACAGAGACCGCCCTCCTCAAGATCACTAATGACCTCCTTCTCGCTGCTGACTCTGGACAAATCAGTATTCTCATCCTCCTCGACCTCTCTGCTGCTTTTGACACTGTTTCTCATACAATCCTCCTGAAATGCCTCTCTGACAACCTTGGCATCACTGGCACAGCTCTGTCATGGTTTCAGTCCTATCTCTCAAACAGGTCTCAGTTTGTTAGCATCAGCGGCTCATCCTCCCCCTCGGCCCCAGTCAAACATGGTGTCCCCCAAGGCTCCGTGCTTGGTCCCCTACTTTTCACCATTTACATGCTCCCCCTTGGCCAGATCATACGTCAATTCGGTCTCAATTTCCACTGCTACGCTGACGACACTCAGCTCTATCTCAGTACCTCACCATCCGCCCAGCTACCTCCACAGTCTTTGGTCAATTGTCTGCATGCAATAAAAACCTGGATGACAGCAAATCTACTCAAACTCAACAGTAAGAAGACTGAGCTCATGGTTGTGGCCCCCAAAGCACTGCTCCGGAAGGTTGGGGATCTCCTCCTCCACATTGACGGCTGTTCCATCTCCCCGTCTCCCGAAGTCCGTAACCTGGGTGTCATCCTTGACTCCACTCTCTCATTTCAGTCACATATCAAATCCGTCACTAAATCTGCCTTCTATCACCTCAGGAACATCTCCCGTCTACGACCATCACTCTCTGATTCCGTGGCCGAGACCCTCATTCATGCATTTGTCTCCTCCCCGTTAGATTATTGCAACGGAGTCCTGTTCGGGGTTCCCAGTAAAGCCCTGGACAGGCTCCAGTATGTGCAGAACTCAGCTGCCAGGGTGCTCACTCACACCAAGCCCTGGCAGCACATCACCCCCACCCTGATCCACCTCCACTGGCTCCCAGTCAAGCACCGTATCACTTATAAACTCCTTCTTCTGACTTACAAATCCCTCCATGCCCTCGCCCCCCAATACCTGTCTGACCTTCTCCGCTACCACACTCCATCCCGGAACCTAAGATCATCTGGACAGGATCTCCTCTCCACCCCCCGCACCAGGTTGCGGACTTTCGGTGACAGAGCTTCAGTGTGGCATCCCCCACCCTCTGGAACTCTCTCCCCCCCCAAATCCGCAGTGCCCCAACCCTGGACAAATTCAAAAAAGCCCTCAAAACGCACCTTTTTACTAAGGCTTTCCCCACTGTATAGATAGTTTAATAGGTTTATTTTTCCGCTACATCACCCCCCCCCACACCCCTTAACCTGTCTGCCTCTTTTCCCCTACTCCCCCCCCCCCCCCCCCCCCTACCCAAATTGTAAAGCGACCTTGGGTTTCCTGAAAGGCGCTATAAAAATATTATTTATTATTATTATTATTATTATTTATATCACGCAGTCTGTTCTTCTTCTCTCGGTTATCACACAGTCTGTCTTCCGGTTGTTGCCTCTTTTGAATGATGAATACACACTACCGCCACCTGCTGGTAAGGAGAGTTATTGCCACTCACGCGTGCACAGTTCGTACGTGCTACTTGGCCGTCGGCTGAAGTTTTTGCGGTATGTTTCAGTGCGAAACATGGCCAAGACGCAGGAGATGTGAGGCGACACAACAGTCAGGTCCGTCGGGACATGTTCTTTGGTGTCAGATTGGTGTGTAGGGACCTTTACACGTTTGTTTCTGTCATTGTTAATAACTGCTGTCATGACCTTTCCGCTTCTTTTGTACATTTAGATACTCTGTGGTATATCCTATGAATGCAAATTGAACATCTTTGAATTGTAGTCAAAACCAGACAATGGAGAACATCATCATTAGTTTTTTTGGGAACATTTCGGATTTTTAAAGACTAAACCACTAATTACTTAATCTGGAAAATAAACAACAGATTATTGGACAATGAAAATAATTGTTAGTTGCAGCCCTAAATAATAAATTCTGAATAAGGGATACACTAAATAAAGAACATAATGTAATAAATAATATAACCCGAATATAATCTGAATCTCTACTGCAGCTGCCATTACACACCGTTTTTAAGACTCTAAATCAGCTGCTGTTACATCCCACTCTGTCTTTGTCCTAAACTAGCATGTTTAAACTTTAGTTGGCTAAGAGTCAAACCAATTAGCCCTGAAAGAGAGACTTAGTGTGTGTGTGTGTGGTTCACCAATGAATAATTGATATGCTGCCTATTATAATCATACAGACTTCTTACATCACCTTCTTCTACATGAGCAAGTTTGTGTTTACATGGGCTCCCAATTCCACTGTTTAATTAGGTAATATCACATGATCTCTATTTAAGTGATTACATACCAGGTGCAGTATGCCCTGAGTGTCCAGCAGAGGGAAGTATCCTCACATATACCATGACATGTGAAATATAGCCAAAGAGATAGTAACCTTATTAAGGTAGATCAGTCTCCTAAGATGACCATACTGGTATCAAACTATTCCTGAGATATAGCAGTTTCTTTAGAGAGAGATTTACAGATCTGAGACTAGATCGGGAGTCCTTTTCTTCAGTGTCTCAGGCAGTGATCTCTTCAGCACACCAGGGGGCCAGAGGAGCCAAACAAATGCATGCTCTGCTCCATCACCATAGCAAACAGTCAAGAATGGTGTGCTAATCGTGCTGACAGAAACAGATGGGGAAGGTTGGGATTGCACCACATGGTTTGGTAAATATTTGAATAAAGAGTTTTTTGGTCGTGATAGTCTTTGTCTTATAATATTGCTCTTTCATAAAAACGTGGGACATACAAAAGACAAATTCAGATCTGACAGGCTTCAATGAGCCACAACTGTTCTCACAGGCCACAATCCAATACATTTATATTTAGTTATAAAATCAGTGAAGTGCCCCTTTAAGATAGGATGGTGGCCATGTGTGACTTCACCTTTTTCCCAGGGATGCTCCGATCGATCGGTCACCGATCGAGATCGGCCGATACTCACTCTCTACCGATCGATCGGTGCTCTCTAAACATGCCGATCGCGAGAGCTGATCGCATGACGTAAAATACATGACACTTTTCTCTGTGCGCAGCAAAACAAGCTCCCCAAAATGGCTTCACCGGTCTGGCATTATTTCAAGGTGTCCGAAAAAGACAGTAAAATAGCGGTATGCAACGTGTGTGAAGCAGAAATCCTGCAGCTCCGCCCGCCGGACCGGTAAGCGCAGCGAAACACACAAGAGTTAGACCTAACACACTTAGCTATTTTATCTACCTCTGGAACATGGCTAAACTAGTCATTATAAATATATGTATTCTTCACTGTCGGGTCACTCATTACTGGATCAGTGAGCTGCATGAGATACTGACAGGCTGTCAGGAGAGGGAGAGAGGGGGAGAGAGAGAGGAAAAGAGAGCGCTTCTGCTCATTTCTCCCGTGTTATTATCCAAAGTGAATGTAAACTTGAATAATGTACATCATTTGAATGTAATAATTAAGTTGATTGTTGTTTGTGGAAGCTCCAGTGAATGAGCCCCATTAACTGAGTTTTAAACATCACTTTAAATGGAAGATTTAAAGTGATGTTTAAATCTTCCATTTAGGCCCCGCCCACTCGATCGGATCGGCGATCGGTATCGGCCGATACTGATTCCGGCGATCGGCCCCGAATTTGGCGATCGGAGCATCCCTACTTTTTCCCATTGTTTTTCCCACTTCAAACCAGTGAACAGAGTATTGAGAGAGCTGATAGTTAAATATTCTGCTGTACTTATACTCAAAGTGCTTTTCATTCTACATGTCATCATTCATACCTCATGCAGAGCAATGTGCCACTTGATGTGTTATTCATATAACACATCACGGCAGCCACGCCATCGGGAGCAACTTAAGCCAATTTCGATTGAAGCACTCCCTCGCAGCCACAGTTGTAATTGATATTTAAAAACATGAGTACAACTACGTTTGAATTAATTCAGTTTCTAAAAAGTCTTTGTGTGTCCTGTGATCTGTGTCCTGTCCCTGCAGACTGTTCATCCTGGGCTCCTATGACAGAGAAACCTACGTCCACTGCACCCTGGAGCTGAGCAGCCACCAGTGGAAGGAGAAGACCCGCAGCTCCATCAAACAGGTGGGTTCCCTTCAACACCCCACTTTACTCTCTTTCCTCCATGTGTGTCTTTCCTTCTTAGGTTCCTGGGTAGCAGGGCCCAAGAACTTGACTTGGATTTTGAAAAGTTGTAGCATTGATTTACCAACAAATAAACTATACACACTCCATGTGTGGACAGAAGCATGTTTTGAAGCTTTCACTGTGATTTAAAAAAAGTCAATTATCATATTCAATATATTAATCACAAAAAGAACACAATATTTGATAACCAAATCAACATATATAATTCTTAGGTATTCATAGAAGGATAACAGTTCGTTTTGTGTAGCAGTGTGTGTGTGTGTGTGTGTGTGTGTACAGTAGGTGTGGCACCTAAACTAGCCACTGAAATATCATCAAAAGTCAAACACAAACTCTGCCTCTACAGATATTGGACACCTTGTCTTATTGACACATTAATTCAAGCTTATTTTCATCTTCCTTGCACTAATTAGATTGTCCCATTGTTGACATTTAAAGCACATGGAACATTTTCAGGCTCCTCCGGCAAACCTTTTCTAATTGCTGCAATTTAGAGATATTACATTTATCACATCAGGCCTGTTTGGAAGTGACTAATGACCGCTTCACAGTGAAATGTCAGCCCTAATTGTTGGCTCGGGCTCTCGCCTGCCTAATGCTTCTATCCCCGCCACACACCTCGGAATGACATTTGGATTGCTTAAAGATTATTTGTATTGCGTTGAACAGTAATTGTTCTGCAGTTTGCTCTCATGTAATGAAAGTTGAACCCTCTTCCAGCAGGGGGCAGTAAAATATTGTGAGTTTATCTCATTACACATAACAAATATTTTCTCTCTCATTCCAAAGCAACTGTTACATTTACAACATGGGTATTGAATTTGTCATTTTTATATTACTTGAGTTTACACAAACTGAATAAATTCAAATTAGATTCAAATTGTGACCTTTCTGCTGCTATTGTTGGACTAACTTAGTTTTATTGTTATGTTATGAGCAATACTCATAATATTCATGTTGAGTCTTGCTTTTTAGAGATGGAGTAGTCCGGTGATTTACTTGATTCCAGATCTATTATTCACACAAAGTTGAGATCTACCGTAAAACCCCGAATATTAAACAACATTAATTTAAGACCTTAATTTAAGATGTATAACTTAATTCAAGAATAAACCTTCTCTCACATTACATTTGCTTCTCTTGTTATTTGGAAAAATAATTGTTAGTTAGTTTATAAGGATTATGCCTTTTTATTATGTTATAAGTATGATTTGATTCCAACTAGACATAGGATGTTCTGTTCTGAGTGTTCATCCCAGAGCATATGGGTACAACGTTACATTTGTCTATTGTTTTAGGGAAGTATAACCCTAGAGGTAGTGTTTTGCTGTACACATTGTAAAACTTAAAGAGTCAAATGTGTGATTTTGGGCTTTACAGATAAAATGATCTTGACTAGCTTCTCAGCGTGTGTGGCTGAGTGGGGAGAACTGGTTAGAAGCAGTTGGTGGTGAACTGTGGGCTTCAGCTTTAAGCTGCACGTCACAAGGCAAGAAGAGAGCCATACTGTAAGTGAGCAGAACAAGTGATGGATAACATGTAGAATGGGTGGTTATCCACTTCGATCAAGAATATAACCACATCAACTTCGTCAAGCTATATCGGCTAAAGTATGCTACCGGCAACACAGAAATAAGGGAAAACCGGAAATGACAACACGCTTACCGTACGATGTCGGTAGCCCTTAAGGTGCAGCCAGTAATCCAATAAGTAATCAATATGTCAATTGTTCCCCCCCAAACACTCAACCAATACAGCCACCAGAACAGCCCTTTCCAAGTGGTCACACTTCAGAGCACTTGGTCCATTTTTTGTTAATACACACATAAAAATGCAGATTCACGTTGGCATTTGAGCCTGATTTATCAGACTTCTCCAGTGTGCATGTCCCCAGCAGGACTCTGTACTACAGATTAAAGGCTATACCATCCTGGAAAAGGTCAATTCCTCATCCTTCTCTCCACTCCCTTTCTCCCTGAAGATTGCCAGATATGAGTTCCTCTCTTCTCTTGTGAAAATAGCTGCATGTCTTGTGTATGTTAATGCTTTTCATGCCATTTAAATATTTTCTCATTTAAATCAGTGTGAGCCACTTGCTCCTGCTTTTCACTGGACCATGCGTCTGTCTTCCCAACGGGAGTCATCAGGATCCGGGTCCTTGGAGAGTGTTCAGCAGGTTTATCAGTGCTTGTGTAAACCTTCTACCTCCCAGCCTCGAATCAAGTTTAGTTTGTCATTGTACACACAGTCACATAATAGAATTCACATAACCAGTTAGAATAGGCCTGGGAAACACAGTCTGGTTTTTAATGAGCCTTTCTGAGGCCTTCTGTTTGCTCAGTGTTTCAATTGCCAAATTAAATGTCATGCTTCATTTGAATAGTTAAATGTACAGTCAGCATTGTGCTCATTCCCCTCATTTAAATGTATGTCGTGTCCTCAGCTGCCTAAGACAACATCTGGCATCCTTTTCTATCCATTTGTTATACTTAAACATTTAAAAAAACGTAAACTTAAAAAATGGTGGGACAATATGAACTTATAGCAATTAAATTGTAATGGCCTACATGTTGGCAGCCAGTGTAAGTAAGAAGAAATCTCTGCAGAAGTTCCAAAAGATATTCTAATTGATCATCTGAGCCAGTGATTGTATGTAGAATGGAGGTATCAAATTCTATTTTGAAATTTGAACATGCTCTATTTCTAAGAGGATTAAAATCTAAGAATTGCTAGAAGTTATTATTTCACCACACCGCTGTTAGGTGACACCATGCTTATTTCTCTGGAAGGATTCTCTTAAGTCATGTTTGTTGTTCTTAAAAATGTCTGCTGCCATCTATTGGTCGATCTTTCCTTCAGCCACTTGCATGTGCACACACAGCACCTGTGAACTGGGTAAATGAAGCCTTGTTCCATTACACGGTGGGAGATTGGGTCTGGTTTTTATTTATTACTCATTTATGGTGTGTTGAGGTCGAGGAGGGGGGGGGGGGACTCTGGCAAGCGTGTTTGCACATCTGCCCCGTCGATTCCATCGCCGGCCCTGAAGTGTGTGTGTGTGTGTGTCATTCGGTTTCCCAGACTGTAGCACCAGTGATTGGGAAGTCGTAGAGAAATATGGACATCTTCTCACCTCTTCTCATCTTCTCACCTTTATCTGTCCAGGGACTCGGAGCACTTTCAAGGGTTAGAGTAGACCAAAAGCCAGATATTTGTCTTCCGTTCTATAACATCTCATATGATGGATTTGCTTGTCATCTAAAAGTCAAAAATTGCAGATTTAGTTTTTTTGTAGCTTGAATAATTAATTTGCAAAACTTTTATTATTCAATTTTCCCAATAGTGTTTTTAGTATTATCACTTTTGACATTAATCAAATGGAAGGAAATGTATTCATTATTGACATACATCTGATATATTTAATTAAGTGGTAATAGTAATTATAAAGGGTTCTTGCAAATCTGTCTCGCTGAGCATTCAGCGCTTTTTATAATGAAATACTGTAATAATTCCAATTGGACTGATGGGAGCCGTCACATCTGAGGATTCTTTTTCTGTTTAGTCGTCTCTAGAAAAATCAAGAGTCTTGTCCACAGCTGTTACATAAAACCTCAGGATCAGCCACGGCTCTATTTCTGATCCTCTCACTCTGTCAATACACACACACACACACACACACACACACACACACACACACACACACACACACCACACACACACACACACACACACACACACACACACACACACACACAACTGGCCTTAGAGAGGGAGAAGGCCATTTTATGCATGTGAGACACACACACTGGTTTGTTTGATGTTCCACTTAGGGTGTCTTTGTGTCTTTAATCTGTCACCGACACCCGATGAAAGACAGTTGGTTGATGAGGTGACACACGCACGCATGTAAACACACACACACACACACACACACACACACACTACAACAAAGAGTGTTTCGAGCACCCAACCATACGGGACTTAGTGTAGTAACACATCCATCATGGTATATTTATTTTATATTGGCATAACATTACCATGTGGTAAATTTTCTTGAATATCATTTAAGATATGCACGGGTTTTTCTAGAAAGATATAGTATCAGGGAAACACTGTGGGTCTGTTGTTGTATATGAGATATATCAATTCTGGCGAGAACATGACGCCCGTATAAAAGATGGCGCGGCGGACATAAATGCGACGTCGGAGCTCAAAGTAATAGCTGCACTCCTGCCGTCACAATATATTTCATCATAGTCTGTTTTGTAAGTTTGAATGTTTAAATGTTTTCGCAAGTGGAACTCTTTTAGCTTGTCGCAGTCTGATGCTGTGTTAAGGACTTTAAATTAGGAAAGTAGACAGTGTCATTATGCTCTGTCTCTCCTTCCAGAAAACAAGGCTAGCGGCACTGTTTGTCGTGTCAACATGCACATCCAGCACATCATCAAATAGTACCTTAGGGAGCTTATCACATTTGTAATTTTCTAACCCTTCTAAAAGTGTTAAATTAATAATCTTTTTTTCTCAAAGTAATGATAAACCTGTGAGTTGGATGTAGAAAAGTCAGAATCAATATAGATGTTTTTATTTTAAAGAAAATTCAGATTGAACATGGTAAAAAACTGTAAATTATAGTGTCCGTCCAAAAGATATTTTGTACTTATAGTGAAAACTAACCTTGGATGTTGGGTTAGACCAGGGGTTCCCAACCTTTATTGTGCCAAGGACCGGCAGATACATTAAAAAAAAATCGCGGACCGGTTGTCAATTTGAACTGATTTTAATATTTACTCACCACCAGCAGGTAGCAACAGAGGCTAATTGTATGTAACAGCCTGAACAAATACTAGAACAATATGCATCCAAAACATATTAACAACGTTTAAAAAAGAACCCGTGTCGTTTTTAGGTTTTTCGGAAAACCAAAAAACCGGCGTTATTCAGTTTTTAAACCAAAACGGGAAACAGATAAATCAACGTTTTGGTTTTGTTTGTATGATTTACGGATAATCCAGTGAATGCTGGGAAAACGAGGTGTGTGTGTGTGTGTGTGTGTGTGTGTGTGTGTGTGTGTGTGTGTGTGTGTGTGTGTGTGTGTGTGTGTGTGTGTGTGTGTGTGTGGTGTGGTGTGTGTGTGTGTGTGTGTGTGTGTGTGTGTGTGTGTGTGTGTGTGTGTGTGTGTTGTGTGTTGTGTGTGGTGTGTGTTGTGTGTGTGTGTGTGTGTGTGTGTGTGTGTGTGTGTGTGTGTGTGTGTGTGTGTGTGTGGTGTGTGTGTGGTGTGTGTGTGTGGTGTGTGTGTGTGTGTGTGTGTGTGTGTGTGTGTGTGTGTGTGTGTGTGTGTGTCATTAAGATTAAACTAATTATTTTTGGGAACACCCGCATATAGGCTACCTATGGAGTTAGCCAGATGTGTGTAAATTACTGTTCATGGTCATTTGAAAACAAATGCCGGTGTCAGACACAAACACAGAGCAGACACAAACGCAGAGCACACACATCATGCGCCTTGGTGACTGGACATCTCCTTCATAAAACTAATAAAAGGGGGAGTGATCGGGCAGTTTGATGTGTGTAGAGGTGTGTGTGGTTATCACTGTTCTGATGAAGGTAAACACAGCGAAGCGGTGCGTAAAAAGAGCCCCGAGTCCCGGCCATGAATTCATAGATCAAGGCAGACTGTTTACTCTCCTGTTTTGCCAATCCGGTGCTTAAACAAAGGCAAGGCAAGTTTATTTATATAGCACTTTTCAACACAAGGCAATTCAAAGTGCTTTAAAAAAAAATGAAAGACATTAACAAAATGGCATTTAAAATCAGTCATTAAAAAGAAAAGCTATAAAATAAACATATAGCTCTACACCCCTGGCCGACATGTCCTTAAAATGAATTCCGAGTTTGAAATATATCTCAAATAATGTATGCACTGCCATTTCCCCACATAAACATAACAGTCTGCAATTAAACGGTTGTCTCCTGTGCGCTCCTCTTCCTACTTGGCGCACCGGTAACTTTCTCGTGCGCACAAGAGGCTGAGACCAGGCTGAGACGCCGAATCCCTCGGAACATCATAAAAGCCATTTTCAACGGTTATCTGGTGAAAGATTAACTAGGCTACTGGAGGAAATAATATGACTGGTATAGGTGCGAACATTAAACACTTTTGAAAAAAATATTATGATCAAATATTTTTATATATTTATAATTCTGCAAATATTACGATAAACTCACAGCTATTTCGCGGCCCGGCAGTAACACCTCCGCGGCCCGGTACTGGTCCGCGGACCGGGGGTTGGGAACCCCTGGGTTAGTAGACTAAAAGCTTTAGGAATCCAAAGTACAACATATAATAAGTACCCAGTATCAAGATTGATGCAAAACAAGTGATATTTTACCTTTTTAGACAGATTTAGCCAATTTTTTGCCATTTGGGTGGATTTTCCATATCTCTGGCCCCCCTTGCTGGATTTTGACATGTGACATCTCTTTCTGACCGTCAGAGCCAATGGAATCGAGGGGAACTCACACATAGTCCTTATTTGGTAATGTGTGTGTGTTAGACTGCCGCATAGCCAAGACCGGAAGCAGCAGCCACTCTGGTGGCTACCATTAGCAGCTAACTTTTGATCTGCGAGTTAAAAACCTATGGATTAACCGATTCAGCCGCGTTTTTTCTTGTTTTAATGCCATTGAACACGTCTTTTGATCAGATTGACAGCTACGGTGAGACGATCTCCCTGGAAGCTCCGTAAAGGTACGTGTTGTGATGTCTGTGTTTGCTTCTCCTGTCGCGAGTTCGGATCACTCTGTGATGATACTATATATCTAAATAATCTGTGGAACCTCAGCTTTAATCGGATATCTTTTATGTGCAGCTACGATAAGTAATAAGGGTACTTTTATCTTGAGTTCTGTGCCAATGTCCGTTAGCATTTTTCGCTCATTTAGATGCTTCTTATGAGACTGTTTTGTTTTGGTAAAAATGGTTTGTTAAACTCCAAGGTCCCCGCCGGAGGGGACCTTGGGGTTTAACAGGTTAAGTTGTGGCCGGTGCCACATTCATGATTTGTTTCCGCCTTGCCGTGCCAATTAAATGGCCTGTTCTAATTCTGTCTGACAACGGCTGGCCACGCAGCAAACAGCAGATTAAAGACATGAGAGGTTGGTCCCACAAGCTGTTTGTTTCTAATCGCTTCTTCCATGAATCAATTCACCTCAGAGGAAACTCAATAGACCAGCTGTTAGGTGCATGACAGACGGAGCTACAGCCATATTACAGATTTCTTGCTATTTTCATTTGGAATGTATTTCTCTGATCCTATAGGCATGATCTAGGAGATAAACAACCTGTTACTCACTGCAGTGTCTCAACGGCACACTGTTTGGTAATCAGCCAGATTCAGATCCCAGGATACTTGAGCACTGACATTTTTAACCAGCAGTTACTTGCACTAGAGATGTTTACGCATTTAAATACAGTATTAGACAAAGTGTGAATTTGTTGTTTACAAATATTCTTTCTCAGTTTAGTTATTTGTATTCTGAAGCGTCTGAATGAAAGATGTAGTAAACAAAAGATCCTTTGTCTCGCTGGATTATTATAGCATTTTACTCTTTTAACTTTACTTAAAGATATTTAGATTTGAAAATACAGAATATTTTCATTATTTAGAAACATTTGGTTTTGCTTTATTTTAAGATTGTCATTTCCAATTATTAACATTATCATAATGGTTTCCTGAAAATAACTACATATACTTAACAAATACTATAGAAAATAGGAACTCCCCAAGAGAAATGCTCCATATAATGCCAAGTAAATAATAACAGTTATTTATTTATTATTGGAAATGTCATTCTCAATAATATGTTGAACTCTGTTTGCCTGTGGCCAAATCCCAAATGTTTGCCTGTTCAGAAACATTTGCAATCGGCACTTCTCGATCAGACTAGGTCATGCTGGTGATTTATTGTTATCCTGTAGATTGGAACCATTGCCTTTATTTGACCTACCTATATCTTTCCTGGAAACTTGGTATCAAATGAAAAAGTCCAAATGAAGCGCTGCCAAATATTTGATATCATGACTGATGTTTGACATTTTGATTGAGTGCGTTGGAAAAGATCCTGCGGTTTAATGCAAACAGAAAGTTGATGTAGATTTAACAGCTCTGTGTAATCCTGGAATAATTGATGGAGGAACTCGGTCTGACTGTCCTTTCTTTTCATCAGCCAGGATCTGACAGCTGACGTGACGTAGGCTCGTCTGTTTTTCTTCTGCTATGTCAATGTTATTTAGAGTGATGGTAACCACTGAGTTTATGTGCTCTTTGTACTTCTCCTTAACAACAATTATATTATGTAAGATGTATTGTGCTGCAGCAGAGACAAATGGAATAAAAGCATTTATTTTTGTCGTGTGCTTCCTCCCCAACTCGAAGGGACGAGGTTGTGTGTGTTTTAAATAGCTTATAGTTTTGTTAAAGGGTCGTAACCCCCCTGTCGTGTTCGTTCCTCCCCCCTTTCTTTGGTGTTCATGTCTGTTTTAACTGCTCTCATAAACAAAACAAACATTAATCATCTCCTCATTTTATTAAACACCCTTTTAAGCTATAAACAATGTCTCAGAAAACTGGTTTACATGAATAACTGCAGTGAATATACAAAGAATTGACACTGAAAATATAGTCCAAGATTAACATTGTGTTGATTTGTGTGTTTGTACTATCTGATGGACATAATCTAAGGTTACCCATTCCTATGCCGGTCTTTTTTGACTGGGAACACCAACGATGTAACAAATTGAATTCAATGAAAGTGTGAAATGTCCTACTGTGGAGGACATCATAAGGCCTTAAGGCAATCAAATGTACAACCCAATATTTATGATTGATGAAAGTTAATCGATGAAATGAATAAGTAAATGTTAAGTGATCAGGTGTTCAGATGTATGTTCCCAGAAGCAGAATGGCACTCTAGGTAAAAACCGCTCCCTGAAGAGGGAGATAGGAAGAGTGTTTGCATGACAGACAAGCGCTGGTGTTCAAAGGCGAGGAACCACTGAAATGCCAACTTGATAACGGGGGAATTGGTGTGTTGCTTCTTTCTGAACCAGGGGTAGTGGTTTAGAATTGAGTTGTCATTTATTAAACTAAGACGATGTAACAGTAGTGGCAGATTGATATTTGTTTATATCGGGACAATGCCAGCTACAGAAAGGAGCGTGTGGGCAACAGAGCCACTGCTGCTGTCCATACAAGTGCAAATTAGGCGAAGCACCTTTTTGTTTGCCTCTGTCTCCATAACAACTCCTTTGTTCTTAATGCTTTTGAGAGCTGCTTCCTATGATAAAAAGGCAACTTGAAAATTCAGATTGAACCACACAACAAACACAAGTGTTAAACTAAACTTCACGTTCATTTGACTCAACATCGGCAACTCACTGCTACAGCGTACATCCATCTTTTTTCCTACAGAATAAGGTTGTGAGTTAGTCACTGATACCATCCCATTATTCCATGTGTTGTGTTCAGGGTTTGTGTTTTCTGTATTGAAATTATATGGATAATTGTGAATACACCAGAGCAGGGTAGGGTGGGTGGAGGTGGTCAATAGTTGTGAAATCATAAATGGAGAAAAGAGCATCTGTGAGAAAGGAATTTTTATGTGTAACTGATAAACCAACAATACTATCGTTATCTATATTTGGATAGAATATTGCAACTGGGTAAGCTTCATTCAATAGTTGCGTTACATTTTTGTATTTGACAACATTTAATGTTTATTGGTAATGCATTAGTTTTGCTTTAAAAGCTCTGTTTAATATTGGCATATCATTCACTATGAAATATCTTTTTCAATCTGACCTTTTGAGTCACTTTGAAGAAATGACTGATGCATGGACAGAGATCCAAGATGCTACTGGCTCAGGCACTGCTCTTATAAAGTCATATTCCATGGAAAGATGATGTGTTTTTGTCCCTGCCGTGAATAGGATAGTTCCAAAGGAGAGATCTGAAATGTTTGGGTGCGGACTTCATGCTGTGATTTAACACACGTCTGTGATACTGTGTTTGAGAACACGCACGCAGAACATCAGCGTCACTGTTAACCAGCTTAATAAGTACCCACGTAAACACCTGGGCAGCTACCGGCCATGCACACCCCCCGCCCTCCCCCCAACATCACCACCCTGGCTGCTAATTGGATGTGGCAGGGAATTGCTGCGCACTTGCCTCGCAGCGACTTGTACCCTATAACCATACACAAATCGATCTGACATGTGGTATTAGATTAAATTACCAAGCAGCGCAGTGACAGGGAAAAGGATTTGCTCAACCCCCCACTCCTGTGTCTCACACACCCTCCCAGACCTGTGGGGAGCAGAGGGATGTTCAGCCAAGCAACAGGAGCTGCTGCTCCATCAGAGCTCTCCGGAAAGATGGCTGTAAGAGCAGCCTGCAGCCCCCCCCCCCCTGCAGACGGCTGTCAGAAACACATAACCCTCCCATGACTTCTGCATGAAGGCCAGTCCAAGCATTCTGCTGAAACAGTGATGTTTACAAGTAGGGGTGGGAGGGTTGTTTTAAAAACGTAATCCGTTACAATAACTAGTTAATGTCTAAAAATGTAATCAATAACCAAATCTGAATATCCAAATATAAAGGGAATGTATCCTGATTAATTTGTTACTTTTGGATAACCTCAATATCAAATGCAATGCAAATAAAAACAAGAGATAATAAATAACAATAAGATGTGTTTTACTTAGGTGTAGGTAACAATGTAACGTTAGAAAATAAGAAACCAAGATATTTCATATACAAAATGTAGTGCAGTAACATTTACAAATGCTGTTTGAGCTGCATACATTAATCAAAAGCATAGACTGTATTTTTGTTGAATAAATCAGGTGCCCACTTACTGCCTTAAAAAATAAATGTATTTAAAATCAAGTATTAAATAAGCCTAATTGTCAGCCAGGAAGAAAATTCATTTTTCTAGCACTGTCATCCAGCTAGTAATCTCTATTTTTTATTTATGTAACTAATCTGATGACTTTTTTTATATAATTGTTATCAAATAGTTACCTTTTTGGTATCCTTATTATGTAATCTCTTTAAATGTTATCCATTACTCCCCAAGCCTGTTTACAAGTACAGCTGTTGTGATAGACAACAGTAGTCCTCTTAATATAGAAAGTGCTGTGAACATGACAGTTTGTGGAAAGATCCCCGCAAGCCAGTTCACATCCACTCGTCATTTGTGATTTGTGTCAGAGCTGTTTCTGATTAGCACCAAACTAAAAATAGTGTTAGGAATCGGTTGTGAATTTTGTAGACAGAAGCTCCTTTTAGTCATGCTCTTCAGCTAGCAATAGTATACTTTGTTACTGATATGGAATGACGGATGGATGGATAATAGCAGAGGGGATGAAGGTTTAGAATAAAGGAGCATCGTATCTCCTGCTCCAGGACCTGATGCCGCTCTGATGCACACGGCTCGGAAAAAACAATGTTTACGTTGTCTTCTCTGTTTCTCGTAAGGTCTCCCTTTCTGTTGATGGCTTGTTAGCAGACCCTTCACATGATAGCAGAGCGAACAGGGACAGGAGGCGTAGAGCGAGGGATCATTGTCCACTAGTTAATCGATCGCAGATGGGGTCGTGCTCGCGGACGGAGAGAAAAAACAAATGAAATGGGTCGCGAAGTATACTTTGGCGGCCGTTAATATACCTGGGTGGCCCACCCAAGTAAAGTCTGTGTGGGAAACCCTGGTATATATTGCATACATAATAGAATAGGTTTCACTTGGTTCTGCCTTTCAGTTAGTTACATTTCCTGGTTCCCAAGCCAAATATGAAAGTACTGTTTGTCTGTTGGATCTCTGCTCAGATTAGCGAGTTCATGGCTTTATTTGTTTGTTATGCAAGCAGGCTCTGGTTAGCACTGTCAGACAGTCTATCACTTGGATGTAGACAGATCGTAAAGCTTGGTTTAGTCAAAGTAAAAAAGACAAAGGTTTGTTTAATGTAGGTAATGATCTTATATAATCATTGATGTTAATCAAATGTTGTTCATATTTACTTTCCAAAACTTGCTTGGGTAACATGAAATGTTATATCAGACAGTGTTAAATCAATGTAATTATTTTAGACATTTGCATTGCTTAAATCTACAATCTGCCTGCTATGCTTACGTCTTCAAACAGCTCACATACAGTAGAGCTGGAGTGCCCAAAAGTGAGACAACAGCTTGTTTTATTCCCCATTATGTTCATTTTGTTCCGCAGAGAGTAGAGCTTCTGTTTTATCGAGATGATTTGTGTGTGCTATCCCCTTCTTATGTGACACGATACGTCGGAGTACAACAGAAACTCTCATGCATGTCTTTTTATGGCAGTGAGTTTTTGTTCAGGGATCAAAGGAGGCCTGGGTTCGGCCCTGGAGGTAGAAGAGATAACTTTAAAGCAGTGATAGCTGCCATTTAAACATATGAACCTTTCATTTGTTCTCCGTGGCAGTGGAGATAAAAGAGAGGCTGGATTTGCTGAAATGGGTCTGGAATTGCTCCATTTACATGTGGCCAGTTCAGGGCTGGTGCCTTCTTTGTTTGGCTTTTCTGCTCAGAGACAAGGAACCAAGAGCTGCTTGTTGTTTTAGTCGATGTTAACAAGGTTATTGAGTGTTCACTCGGAGAAGAGGCTCCACACACACACACACACACACACACACACACACACACACACACACACACACACACACACACACACACACACACACACACACACACACACACACACACACACACACAGGGAGACATATCTCACTCTTTTATAGAACTGTGTTTCCCTGCCAAACTGAATCATCACAGTGAACTATTTAATGCACTTTATCACCCATGCAACCAGTTTCATATAACAGGGTCTGGTCTCATCTGGTTTCGGTAAATATATAGATATATACTTTATTTATCCCAGAATCGGAAATGATTTTGTTGCAGCAGCAGTGTCAAGCATTACACAAGTAAAACATTTTCAAAAGATACAAATGTAATACAAATAGAAATGTATTTAATCTGGCGTTAGTCACTGGACTAACTCCAGCATGATTCTTCATGTAGGCACACTGATTTATATTTCTTGATTCAAGGTTTATGTTTGTGATTGATGTATGTACATTGTGCTTTAGGACATCTAGTCCTGTTCCTCAGCTCTGTCTCAGTTAGCCTGTGTTGCTCTGCATGCTTTCCTGGGCACAGCTTCTTTCTACCCTTACAGTACACACAGTGTTTTACAGTCTGTTAAATGCAGCTTCATTGACACTTCTGAAACAGACTTTGTTGTCTGGGTCTTGTGAATTGAACGCCAAAATCATGAGTATAAAACCAGGTTTTTTTATCTATAAATGTTCCTTAGGTTTATTATAGTACAATACATGTAATCAGAAAGCAAAGGATATCCAGGTGTATATATTTCACACACTGCTGCAGAGCTGTAGTGATATCAATGGAGCTGTGTGTGCACTGACATAATTAGGCACATAGAGTGTCTGTGACTGTGCATATATTGGGGCTGTAAGTGTGTTAAAGGGAGATTGCCACTATTTGCACTTCAGAAGAAAGGGCTTGTGTGCTTGCCTTTGTAAATCTATTGTAGGCAGCACATTGTGTCGCAGCTGTATACACACAGCTACGTTGCCCATCCAATAAGAGATGTTCAGCACCTACTCACCTTTCAGCAGTTCTTACACAAAGCGCAACATGTCAGTGCCCTGAACGTGTGTGTGTCCGTATTGGAGCAGAAGATGACCCACTAAGCACTGGTACAGGACCTGAAGGCACCGCCTGCCGTGGGCTACGCGCAGGAGGAATATGTCGTCGACTAATAAGAACACTCACTGCTCTGCTTGGGAGGATTTCCAGGCATCACACTGATTTGTTGTTTGGTTTGAAAATTATTCTTATTTCTTTATTTCCTTTATATTTATATTTTCCTCCATGTTTTTCAAAATACAACACAACATTGTAAGGATCCAAATGACCACCTTGACAATATGGCCCCATTTTCTTTTTCTTCTTATATAATGGTAAATGCCTGAATAAATAGTGCTTTTCTAGTCTGAGAGTCCAGAGTACTTTCATTTATAGAATAATATCATTTGTATTACTAAAAACATATTCAATATCACAATTTACCAGAGTCCAAAAAGAAAATGGAACTACTCAATTTGTTATTTAATGTAAAAAAGCAGCATATTTTTTGGAATTGTATGTAGAAATAATGAAACATCACTCAAATGGATAATTGCTTTATTGTCCAAATCCAACTGAATGAAGGCACAAAACAAGTAAATGTGAACATATTTTAACAATACATAAGACTTTAACAATTTTGCAGTGCAATCAAACATGAATGAAGTCTGAAGACCACCATGGAGATTCTGGGTTATTATACACTCAGCGGCTGCTTTACATCGCACACCTGCTTGGTATCTTAAACATCTGTTCTGTCATTGTGGCAGAACAGTCTGCAGAGATGGTGAAAGGGTCAGTTGTTCATAGTAAACCCCGTAATAAGGAGAACAGTAGAATGTTCTGATGTCTTAAGTCACATTTTGGCGTGAACTGTAGATATCAGTGTATCCATCCTGCCTTGTGTCAACAGTTCAAGCTGTTGACATGGTGTTAGAAATATTTTCTTGACATAAATATACCCCCTTAACACCATTTCCCCTTCCCTTAGTCCCGCCCCTTACACACTCATGGCCATTCAGAGTGCAGCGTTGGCCAGCGGCATCCAGCCTCTGACAGCTGTGCCGTTAGCAAGAGATATCTAGCTCTAAAATCAGCGGTCTCCAACCTTTTTTAGGATGAGAGCTACTTTTACCCCTCTTTTTTTTTCGTTTTTAGCTTTTGCAGTGTATATATTTAGCACAATTTAACATTATGATATGCTCACCTTTAACCTTTGTGTTCTGTTTGGGTCTGTGGGACCCGTTTTCAGTGTTTACTAAAAGAACATGTATTCAATAGAATCTAATTATTTTAACCTGCTTTATTTGGGGGGGGACCTCACATCCTCTAGGGGGGTCCTCACCTCCTCTAGGGGGGTCCGGGGGCATGAAACCCCCGGGAAGATGTGTTTTTAAATGTTGAAGTGAAATGCCTCAATCTGGTGCACTTTGAGCACAACATGAATGTATGGATACAGCTCTCAACACTCAGATGAAAGGGAGCTGTTTACTTTTCAATAATCCAAACATTTTTAGAATATGATCACAACCAATAACAAATCATTTAAACTTGTTTATTCTTATCTTACCTAGTTAGCATTCTTTCTTTTTATTTATGCATATTATATTAATCACTCCCCTTTTTATACTGTATTTTTTATTTTGTACTGTCCTATAGTACACATTGGAATGATTTCTTACTTCTTTTTACAACTATAATAAATAGATAAAGGTGTGCATTGGAAATATTTGTTTACATAGATGACCAAAGAATTTGACACACTGAGGTAATTTAGACTAAAGTGAACTATCCAAACACTCAGAGTCCCTTTCATCACCTGAGCTGTAGTTATCAGCCTCTCAGTCTGACAGGAGAGAGCTCTCCCTGTCCTTTTTGTAAAAACAGCTTCTAATATCCGTTAGCTCTGAGCTAGCACCAGATGCTAACAACAAAAATCCCCGTAACTGGTGCTTTCGCTCTCTCTCTCTCTGTCTCGCTCGCTCACAGAGGCTGTGTGCTTCTCCGTGGTGATGACGGCTTGCGTTAAATAATAATAATAATAAACATATTTGTAAAGTGGGGATTATGCCATGCGTGTGTGTGCGTCAAGTGCAATAAATAAATATGCAAGTTGCAACACACACAGAGTAAAGCTCTGGCCCTCATGTGCTGTATAGGCTGGCACGACTAGGCTGTTCAATGGGGCTGGTGTGTTGTGTAGATTCTGCCAGAAGGAAAGGTCACACTCCTTATGAAGCGGTGAGCTGCCGCTCCACATTGCTCTTCTTCCCGACTGCAACGCTGGTCCCGCAAATCAAGCAAGAACGTGATTGGTCGATATTCATTGTGGGGAGGAGGGGTGTTAGATAGATATAGAGTTGTAGTAAGTAGATTGATGTTTCGTTTATGCATAGGGTAGATTCTTTTAATTACATTTCCTTTTTTGTGTGTATTTTTTACATTTTGGATTTGCTTGGCAAGCTACTTATTGAGGGCTCGCAAACTGACATGTTGGAGACCCCTGTCTAAAATCATTACATTTCTATATTTAAATCAGTGGAGCTGCCATTAGCCGAGTAAGGCACATCTTTACCGAGCACCTGTGATCTATGCCTGCTACTGAAACCAAATGCATACACATGCTGCTTTCTCTTTTAATGGTTGTAGCATTGAATAAAGATCTTCCCTTCTGCACAGGAACAGTGTTGCTTCTTAATTACATCTGAAGACATTATGGTTCACTTACACTGTGATCTGTTTAACCTGTTTTTGTTGAGTAACTTTGACATCCTGGTTTTATCATTCAATTGTCAACCTTTCTGTTCTGTTTTCTAAGAAAGAGATTATATTCCATCAGGGAGGGCAGAAGGTGACAGTGTGGGCGCCATGCTTTCTCTGACGGAGTAGTAGCAAGGCAGTTATGTGGGGTTAACGTAATGGGTTTGAATACATATGTTAAATATACATTCAACTGTATAGCGTAATACATTTGCCAGCCGAATTGTGATCAGAAGTGATGCAGCACAGGGTGAATAACTCAATGAGCTGATTGACTCAATCAGCTGCAATATGAGGATAAATGATTATGTGCTATTCCACTTCAATATCTTGTTAATGTCAAATTGATTTTGCATCTCCTGTTGTCGTACGCAGCCAGATCCTGAGTGTTTTTCCAGCAGAACCCACCTGCCTCAGTAATGGTCATTGTGTGATGTGAAGCTGAAGAGGCCTATAGCCTGCACACTACCCCCCCCAGCAACCCCCCCTCTGCAATCAAATCAAGTTTTATTTATATAGCACATTTTTAAAACGATTTTTGGAAGAACCAAAGTGCTGTACATATAATAATTACATTATTACATTACATTACATGCTACTTATTAGACGCTTTTATCCAAAGCGACTTACATACTCAATACTGTGGGCAATCCCCACAGGAGCACTTTGGGGTGAAGTGTCTCAGGGACACAACGACATGCTGCAGTGGGGTTTGAATCTGTGACCCCGTGATCCCAACACCAAGGTTCTATCCACTGCACCACACGCCTCCCTTAATTACCAATTACCTTACAGTAAGGACACTATACAGTAAATACAACAGCACAGTTTGTGCAGAATATCAGTATGAGAAAACGACACCTTCTGTCCTTAGACCCTCACATCGTACAAGGAAAAACTCCCGGAGAAAACCCGCAGTTTAAAGGGGAACATGGGAGAAACCTCAGGGAGAGCAACAGAGGAGGTTAGTGTTGTTAGTGTCTTCATGGAAGAGCGGTAACACGGCCAGATCAGATTAAACCTCAGAGAACTTAAAGGGATAGTTCAGCTGTTTTGAAGTGGGGTTGTGTGAGGTACTTATCCATAGACAGTGTATTATCTACAGTACACAAGAGGACCAGCATGGACTGTAGGCTATGCTCTGCTGTAGATAAGGGCAGCAGCAGTTTGGGTGTACACTATATTCACAATGTTTTTTAGAGACTTACCTTGCAGTCAGTCCAGCTATCTATGCTCTCGCTGAAGCAGCCAGATTCCATTGACAAGAACTGTAATTTTACCGGTTATCGTTTATAATAATAATACATTTTATTTCGTGGCGACTTTCATAACACCATACGTTAAACAAAAAAAAATTCAGCAGTGACTGTCTTTGTGCACAAATCCCTTTGGAGTAATTGTGATCTTGTATATAGTTTCCGGGTTATAATAAATACTTTTAAAACACTTTTTTTGTCTTGCCAAGGTACATTTCTCCAGCATTTGTCATGATTCCATTTATTTCCAGATAGCTTGAGTCTGGTAACCCTGCAGAATGGTATGGGCTCAGAACAGTCTCATAATACACACATGCACACAAAAGGATTCACACTTGTATTTCTGGATCCACACTTGTGTTTTTCAATGCACACACAAATGTGTTCCGTTTCATATACATGTAAATACAATCCAAATACAGAAAACAGTTTTACATATGTATTTTTGATCCTCACATATTTGTTTTCCGTTTAAAACCTCTGAACCTGCTACAAACCGCTTTCTGTGCACGGATCGCTGTGCATTCGTGTGTGGGTTTTTTGAGACTCCCCTGACGCTCAGCCGATTCGTACTTGTAATTTTTTCTATCTATAGCCACTCAGATGTCTCCTCAATTCTAAGCCAATCACATGAGTGCACCCCCACAAGGGTAGATTTCTTGCGTTCATGACACTTCATATATACGCATTTTGTGCAGTCCGGTCAGCTCGCTAAACAGAGGGCTTGGCATCAGGTGATCATGCAGAGCTGCGTGTCTCCGTCAGACTCAGCAGCTGATCTGATCTCTCACGTCCGGTTATACTTCACTCGCGTTTATGTCCATATCGATCAGATCCAGCTCTCCTGGTCGGCCTTTATAGAGAGCACCGATCAAACTATAAAGACTGAATATCAGCCGATAATGACCGGCGGGGCTCCCCCCGTTGACAGTTCACTGTCTAGCACTGGCTTCGTAGTGCACTGATCGATTAGGCTAAGCCAGTGTTTCCCAACCGGGGGTACGCGTACCCCTAGTGGTACGCGAGGGAACTGTAGGGGGTACGTGGAATTCCAAGGTGACAAGTAAAAAAAAATAAAAATCCTGTCAAAAAGGATAGTGCGCGATTTGTTTCCCTAGGGAGACAATAGTCTGTGGCACAACCGCGCCAAAATTCCACAATGAAAACAGCTGCTTACCTGCAGCCAGAAAAATACTGGGAGGTCTGCGCTATGGATAAATGGCTGAAACGTCCGCTTGCTCTGGGTTCAGGCCAGGGTTCAGAGGAGCCCGCCGAGAAACGTAAGAAAGAGGCCAAACTGAAACCAAGGCAGTACAGTGAAACATATATTATTTGGATTCATTTATACTTCTGCGGACCCCCCGCAGCCTCAGTGCTTCTTTTGTGGTAAAGTCCTGGCTAATAGTGCGATGAAGCCAGCGCATTTACAGAGACACCAGAGCACCAAACACTCGGGAAGTGTCGTTACAAGTGAAGAATTTTACAGACGAAAGCTGTCGGAATTTAAGTCGAGCCAGACAGTAATGATGAAAGCCACGAATGTGTCAATGAAAGCACTCGAGGCATCTTACGCCGTGTCCCTGCTTGTGGCTAAATAAAAAAAACCTCACTCTATTGTTGAGGAGCTCATTCTACCTGCAGCGACTTCGTTGGCCGAAATTATGATAGACAAGAAAGCAGCCGAAGCACTCAAGAAAGTTCCCCTGTCGAATAACACCGTAGCCCGTCGGATCAATAATATGTCTGTTAATATAATTGGACAAGTGGTGAACAAAATAGAACTAGCCGGTCAGTTGGCTTTGCAGCTGGATGAAATGACAGATGTGAGTGGAGAAGCGCAGCTCCTGTCCTTCGTGAGTTACAAAGATGCGTCGGACATAAACTATGGGGGTTATTCCCTATCTTTATTCAAGAGCGTGGTATTTAAATTTGAGAGCATACTTTATGTATTTATTTCCCTAAAACCCTGTCCTCGCACTCAAATAGTGCCTGCTTGCACTTTGCTCTGCTTCTGCTCAAACGGTACGCTTGCACTCAGATATATTGCTGTTTACAGATTTGTTCTGCTCTCACATTTATTCTGTGCGCGCTCGAAACTTTTGTGCAACAATCCTGTCAAAATCCCTCAACCAATAGGTGGCCAAGTGTCCTTGCGGGTGCGTTCGCTTTACTTATTACAGCGTCTCGTAAGGGCGGTTACTCTTTGGTTTATAAACTCCCGCCCTCCACGGCTTTATAACATAGCATGTACTGCACTTGTTTGATTTACAACTACCTTACATAATAGCTACGTTCAGTGGCGGACTGGGACTAAAAATCAGCCCGGGAATAAAATAAAATCGTCCCTCCGTTGCCTCTGCACATAGTGCGCGGTGGTTGCTATGCAACAACAATAACAGATAGCGAATGTCGTCGTTTAGGTGCTTTTTTTTTTCTGGAGATAGGCACTTCTCAATCCACTCCTCCATAGTAAGCCCACCCGGAGGTCGAAGTTAACCTTAAATGTTTCCATCTTAAGCTTAGTTAGTTAGTTAGTTTACTATATAAAGTTTAGTTTAGGATTTTATAACGGTTCTCAGACGCGGAGGGATACTGATTTGTGAAAAGTAACAACAACTATTCCCTGGATATACGCTCATTATATCACGACTAAGAAACATCAGATTGCTTGATTTGACTTGTCCGTTTTATAAACATATACTAACTGTGCTTAACCCCTCCCCCCCCCCAAAAAAAGTTGTAAATGACTGGTGAAAAGAAACTGCTAGGCCTATACTGATTCTGGATATTATTTTGCTAAGTGTTTTGTTCCTGAATTAAAGTTTAAATGCCTGTTTAAAGGGGACTTATTCAAAGGGGCTCCATGGTTTAAGCCTAAATGTTACAAGATATATATAGCAAAGATAAGTTGATTATTTTGATTTCATATGTATTTATTTGATTATATTTATTTTCAAGGCAACATATTCATTTTTATTTATTTGTATTGAGTGTATTAAGTTAAAATTAAGAAAATGCCTGACAATTAGATGTTCAAATTAAGAAGATGAAATAAAGTTATTTTCATTCAATAATCAGTTACGTTCTACTTGTGAAGGATCATCGGCACGTATGAGTGAGGGGGTACTCATGGTATGACAAAAGGCTCAGGGGGTACACAAGACAAAAAAGGTTGGGAACCACTGGGCTAAGCTAACCTGTAGCTGCTCCCTCCACACTCACAACAACTTCATACAGACATAAATACAGCAGCTGTATTCGCCACACAGGAAACACACATTTAAAACTGTTTTGCCTGCTGTTTTTGTGTACACAAGCATTCATCAATGGTTCGGAAAGTGGCGCTGTACCTTAATAATATAAAGGCTTGTATTTGCGTGCATTTCCTGTTCGGAAAGTGGCAATGTACTGAGAGTGGAGGTGTCCTGACATTAGCGCCTGCAGGCGGGCTCCATGGACCTGTCAGCTCCGGACTGCGCAAAATGCGTACATGAAGCGCTACGTCATGAACACAAGAAATCTACCCTCGTGGGGGCGCGCTCATGTGATTGGCTTAGAATGGAGGAGAAAAAATGACAAGTACGAATCGGCTGACCGTCAGGGGAGTCTCAAAAAACCCACACACGAATGCACAGCGATCCGTGCACAGAAAGCTGTTTGTGTTTGCAGGTGCAGAGGATTTAAACGGAAAACAAATATGTGAGGATCAAAAATACATACAGTGGGGCAAAAAAGTATTTAGTCAGCCACCAATTGTGCAAGTTCTTCCACTTAAAAAGATGAGAGAGGCCTGTAATTTTCATCCTAGGTACACTTCAACTATGAGAGACAGAATGGGGGTAAAGAATCCAGGAAATCACATTGTAGGATTTTTAATGAATGAATTGATAAATTCCTCGGTAAAATAAGTATTTGGTCACCTACAAACAAACAAGATTTCTGGCTCTCACAGACCTGTAACTTCTTCTTTAAGAGCCTCCTCTGTCCTCCACTCGTTAACTGTATTAATGGCACCTGTTTGAACTCGTCATCAGTATAAAAGACACCTGTCCACAACCTCAAACAGTCACACTCCAAACTCCACTATGGCCAAGACCAAAGAGCTGTCAAAGGTCAAATTGTAGACCTGCACCAGGCTGGGAAGACTGAATCTGCAATAGGTAAGCAGCTTGGTGTGAAGAAATCAACTGTGGGAGCAATTATTAGAAAATGGAAGACATACAAGACCACTGATAATCTCCCTCGATCTGGGGCTCCACGCAAGATCTCACCCCGTGGGATCAAAATGATGGTGAGCAAAAATCCCAGAACCACACGGGGGGACCTAGTCAATGACCTGCAGAGAGCTGGGACCAAAGTAACAAAGGCTACCATCAGTAACACACTACGCCGCCTGGGACTCAAATCCTGCAGTGCCAGACGTGTCCCCCTGCTTAAGCCAGTACATGTCCAGGCCCGTCTGAAGTTTGCTAGAGAGCATTTAGATGATCCAGAAGAGGATTCGGAGAATGTCATATGGTCAGATGAAACCAAAATAGAACTTTTTGGTAAAAACTCAACTAGACGTGTTTGGAGGAGAAAGAATGCTGAGTTGCATCCAAAGAACACCATACCTACTGTGAAACATGGGGGTGGAAACATCATGCTTTGGGGCTGTTTTTCTGCAAAGGGACCAGGACAACTGATCCGTGTAAAGGAAAGAATGAATGGGGCCATGTATCGTGAGATTTTGAGTGACAACCTCCTTCCATCAGCAAGGGCATTGAAGATGAAACGTGGCTGGGTCTTTCAGCATGACAATGATCCCAAACACACCGCCCGGGCAACGAAGGAGTGGCTTCGTAAGAAGCATTTCAAGGTCCTGGAGTGGCCTAGCCAGTCTCCAGATCTCAACCCCATAGAAAATCTTTGGAGGGAGTTGAAAGTCTGTGTTGCCCAGCGACAGCCCCAAACATCACTGCTCTAGAGGAGATCTGCATGGAGGAATGGGCCAAAATACCAGCAGCAGTGTGTGAAAACCTTGTGAAGACTTACAGAAAACGTTTGACCTCTGTCATTGCCAACAAAGGGTATATAACAAAGTATTGAGATGAACTTTTGTTATTGACCAAATACTTATTTTCCATCATAATGTGCAAATAAATTCTTTAAAAATCAGACAATGTGATTTTCTGGATTTTTTTTTTTTCTCATTCTGTCTCTCATAGTTGAGGTATACCTGGGAAAAATTACAGGCCTCTCATCTTTTTAAGTGGGAGAACTTGCACAATTGGTGGCTGACTAAATACTTTTTTGCCCCACTGTATGTAAACCTTTTTTCTGTATTTGGATTTTATTTACATGTATATGAAACGGAACACATTTGTGTGTGCATTGAAAAACACAAGTGTGGATCCGGAAATACAAGTGTGAATCCTTCTGTGTGCATGTGTGTATTATGAGACTGTTCTGAGCCCATAGAAAGGTGTATGCTTCCTGCTGTGTACCTCATACTAAAAGAATGAGCTGTGCTACTAATTAGGCTAACATGAGGATGGATCAGGACTTCCCCTTCGCCTTCAGTGTATCTGCCCCACCCCCACCCCTTGTTTCAGCTTGTATACATTATCTGCTTATTGGATGGCCAGCTCTAACTCAATCACTGCCTTCACCCAGAACAGTAACAAATGACAGGAGGGGAAATTACAGTCATTCGTCTCTGTCTACTCACTTCATGCCGGCACCTCTTTTCTCTTTTTAAACCAGGACACCTGTACCACCCTCCTCTGCCCTCCCCCTTCTCCACCTCATTTGGCCCTTCCTCTATTCCAGAACATATCCTACCATACATGTGTCTGATTACAAGAGATGTTCAGCTTTCCAAAGTGGAAATCACATGGGTTTCACTCAAATTCACTGATGCTCATCACTATAGGAGACACACACTTAGCTTTTATATACGAGCTGTCATGCTTAGAACAGGTGACCTCCGCGTCACAACAGGTGTCTTATGATATGTGCCTTGAGCTGTAAGAAGTGGCTGTTATTAGAGCAGGGGGGGGGGTCGATTGCAGCTTTCTCCTCTGCCATACAATACCACTTTCAGTTTGAGTTACATGTTGAAGTGCTGGAGGCCGATGTCAGTAATGAAGCATTTTTCAACTTACTGTTTATTCTCATTCTTATTTTTTTACATAACCTGACAAATTAGCAGTATCTGTTGTTAGTTGCTAGTTTTAGACTTTTAACATGAAGAAATGTAAAATTCATACAATTCTCTTAATATCTAATGTAACTATAGGGAAAGACAATAATGTTGAGATATGAAAGTTGGAAATATTATATTAAAAGTGCAGACTTTGTAGTGAAAAAGGAATCCATTCGGCCCATCATTCAAGCTCTCCCAGGAAGTGTGACTTATTCTGGGCATGTCCATGGATAACTACTTTTCGGCCAAGGTTTGACTCAGAAATTGAAATTATAAGTATCGCTGGTATTTTATTTCATTTTGGTTAGTCCCGCATGCTATAATCATGTGTATTTTCTCCATTCCCGTTCATGTGTCCTCTCGCCACTATCACTGGCCCCGTGTATCTCGTAATCGAAATATTCGGCCTGCTCTCGTCTATCCCACATGCTCCTCTGACATCCAACACTTAGTTTCAGGTGGCCTGTGGAACTGCCAGTCAGCTGTTCCTAAGGCTGACTTCATCTCTGGCTACGCCTCCCTGCAGTCTCTGGATTTCCTTGCCCTCACGGAGACCTGGATTACTCCATCCAACACATCCACCCCAGCAGCTCTCTCCACAGCATATTCCTTCTCCCATACGCCCAGACCCACTGGCAGAGGAGGTGGCACTGGTCTCCTGCTCTCTCCCAAATGGAGCTTTTCCCTCTTCAAGCTTCCTAACTTCACTCCTTCCACCTTTGAATTCCATGCCGTCGCAGTAACCCATCCTATACAATTAACCATTGTTGTTCTCTACCGTCCGCCAGGCGCCTTGGGGGACTTCTTGGAGGAATTAGATCATCTTCTCTCACACATCCCTGAAACTGGCCCTCCGGCTGTACTTCTCGGAGACTTCAACCTCCAGACGGGGAAGATAGACGAACTAATATCTCTGTTAACCGCCTTCGCTTTCTCATTGTCTCCATCCCCACCAACTCATAAAGCTGGCAATGTCCTTGATCTCATATTCTCAAGGAATTGCACTACTTCTAACCTCTCTGTTAACCCGCTCCACACATCCGATCACTTCTTCCTTTCATTCTCTCTACCCCTTTCCAGACATAACAAAATAATCTCTTCTCAGCCTGCACCTGTCCGCCGTAACCTTCGTTCCCTCTCCCCCTCTACCTTTGCCTCATCGGTGCTCTCAGCCCTCCCTTCCTCTGATTCGTTTCAACTCCTGCCTCCAAACTCTGCTGCAGAAACTCTCCTCTCTACTCTCTCATCCTCTCTGGACTCTCTCTGTCCTCTCACATCTCGGCAGGCTCGTCAGTCCCCCCCTGCTCCCTGGCTAAATGACGCACTGCGTGCTAATAGAACCGTCCTTCGGGCAGCAGAGCGGAAATGGTGGAAATCCAGACACCGTGACGACCTCCTAACCTATCAGGCTCTCCTCTCCTCTTTCTCTGCCTCCATCTCTCAGGCAAAGAGCACTTTCTTTCAAGATAAGATCCAATCTTCCTATTCCAATCCCAAAAAACTATTTTCCATCTTCTCCACCCTGTTGGACCCTCCCAAAGCCCCTCCCCCCTCCTCACTTCTGTCAAGCGACTTTGTTAACCACTTCGAAAAAAAGGTTGATGATATTCGCTCTTCTTTTTCTGACTCACCTTTACTGACCGCTGGGTCACCAGACCCTCCTTTCAACCACTCACTAACCTCCTTTTCCCCTCTCTCTCCAAGTGAGGTTCTTACCCTCATTACCTCTGCCCGCCCTACCACCTGTCCTCTGGACCCCATCCCTTCAAACCTCCTTCAGACTATCGCTCCTGAAATTCTACCGTTTCTCACCCATTTCATCAACACTTCTCTAACTTCTGGTCACTTTCCAAACAGTCTCAAGGAGGCGAGAGTAAACCCTCTCCTAAAGAAACCCACTCTCAACCCGTCCGATGTTATAAACTACAGGCCTGTCTCTCTCCTCCCGTTCCTGTCTAAAACACTTGAACGCGCTGTCTTTAAACAACTCTCCTGTTATCTCCACCAGAACAACCTCCTGGATCCGCACCAGTCTGGTTTCAAGGCAGGTCACTCCACAGAAACGGCCCTCCTTGCTGTCACTGAGGAACTGCACACTGCTAAAGCTGCATCCCTCTCCTCTGTCATCATCATGTTGGACCTGTCAGCTGCATTCGACACGGTGAACCATCAGATCCTCCTTCGCACTCTCCAAGAACTTGGAGTTTCAGGCTCTGCACTCTCCCTCCTCGCCTCATACCTCAAAGACCGTACCTACAGGGTAACTTGGAGAGGGTCTGAGTCTGACCCTTGTCAATTAACTACAGGGGTCCCTCAGGGCTCTGTTCTTGGTCCCCTCCTTTTCTCTCTGTACACAAACTCGCTCGGATCGGTCATTAGCCCGCATGGTTTTTCTTACCACTGCTATGCTGACGACACCCAATTGATTCTGTCCTTTCCCCGCTCAGAGACCCAGGTCGTCGCACGCATCTCTGCTTGTCTAGCTGACATCTCTCAATGGATGTCTGCTCATCACCTCAAGCTCAACCTTGACAAGACTGAACTGCTTTTCCTTCCGGGAAAAGATTGTCCTACTCTTGACCTGACGATCAACATCGGCACCTCTGTTGTTTCCCCGACTCTGACCGCAAGGAATCTGGGTGTGACCCTGGATAACAACCTCTCCTTCACTGCAAACATCGCTGCTACAACTCGTTGCTGCAGATATACGCTGTACAACATCAGGAAGATTCGTCCCCAGCTGACCCAGAAAGCCACCCAGGTTCTGGTCCAGGCTCTCGTCACCTCACGCCTAGACTATTGCAACTCCCTCCTGGCTGGTCTACCTGCATGTGCCATCCGACCTCTTCAGCTCATCCAGAATGCAGCGGCTCGTCTGGTCTTCAACCTTCCAACATTTTCCCACACCACTCCGCTCCTTCGCTCCCTTCACTGGCTCCCGGTAACTGCTAGAATCCACTTCAAGACACTAGTACTTGCATACCATGCTGCGAATGGATCTGGCCCTTCCTACATCCAGGACATGGTTAAACTGTACACCCCAGCGCGTGCACTCCGCTCGGCATCAGCCAAACGACTCGCTGCACCCTCGCTGCGAGGTGGACCCAAGTTCCCATCAGCAAAAACACGTGGGTTTGCTATCCTGGCTCCAAGATGGTGGAATGAGCTCCCCATTGACATCAGGACGGCAGAAAGCCTGCACATCTTCCGGCGCAGACTGAAAACTCATCTCTTTAGACTCCACTTCGAGCGATAGAATTACTAACAAAGCACTTATATACTAACATAGGACTGGCTTATCTATAGCCAGCTGACAAAGCACTTATATACTAACATAGGACTGGCCTATCTATAGCCAGCTGAGTAGCACTTGAAATGTGTGGCTCTATGATACCTGCTGTACTTATATGATTCTGTTTTTCTTCTGGGCTGTGTCTTCCTGGTCGTATGTACTTATTGTAAGTCGCTTTGGACAAAAGCGTCTGCTAAATGCAATGTAATGTAATGTAATGTAATGTAATATCGGAAACAAAAATCACCTTCAATTGGATCATTGCTTTTAGGGCTTCTACATTCTATATACCCCTCACCACCAGCAGGTAGCAACAGAGGCTAGTTGTATGTAACAGCCTGAACAAATACTAGAACAATATGCATCCAAAACATATTAACAACGTTTAAAAAAAGAACCCGTGTCGTTTTTCGGAATAACGGAAAACCGGCGTTATTCAGTTTTTAAATCAAAACGGGAAAACAGATAAATCAACGTTTTGGTTTTGTTGGTATGATTTACGGATAATCCAGTGAATGCTGGGAAAACGAGGAGAAGGCACATTAGTGTGTGTGTGTGTGTGTGTGTGTGTGTGTGTGTGTGTGTGTGTGTGTGTGTGTGTGTGTGTGTGTGTGTGTGTGTGTGTGTGTGTGTGTGTGTGTGTGTGTGTGTGTGTGTGTGTGTGTGTGTGTGTGTGTGTGTGTGTGTGTGTGTGTGTGTGTGTGTGTGTGTGTGTGTGTGTGTGTGTGTGTGTGTGTGTGTGTGTGTGTGTGTGTGTGTGTGTGTGTGTGTGTGTGTGTGTGTGTGTGTGTGTGTGTGTGTGTGTGTGTGTGTGTGTGTGTGTGTGTGTGTGTGTGTGTGTGTGTGTGTGTGTGTGTGTGTGTGTGTGTGTGTGTGTGTGTGAGAGAGATCTGGTGAAAGATTAACTAGGTTACTGGATGAAATAATATGACTGGTATAGGTGCGAACATTAAACACTTTTTGAAAAAAATATTATGATAAAATATTTTTATATATTTATAATTCTGCAAATATTACGATAAACTCACAGCTATTTCGCGGCCCGACAGAAACACCTCCGCGGGGGTTGGGAACCCCTGTTTTAGACGACCATTCCTTTAGTTTAATCGTGCTTTTGTATAATCCCTGCTGGGTTTTTTTCTTCATCCTTGAAACCAAAAACCCTCGCTGTCTACGGTTTTATTTATTATTATTTTTATTATATATTTTTTGCTTGTTGATTTACTTATTTATTGTACCTTGGTATGTTTGATATTTTTGGGTCACTAAAAAAAATGGAACTGTTAAAGGAGCAAAGTGCACCATAAATACTATGTAACTCCAAAAAAAAAAATGAAAGGAATATTTCAACTGTATTGACCATAATTAATGAATCATGTTTTTGTACACAATTCTAGCAATACATAAAGTAGATAAGTTGTGGCCTTTGACCTCTTTCATTGTAAATGTTCTCTTGTTTCATGTGTGCATCAGACAGAGGTGATCAAGGGGGCATGTGGCAGCGTGGGGATGACGTTCAGACACGTCCCTGCCAGTGAGGGGGATGCAGTGCACGTCAGCATCGAGACAGTCACACCCAACTCCCCCGCAGCCCTGGCAGACCTGCAGAGGGGAGATCGGCTCATCGCCATTGGAGGTTTGAGATGTTTTTATTTGGTAACCATCAGAAGATTTAAAAAAACTGTCAGGTCTTTGCTATACTGAAAATGTATTTCCTGTTCTTGAACTTTCTACAGGAGTCAAGGTGACGTCTTCAGTTCAAGTGCCCAAACTGTTGAGGCAGGCCGGAGAGAGGGTGGTGGTTCTTTATGAGAGGCCCGTCCGTCACCAGGCTCACTCTTTTGGAAGCCTTGGAACTCTTCAGGAAGGGTTTGGGCAGCTAGAGGAAACAGGATTTATTCCTCAGCCGGGGGGGTATGAAGAAGACCCAGCTCCCATCACCACCCTCTCCGACATATCAGACAGCAAAGACATGGACTCTGAGTTTGAAGAGTTGATTGTGGACTCCAAACTTAGCCAGAATGTTGGCCCTAACAGCAGCACCACAAATACCAGTGATGCTAAGGAGGAATCCTTACTCACCGTTAACCAAAGCCCCAAAAGGACTGTGGCCAGCCTGGCCTCCAAGCCCCTCGGTTCCATATCCCCCATACTCAACCGCAAGCTAAACCTGGTGGGTCTCCAGTCGCCACTAAAGCCCCAACCCAAAGAATCTCCAAAGCCCTCTCCACAAAGGACCAATAGTGATCCAGTGGAAGGTCTGCAACGTCCCACTGTCCCTCCCCCACCTCCTCCTTCTCGCCCCCCAGTGCCGCCAAGACCTCAAATAAGGTTGACATCAGCCTCTTCAGAAACCAGTATTTTGGAAGGCATTGATTCTGTTACAGCTACAAATGCTGCTGTGGCTCCTACCGTGACTTCCAGCAGCAGCAGCGCTTCTGAAAAATCTCCAGAAAAAGCTCCTCTCACTGGAGCCAATGAGGACAAAGCTGTCACTGATAAGACCTGTGTCAAACAGGCTGAGGTGAAGCAGCCTACCAGACCAGCAGAGTCCACTGATGAGCCGCCTGGCACCCCCACTGTGACCAGCAGCAGCAGAGCTGACCAGGCAAAGGACAAAGCTTCAGAAAGCTCCTGCAGCACACGGGACAGTCTGGAGGACCACTCCCTCTGGGAATCCCCAGAAACCCTTATCCGTCACCAGACCGCACGCTGGCCCAGAGCCTCTGTAGTGTTTGAGGTGGAGAACAACCAAAAGTACCTTAATGTGGCCCTGTGGTGCAAAGATCCCTTTAAGTTGGGCAGTTTATTGTGCCTGGGTCACGTCAGCCTCCAGCTGGAGCATGTTGCCCTGGAATCTATGGCCACATCTTCAGCAGAGTACCAGAGCACCTTTAGGCTGGGGCCTCCGGAGCCAAGGGCCAACGTCAGCCGCACTGCGCTGCGCAGTCTCAGCACCCACAAAGGCTTCAATGAGAAGCTGTGTTACGGAGATGTTACTCTGAACTTCTGTTACCTCGCCGAGGGGGAGCTAGACTATCCAGGAGGGCTGATAGAGAAGGAGCGAGAGGGCAGTCTCCAAGATGAGGATCTGAGAGAGAGGGAGCGGGAGCAGATCCACACTGCGCAGCGGGATGACCTGGCATATGGAGCCATTCAGCTGGTGGAGGTTCGCCACAACTTCCAGGACACACAGTTCCAGAACCCGACGTGGTGTGAATACTGCAAGAAGAAGGTTTGGACAAAGGCCGCCTCTCAGTGTATGATCTGCGCCTACGTATGCCACAAGAAGTGCCAGGACAAGTGCCTCACTGAAAACCCCCTCTGTGTGGCAGCCACTGAGCGCCGCGGAGCTGACCCTGAAGCCAAATCCACCATCAACCGGGCCACCACCGGCCTCACCCGCCATATAATCAACACCAGCTCCCGTCTGCTGAACCTCCGCCAGGTGCCCAAAACTCGGCTGGTTGAGACGGTGGCTGACTTGGTGCCTGGGACAGTGGAGCCCTCACCCAAGCACACCCCCAACACTTCAGACAACGAAAGCAGCGACACTGAGACCTACACTAGCGGGGCCAGCCCCTCGAAGCAGCCTGTGTGCAGCGGGGGCAGCAGCAAACTTGTACGCAGAGAAGGCGGGCTGGATGACAGCGTGTTCATTGCTGTCAAGGAGATAGGCCGCGACCTGTACCGGGGGCTGCCCACAGAAGAGCGCTCCCAGAAGCTGGAGGTGATGCTGGACAAGCTGCAGCAGGAGATCGATCAGGAGCTGGAGCACAACAACGCTCTCCTGCTGGAGGAGAGGGAGGCCACAGATTCCCGCCGCAAGGCCCTCATCAGTACTGCCCTGGCTAAGTCTGGGGAGAGGCTCCAGGCCCTCACCCTGCTGATGATCCACTACCGGGCCGGCATCGAGGACCTGGAGTCAGTGGAGAGCTCCTCCCCTTCAGAGCAGCAGGGCTTTAAAGCAAAGGCAGTGGGGCTGGAGGAGGAGGCCCTGATGGGGACGGAGGTGTATGACAGTGACATATGCAGCCCTGTGGAGGGGCAGCTGCTGGACAACATCACTGAGGAGCAGATCTGTGTGGAGGCTCTGCACTGAAGGACACAGAGAGGAAAAGAAGATAAACGTGCTTTGGCAAGAGCACCTCAACAAAATGTGTCTACTTTGTTTTTAGAGATGGGGGAGTTTCAGCAGTCCATTTTAAATATAGGATGTGTTGGGTCCACACATTTTTTTTATTTTAGTGTGAAAAATGAAGGATAGAAATACCTAACAAGAATTCATATATTGATGGTTTGATTTGCACAACGTGATGCCGTCTCCATGCTCTTGGTTTTTAAAGGGAAGCTTCAGAGCTACACTATGACTCTCATTCGTGCTGCATGTGGATCCTCCAGCTGGTTTTCTGTGGCTTCAAACTGTCATGTAATGCATTGAATTACTTTGGCTTCTTTGTCTGTAAGAGCTTTGAAATAAGGACTTAAGAACATGTGCACATTTCCGTGGTCTACTCCTCTGAATAATTTGAATGGAGAAGGAATTATTGTTATGTAATTATTTGTTTGACTGTGTGTAAAGAGCCCATATGAAGGTGATATATTTGAGTCAATAACAGTGTGAATATTACTGGGACAGCAGCGTTGGACATCCAGCTCAGTGGAAAAGGTCATTAGAGTTCAGACCCGGCAAGAGCTCACACATATCTTTGTTTTCAGCACTTTTTTTTGTTCGGATTTTAGTAGCCACTGTCCTTGGATTTATTGTGATATTGTATATAGTTTGCCCTTTCTTTTGGTTTATTGGTTTGGCCAGTTTTACTGATCTATATTTCCCATATTCTTCTCTCCCCTGTGTGGGTGTAAAGAGGTTACCGTCCTGGGTTCAAATTAATACTTTTTTGAACCTTTTTTTGTCTTGCTAAGCTTCATTATGTTCAGCACACCCTGCACATTAATAAGTGATCAAAACTTTGATTGGGTTCAATTTGAGAAATACATCTTTTTGTATTATTTTCTCTGAAGGAATGTTATCCAGGAGCTTTCATGATATGAACATTCTCTTAACAAATTTGTATTTGTTGTGAATGAAGATGATTTCCATTCCTCGATAAATAATGATGTGATAAAGTGCAGATCCTTCATGAGTTGTGTTCATGCCCAAATGAATGTATGTTCAGCCCTCTGTGTGTGTTACAGCTGTTTGGCACTGCCTTCCCCATTCCCTTGCTGAACATCAAGCATTAATGTAGCCTGTTACAGTGACTCTGTCAGACGCAGCTCCAAAATGCTTTGCTGTTCATCTCCTACCCTTCAGAGATTATTATTATTCACACTGGAATAAATAGTGAGAGGAGGTACCATCTAACAGAAACTCTAAAACACTGAACATTTTGGATTTTATGCTTTTGGTTTTTATTCTGAAGATTATTTTGACATGACATATTCCCACCACAATTACAGTTGTTTGTTGAAGATAAGTCACTAAGAATTAGTTTAATGGCTTTCTAAAACTATCAAAGCAGTCAGTGGTATCAGTGTGTCTTTGAATTGTGAGGCATGGAGGTGAGGAACTTCCATATTGTTTTTCTAACGCCCCAATAGACAGGGTTGCATGGCCTGTTACCGGTACATTTAGGACTAGGATTACAGTTATTTTAAAACATCTTTAGATATTCTTGCATGAATTAAAAAAACAAGCTGAAAGAAGATTTAACACTGAAAATATAAAAAGCCATCACCCAAAGTGCATTGAACACCAGCTGAGTGAGTCAGCAGAGGGCAGATTTACTCTGACAGGATTGGTCCACACTGAGGGACCTGGAGAAGTGAAGAGCCAGACTCCTGTTTGTGTCGCAGATATGTTGCTCCAGTAGATATTGGCTTGCTGGCTGCTATACTTGTTTATCTCTGTCACTCTCTGTATATCCAGATTTTTTGTGCAATATTTTTGTAGAAAATGAAGCTAATGATTCCCATGTGTGTGACTTCCTTCTCCTTTCTTTGATTTATGTGTCTGTCTGGTGTAGCTCCCTGAGGGTTTTTGTGGACCAGTGAAAATGTGAGAAGCACTGCTTTGCTGCTGCTGCTGTTACTATGTGCTCCTTCACAGATCTCATGATCACATGCTTCTGCGCCCGCTCCATGAAACTGCTCTTGCAATATGGCTGCCCATCATGGCTTTCAGTAGATGGAGATGGTGTTTGTTTCTCTTTGTGTGTGTGAGGGATGTTGTATACTGTTTTTGCAAAGGCTCATGTGATGAAGCTTTATTGTACATAACCTAAATAAACAAGCTAAAATGATTTCCCATCATCCTGCTTTGTGTTTGAATCGGCTCACAGAAGGATACTAAAGGCACGGTCTGCCATCCACCCACAGCAACCCTTCAGACTTCTGTTACATCTGAGTTAATTTTACACCTTTTATATATACAGTCTATGGTTTACACACAGGGACTCTCAGACCAGAGTCTAACTTAAAGGTTACACAAATCAACACTATTGTTTTCTATTCAAATTAGCTGATGGCTGATCTGCTCAGTACAGCGTGACCTTTATGTGTACTTACTTTACTTATACTTTGTGTATCAACATATCTTGCTTGTATTATTGGGACCTGTCATATATATTTTTAAATCCTCCAGAACAGAGAGAGGAGCTGTGGACTATTGTTATTGATTAATGCATCAGTGTTTCTTTCTTAGGTAAATAACACTAAACTCACAACTTAAAATGAAAGCGTTTAGTTTATTTAATAAAAGAGCACATGTTCAATGTGAAAAGTGACAGTAGATAGTTGCAATTTGGTGCTATATGTATATATATTAAAAAAAAATGTAAACACCTTGAATTTCAGGGCGGGCGTGGGGCTCCGTTGGTGAGGCGCAGCGCCCCTCCAAGACAATGGTAGGGAAAACACTGGGTTTATGATATCACTGCCCCGTTTAAGACACGAGTGGATCTGACTTTAATTACATTTGACTCAAGTGTTTCGTCAACTTCATGTGTTGCTTAAAATAATACTTCTGCATACAGTATGTGACACTGTAATGGCACATTTCCACTACAGCGCGGTTTAAGCGCGCCGTGCCGTGCCCGGCCCGTTTTTGGTTGTGTTTCCACTAGGCGTAGTTCCGGCTAGCGGGTGACCTTTTTCACAGTTTTCTGGCTCTCCAAAATCGAGGTTATTTCCGGGCCAACAACCAGGCTGAGTATGCTAAACTAGTGAGAGAATTGCTGGCAACTACAACACAATGAACATATTTTACAGTGATTTAATTGTAATACACGTTTCAAAATGATGCCGAAGTAACAACATACTGATACCGGTTAGTAAAAACCATGAATTAATGCTTTGACAAGTCTGCAGACAGACGGCAGGCGAAAAACCTTTTAAAATGCGTGTTTTCTGAATACAGATCGGCTAAACTAACGCAGTATATGCTCCGACCGTCCACACTCACAACAACGGCCTACAGACATAAATAAACCAGCGACTGTATTCACCATGACACAGACAGTCTGTGGTTTGTACTTGTTTCACTTCTGTCTAGTTTCTGAACTGATAGGAGGAGCTCTGAGGGCTAACAGCTAACGGCTGATGTTGGTTTTGTGTTTCGCATTGAAGATGACGTCACGGCTCCGCCATACACTGCGTTACTATAGATACTACCCCAGTTCCTAAACTGTAATGGAAACGCAGCATAAAGTGAGCCTGGCCTACCAAGGCCTAACTATACCGTACTACGCCGTGCGAGGCCCTGCAGTGGAAATGCGCCATAAGTGTTGCACAGCCAGATACGGCTCAAGAAGCTGACACAGATAAGGAAATAATATGATACATTATGATGTGATATGAATGATAATGGGACACATCGAAGTCTGCACTCACAGTGCCGCGGACTGTACTGTTACTTTGATCCGGTTACTTATGTTGTGGCAGATATTTAAGTAAGCTTTCTTAACGCTAATGTTATATTGGTCAGATTGCTCTGAAGTTGGAGGTGATATTCTATTAATGTTCACGTTCACACAGTCAGTTGATTTTTGCCGGCTGTCTTTCCTGCAACGGCAGTTTTTCTGTATTTCCTTTATCCTGTAATATGACTTGATAGCTTTAAACTCCGCACACTGAGCTCTGATTGGCCAGCAGGCGGTGCTTTCACTGAGTTGATCTCTTATAAAGAGGCGAAGTCCCTCCCTTTCCGGTGGACTCCATGGGACCTTATTTCGGTAAAAATGTTGAATCATAAATCTAATCGATAGATTTATGATTCGAAAATTATAAAAGTAGGGTAGACATGTGGATATTATCCGGCTGAACAAAACGTAATCCGTCTCTTCAATTTGTGTCAACCACAGACCTTATTTCGAGCTATTTACCAAAATGACACATGTCACCAAGATGGCCGTCACTAGTAGGCCAATTGCCAAACAAGGGATTGCCTACCCTCACTAGGGTTGCCAACCGTCCTGTATTAGCCGGGACGCCCCGTATTTGAGCCAAAAGGGGCGTGTCCCGTACGGGACTTTGTTTGTCCCGAACTCCCGTGTAAAGGGAAAAATAAAAAATATTTTTCTGTTTGCGCGCAATTCAGTGTGTCTGGCTGCGTGCCTGTGTGTTTGTGTGCTGTATGCGAAGGGCGCAAGGACCGCTCAGTTGACAGGGCAGGCACAATGCTCGCGTGTGTGTGTGTGTGTGTGTGTGTGTGTGTGTGTGTGTGTGTGTGTGTGTGTGTGTGTGTGTGTGTGTGTGTGTGTGTGTGTGTGTGTGTGTGTGTGTGTGTGTGTGTGTGTGTGTGTGTGTGTGTGTGTGTGTGTGTGTGTGTGTGTGTGTGTGTGTGTGTGTGTGTGTGTGTGTGTGTGTGTGTGTGTGTGTGTGTGTGTGTGTGTGTGTGTGAGATTTTCTCAGGTGAGCAGCGGGCGTGGCATCATTGTTTGTGTGGCATGTCAGCCTGTTAAGTCGTGTGGGAAAATGAGCGCTGACGGTGGAGGAGGTGATAATGAAAGAGGAGAAGAGAGAGAGGATGTGGTTCTGGGCTCTGGCCCTTCTAAAAATAAAAGACTTGTGTCTTACAACAAACAGTGGGAAGAAAAACACAGTTGGGTAAAGCCCGTGAGTGGAGGTCTGTCTCGGGTCTTCTGCACCTTGTGTCGGAGGGAGATTTCAATAGGTCACGGTGGAGAAAACGACCTCAAACAGCATGCTGCCACAGAAATGCACAAGCGAGCAACACAAAATAAAGGTGCATCAAATATAACAAAATTCTTCGGCAGTTCAACTGCAGAACAAGACAAAGTTGCTGCATGTGAGGTAACATCAGTGTATCACACAGTTAAGCATGGTTTGAGTTACAACAGCATGGACTGCAGTAATAAGCGGGCGAGTGCCATGTTTAGTGATTCGAACACTGCAAAGAAAATGCAATGTGGAAGAACAAAGGCTGAGATGATAACAGCCAATGTGCTTGGCCCCAAAACTGTTCGTGATATTCTAAAAGAGCTGTGTCCTCCTCCCACCGAGGTCGCAGCAGGTGAGGAGGTGGAGTAACTAAAAAAGTAACTAAATCCGCCAGAAACCCGTAAATCTTTACACGCGCGCGGGGGACACATGCATGTGTCCCGTTTCTCCATTTCTGGAAGTTGGCAACCCTAACCCTCACTATCACCACAATGAAACACGTCCAGAAGAATGTCATGCAAAGCTGCTTGCCCGCCTTCCTTTGATTCTCTCTCAACTGCCTGATCTTTTTAATGTTCAATGTTAACCATTTGTGCTGCTTGTGCAGATAGCATGAAGTAAAAAAGATCGCCGATGCTAATGTAACGTTAGCATGTCTCCCTCGGGGGCATCCGGGCTTAACCGGTGTATTGTAGAATGAACACACCAGTGAGTGTGACAGTACTCTTCAAAGGGTTCACGAAATATAACTACTCTACTACTCTCACTGTTTAACATTTTGTTACTTAATGTTACTTCATTTTAAGGCTAATACAAATTACAAGGCTAAGGCTGTAATGCTAACTAACGTGCTAGCTACTAGCTATGTAGCTAACTTGATCCAGCCACTCTTGGGGCCTCATTTATAAAGGGATATACGCTCAAAAAATGGCGTATGCCAGTTTCTACGCAATGTTTGCGATTTATAAAATACTAACTTGACGGGAAAATGTGCGGTCCTCCACCCAAACTCTAACCCATGCGTACGCACTAAGCACAAAAACGGGAGAGACGAGATGCACAGGCTGCAGTGGAGACTGCGCACAGCTGATCGACAGCTGGGACACAAACCACCAAATACAAAAAAATAATTCAGATCCAGTCGTCATGACTCCACTCAGGAGGGATTCCCCGATCACTTCTTACAGTTTCTCATCAAGGGGGTATCTCCTGTCCCTGGTACAAACACACTGCCCGAGGAAGGCTATGTGTATTTATTTTGTCATTAACCTTTTTCGGACCACTTATTTATTTATTTTGGTGACGATCCGACCTCCATGCTGCTACTCTGGTTCAAACTGCATCCACCAAACAATATGATGATACAAATAACCAAAATCTGACATGGTGTGAGATGTCTTTTTTAGCTGTTCTGTCGTCATTTCCTGCGATCTTCATAATTCATCCGAAACAGCCAACTGCTTTTTTTTAGAGAAAAGGTCAAAGCAATGGTTGACAAAGGAGGTGTTGTTGGTGCAGTATTTCTAGATCTACGCAAAGCCTTTGATACAGTCAACCATAAGGTCCATCTGTCCAAACTGTCGGCTTTTAACTGCTCTCCATTAACACTCAGTTGGATTTAATCATACCTTACTGGTAGGCGTCAGCATGTTATCGTCAATAATCGACTCTCTCCAGCTCTAGACTTAAGCACCGGAGTACCACAAGGTTCAATACTTGGTCCACTTCTTTTTTCCCTATATATTAATGACCTGCCATCTGTCTGTCCTGATGTGGAAACACAGCTACAGGACTGTCTCAGAAAATTAGAATATTGTGATAAAGTTCCTTATTTTCTGTAATGCAATTAAAAAAACAAAAATGTCATACATTCTGGATTCATTACAAATCAACTGAAATATTGCAAGCCTTTTATTATTTTAATATTGCTGATTATGGCATACAGCTTAAGAAAACTCAAAAATCCTATCTCAAAAAATTAGAATAGTTCCTCAGACCAAGTAAAAAAAAAAGATTTATAACAGCAAAACACAATCAAACATTTGAAAATGTCCATTAATGCACTCAGTACTTGGTTGGGAATCCTTTTGCACGGATTACTGCATCAATGCGGCGTGGCATGGAGGCAATCAGCCTGTGGCATTGCTGAGGTGTTATGGATGCCCAGGATGCTTCAATAGCGGCCTTTAGCTCATTAGCATTGTTGGGTCTGGTGTCTTTCAGCTTCTTCTTCACAATACCCCACATATTCTCTATGGGGTTCAGGTCAGGGGAATTTGCAGGCCAATCGAGGACAGTAATGCCATGGTCAGTACACCAGTTACTGGTGGTTTTGGCACTGTGGGCAGGTGCCAGATCATGCTGGAAAATGAATTCCTCATCTCCATAGAGCTTTTCAGCAGACGGAAGCATGTAGTGCTCTAAAATCTCTTGGTACACAGCTGCATTTACTCTGGGCTTGATGAAACACAGTGGACCAACACCAGCAGCTGACATGGCTCCCCAAACCATCGCTGACTGTGGGAACTTCACACTGGATTTCAAGCAACTTGGATTTTGCTCCTCTCCAGCCTTTCTCCAGACTCTGGCGCCTTGACTTCCAAATGAAATACAAAACTTGCTTTCGTCTGAAAAGAGGACTTTGGACCACTGTGCAACTGTCCAGTGCTTCTTTTCCTTAGCCCAAGTCAGACGCCTCTTCCGTTGTCTTGAGTTCAGAAGTGGCTTGACCATGGGAATACGGCTATTGTAGCCCATTTCCCGGACACGTCTGTGAACAGTGACTTTTGATACCTGGACTCCAGCTTCAGTCCACTGTCTTTGAAGCTCCCCCAAATTCTGGAAGCGACTCTTCTTCACAATGCTGTTAAGGCTGCGGTCATCTCTCTTGGTTGTGCAGCGTTTCCTGCCACATTTCCCCCTTCCAACAGACTTTTTGTGGATGTGCTTTGAAACTGCACTCTGTGAACAGCTTGCTCTTTGAGAAATTTCTTTTTGTGTCTTACCCTCCTGATGGAGGGTGTCAATGACGGTCCTCTGGACAGCAGTCAGATCAGCAGTCTTCCCCATACTTGTGATTTAGTTTACTGAACCAAGCTGAGTGTTTTTCAAGGCTCAGGAAACCCTTGCAGGTGTTTCGAGTTAATTAGATGATTCAAGTGATTCGTTGAACACCCTACTAGTATACTTTTTCATGATATTCTAATATTTAGAGATAGGATATTTGAGTTTTCTTAAGCTGTATGCCATAATCCGCAATATTAAAATAATAAAAGGCTTGCAATATTTCAGTTGATTTGTAATGAATCCAGAATGTATGACATTTTTGTTTTTTTAATTGCATTACAGAAAATAAAGAACTTTATCACAATATTCTAATTTTCTGAGACAGTCCTGTATATGCCGATGACACTGTGATATATGTACATGCCAACACAAAGCAAAAGGCTGCTGATAAACTGACCTCAGCTTTAGTGCTGATCACTAGCTAGTACACCGCTCCTGTCTTCAGCTTAATGTCAACAAAACAGTTGGAATGTTTTTCACAAAAAGAAAATGCAACAGTGTGTCAAATATAAGCATCTCAGGTGAAAATATTAACATTGTGCCTCAGGTTAAGTACCTTGGAATCATTATTGACTCTAATTTAACATTCAAAACACAAGTCAATAAGTGACCCAAAGAGTCAAGTTTAGCCTAGCAAATTTTAAATACATAAGAAACACAATGACATTGAATTCTGCCAAATGATACATGAATGCCATGATCATGTCACATCTTACATACTGTCTCACAAGCTGGGGTCAAACTAACAGCTCCACACTGAAGCCACTAGCAACCCTGTACAAACAAACCCTCAAAGTACTGGACCAGAAACCTAACCGCTCCCATCACTGTACCATCCTCAACAAGCATAACATCCTGAGTTGGGAAGATTTAATAAAGTATAGGAAAATCGTTCTGGTTTACAAAATCCTGCACAATACAGCCCCCCCACCTCTTAGCTCATTGGTTACTCAACGTAACAACACCAGACTGACCACCAGAAGCTCCACACGTGGCGACCTATCAGTCCCATTCAGGAAGAGTACTTTTGGTCAGTCATCATTCTCGGTCACAGCAATTCAAAACTGGAACTCTCTACCCACTCAAATCAAAGACATACATACACATCCCACCTTCACAGCTCACTTAAAAACATGGTTCACTGAGAACTACACCTACACACACTAGTCTGTGTTGAGTATGGCGTGAGTGTTACATGTTGTGATCATGGATGTTGCCCCTCGTTTCTGTTATGTGATTGTGATGTGCTATATGTGACATGTACTGTATATAGTAACGTGTGTTGTTTATTGTTCTCTTTTATCCTCACACCGGTATCTACTTGTCTTTCCTCCTTTTTATTTTATTTTATATATTTTCTTATAACTAATGCTGTTGATATATTGTAATTTTAAGGGTGTCTATTACCATCTGGCCCGAGGACAACAGCTGGAAATTATAAATGAGTCCCCTGGTCTTTTCATCTGACGGGAAGCTAAAGAACGAGCTAGACCCATTGCGTAGTACAGGCCTCTGCTTTTTTACAGAGCTGTGCTCCCTCAAAGTGCCGTCTGCTAAGGAACACGTGCTGTGGAAAATCTTATTTTACAGTGACACCTGAGTTATTTTTCTCAAAACATGTAATTGTTTCTTTAGATTAACATGGTACAAATGTAATGAACAGAGATGTAGTTCTTGTGACGGCCCCAGAGCCTGGGGCCTGTGAGTGTGCAGGTGTGTTGCAGGTCCTGCGATGGGGGTGGAGCTGAAGAGGCCAATCAGCATGACCGGGGACACCTGGCCGGAGCCGAGGTGCTACTTAAGCCCAGCTGCCCGGAGTCACATGGCCTTTGTGACTCTCTCCAAGCCTGCTGCAGGAAGACTCTCACCGGGATCCTTTCTCGCCCATCCTCTCATATTCCCAGTGTTGTTTTTGGAATTGCCACAATAAAAGTGCCGTGGTTTTTGGAACCCTCGGAAGTCTACGGGCCGGTCATAACATTCTTCATAAACAAAATTCCATGAAACACCCAAAACCAACAATAGGATACCCGGTGTTCTGACTGAAACCAGCACTGTGTAAGAAACATGAAGCAGACATACTGTATCACCACACCAGCTGTATCCTAATGCACGGTGAGAATAAGTCAAGTGTGACATTTGGCTGACAGGGGCAAACAAGCTACAACGGCACCAAACACTTCCATCAGGAGAACAAGCTGCACTCAAAAACAATTCAGACATGATAACACAAATCTGCCAAAACACATGAAACATTCACAGCATTTAGAAAACATTTAACACCTTGAGGAAACGTGCAGTGTTTACTAGATCGCTGTATTCTGTGTAGTGACAATAAAGGAATCTAATCTGAATCTAATCTAGGAGCGCCTCATAAACCAAACGCTGCTAATACAAAAGGCTGCAAGAAGCTCAAAACACAACGGAAACCAGGGTACACTAAAGAGTGACGCACACACAGCTGGGACCGGAGCGCTTGGTGACGTGTGGGGATTGTAAAGTGGGCCTAAATCAGTGTTTTTGAAAATATACATTTCATCGGCTTATTTTAACAATCATCAAGTCATCTCATGATTCCTTTTGATATTGCTCTAGATCTGCTGTAAGGTAACTAGCTAAAGTTGCTCACCTAGTCATTTCAAATATACTGAAAAAACGCTTGTCACACAATTATAAAGCAGATTATCTATGGAGCTATATCATGGTCATACATTTTTATCATTCATAAATATACAATTTATTTTATCCTGAAAAATACAATGATGTATTCAAACTAAAAATAAGTATTTGAAATAATTGTTCAGGTTGAATATTATTTTGATTCAGTTCAGCAATTATTTTGAATAAAATATTTATTTTCATATTTCACTTTTATACATATTTTGATATTTGAATATTTAGAAATTGCAGATTTTACGTTTTCAGTTTTATAATAATAATTGTCTCAGTTTCAAATCTTGTTTTTTCAGGTTTCACTTTTTTTCCGCCTTCAGCTCGTTTTTCACTTTCAGATTTTTTTTTTCGCTTTCAAACTTTTGGCCCTGATTTTGCTTGGGGGGCGGGGCTTACCAAAGACTAGTTTGGCATCCTGAGTGACAGGCCTCCCTCTGGCAAAACGTATGACCCTGAAATAGCTCCATAATTATCCATGCCAACTGTGGCCCGTCCACACTACAGCTTTGACAGCTTCAAAAACGGTTTCCAACGCGTCTGCCCATTCACTTTGAATGGGATGACGTCACGTGGCCTCGCTTTTCGCCAAACTGAATTGTGGGTAGCATAGCGGTCTGTCTCCACCGTTGTAGGTGTCACCACCCGATCCGTCCCCCTGCCCGATCGGTACTGAGTACACTGTCAGAATAAGAAAATATACTGCGCATGTGCGAGATGGTCCGCCATATTGGACAAGTCCGGACGGCACACCAAGATGGACACTTGACACAGTGGCTTTTAGCAAAGCTCAAAAAGAAAACTTGAGAGAGAAGAGTTATTGTTATTACAACGTGACTTCACTATTATTTAACAACTCTTTTTATTGGGTTCTTTTATTTGGGGTTAAGTACATTGTCAGAATAAGTGAGAAATGGATTTAACTTTTGTTAGACAGCTATCATACTGAATGAATATTTACTGTGAATGTATGCAAAAATGTATGGCATATGTCTAACAGAAGTTAAATTCATTTCTCACTTATTCTGACAGTGTACTCAGTACCGATCGGGACGGATCGGGTAGTGACAGTAGGTACCAGATGTGTTCGGGTGTATTTCCGTCGCATCCGTCATCCGTCATATTCGTCATATTTTACGACAACTCAAGAGGGCCATCAGGGTCAAATTCCGAACATTTAAACATAGCCGACACTTCATTCTTTACTTTGTCCGTTATTATATGTAGAAGATTATACTTTTTCTCCGTCACGTTGTTTCCATAGCAACAACTTCAAACAGGCATAGCCTACACACTTCATTCTTTACTTTGTCCGTTATTATATGTAGAACAGGGTTGCCAACTTTGGGTACCTGGCTGGAGTGAGATTTTGATATCATGGGTTTAATTACACATCTGCGCACGAAATGACTGCTATCGTGTCAGTAGCGGGACCTTAGCATATAGCAGGGGTCACCAACTACATTTGTCCAAGGGCCAAAATTAATCCAAGAGACGCTTTCGGGGGCCAGAGATTGTTTTATATATATATATATATAGATCATAATCAATTATATATATATATAAATTATATATAAATATATATATATATATATAACTGAATAATGACTTCATATTACATACCAAGGTTCATGTGATGTGTACAAATACAAATTGAGCATTCAAACTTTTCTCTCTCTCACACACACACACACACACACACACACACACACACACACACACACAGGTATTTCCAGTTACTTTACATTCAGTATAAAATCACAGACACACATATAAATAAATCTATGACAAAGTCTCATCTGTACAGAACAGTATGATTCAATAATCGATGGCAAAAACATGTCTGTAAATGTCTCCGTTGTGGGAGGAATAAATGATTAATTTAATCATCTACACATCTAATCTCACTTTTACACACCAAAATAACGTTAACACAGAGTAAACATTTGCTAATGCAGAGTATATTTTGTCCCAAGAAAAAGTTCATGACCATCGATAAAAAAATATATCAATAAACCTATTGTTCATTTTCGCGGTATTTCGCGGCATATTGGCTGCTGTGCCCTGGTTACAGTCTCACAGGAGGTACCGCTGGAAAGCTACCCTTCCAGCGATTCCGCGGATATCATATTTCTACTCTTTATAATCGAAAATATATGATTAATTACGTAAGTTATGCACACCTCCAGAGGGTTAATATGTTCACTTTATTGAATAAATTATCTTTTTTTTAATAAGCCTGTATCTGGGGTAATAAAACTGAAAGCAGTCCTGATTGGCAGGGAAAGGAATTCACTTTTGTATTAACACCGTGTCCTGATTGGTGGGAAACGGTTGCAGGATATAAGGATGTGCTTTGCCATGCAGGCATTCAAAAATGTCATTGTCAAAGAGCCTCAAGCGCAAAGTTGAAGTGGAAAACCGCAGTTTTAATGAAGAATGGACAGATAAATACGCATTCATCATGCCATCGTTCAGTAAGGCTAAACCTGTTTGCCTTATCTGCAATGAAATGGTTGCTGTTCCAAAAGAGTACAATCTCAGGCGTCATCATTTAACAAAGCATGCAACTTTCTCTGAGTCGTATCCTGAGAAGTCCGAGGCCCGTTGCATTAAAATGTCCACCTTGAAAGCTGGATATGCCCGTGCCACTGGAATTATTACCCGGACTTCAACAGAGCAAGAGAGGGCAACAAGTGCGTCTCTTCAGGCTGTGTGGGTTCTGACAAAAAATAATAAAGCATTTGCCACGTCAGAAGTTTTTAAGGAGTGCATGGTGGCAGTTTTGGAGGAACTCGCCACCGACAAATCCATGGATAGGATTGTGGCATCCGTGAAGCAAGTACCGCTCTCTGCTTCGACTACCGCCCGCCGGGTTCATGTGTTGGCGGAGGATGTTCAGCGACTTGTACTTGATGAGGTGAAGAAAGCTGAACATATATCTGTGGCTATTGACGAATCCACTGACACCACTGATATATCACAGCTATCCGTCTTTGTCAGATACTTTGATGGAAAAGGTTTTAAAGAAGAGCTGTTGGCTTTGATTCCACTGGAAGGTAATACCACTGGGGAAATCATCTTTGAGAAAGTGGAGGAGCTATTTAAAAAACATGGCCTGTTATTACAGAAAGTCAACTTAATTGTGACAGATGGTGCTCCTGCCATGGTCGGCAAAAACAGGGGTATGGTGAGCAGATTTAAAAATGTTGCTCCAAAGACAAATGCCCTTCACTGTCTGATCCACCAAAGCGTGCTGTGCGCCAAGCTAAGCGGGGATTTGAAAGATGTCATGGACAAAACAATGAAAATAATTAACTTCATAAGAGGGAATTCAAGTACCCAACATCGCCTGTTCCGCAAATTCGTGCTGGAATCGGATGCTACCCACGATGACCTCTTACTCCACAATGACGTGCGCTGGCTGAGCAAAGGTAAAGCCTTGGAGCGTTTCATTGAACTCAGGGATCAAGTTGTGGAGTTTGTCAAACAAAGTAAATCCAAAGGAGCAGCTGACTACCTGTGCATCATGCAAGACAAAACATACATGAGCAATGTCGCATTTTTAGCAGACATATTTTCACATTTGAATGCACTCAATCTGCAACTACAAGGCAAAGAAAAATCCGTGGTGAATTTGGTGGAAAAACTTGATGCCTTTCGGAGGAAACTGGATCTGTTCAACACAGATTTGATATCAGGGAAACTGCTGCACTTCAACACAGTGGGGGAGAGCAAGGTCACTCGTAATATGAAGCAATTCATGACACAGCTGAGGGAAAACTTCTCTACAAGATTTGATGACTTTGCCATAACCAGAGATGTCCTCGAATTTGTGCGTGACCCATTCTCGATCAGCCTAGTCGGAGAATTCTCCGCTAATGCGAAGAAGCTGCTGCAGTTGGATGAAGCGGCGATTCAGATTCAACTCATTGACATGCAGGCCTCCAGCGAGATGCAAGCTGCTCTCCGGGGTGCTGAAAGCTTGAGCACTTTTTGGGTGTCTTGTCCCCAAGACTATGGGACACTGAAGACGCTGGCTATGTATGTGCTCACCATGTTTGGGTCAACATACACATGTGAATCTGGGTTCTCAAAAATGAACAGTATCAAAACAAATGAAAGGAACCGACTGTCTCACCAGTCGTTGGAGGACTGCTTGCGTATAAGCCTAACAGCTGTCAAGCCCGACATTAAGAGGTTGGTATCAGAGGGGAAATGTAACTTCTCGCATTAAACCACCAGTTGTGAGTTATTCAGCCATAGTATGTCTATTTTATTCAGGCTAGTGTAGCCAAGACATTGTTAAATGGAGACTTGCCGCTTTATTTTTGAGGTTCTGTTCGACTGGTAACATATTTAAGACGTGTCTGTCATTTACATTTGCCGTGTTCACGCAAATGTGCTATAGGCCGTGTTTATTTATTTTCAAGTAATGTTACTGTGTTGGCAATGTAAACAATTACCTTCTTTTTTACGGAGAAGTTTTAGTTGTTTTATAAGTGAACAAATAAAATAAAACAAAATGTAAAATGACAGCTATAGGTTTGTAGTCCCCTTTCTTGAATAAAGATTTTGAACAAGCTGCATTCTATTAATCAAAGACGAGATTGGTTGTATTTTCACCTGTAGGTAACTGCACAACCCGAGAAGCAATCACAGACTCATGCATCAGGCTGGCCAGGCTACTCCCGAATAATAAGCTGACAGATATATTTATAACACTTACCTGCAGTTCGAACTGGGTCAGTAAATTCCGTTTCAAAACCGAATGGGGAAAAATAGAAACCGGTGTTGTTTTTTTGTTTTTACGTTTTGGATTTAAAATAGCAAAACAATAAAACAACACTGGTTTTAATTTGTTCTTATTCGGTTTTGAAACGGAAAAACCAAAGAACGAACGGATTAAACATAAACTTCTCCTTTTTTATAAAAGCAATCATCATCTTTTTTTATATATATATATATATATATTTATAGATTATTATCACCTAATAATCCATAAAAGCTTAGCAGACTCTTCACGCTAACGAAGGATCACTTCTAGGCTACTGTCCCGCAGCTCCTGCCTTTCTGTTGGACTGTCTGTCTGTCTGTCTGTCTGTGTGTCGGGGCTACTGCTGCGGAGTGCATAAAGCAGGCTCTTCACAACGAAGGAACACTTCTTCTTCAGGGCAGGGAAGGCTACGCAGTCTACTGTCCCGCAGCTGCTGCCTCTCTGTTGGACTGTCTGTCTGTCTGTCTGTGTGTCGGGGCTACTGCTGCGGAGTGCATAAAGCAGGCTCTTCACAACGAAGGAACACTTCTTCTTCAGGGCAGGGAAGGCTACGCAGTCTACTGTCCCGCAGCTGCTGCCTCTCTGTTGGACTGTCTGTCTGTCTGTCTGTGTGTCGGGGCTACTGCTGCGGAGTGCATAAAGCAGGCTCTTCACAACGAAGGATCACTTCTTCTTCAGGGCAGGGAAGGCTACGCAGTCTACTGTCCCGCAGCTGCTGCCTCTCTGTTGGACTGTCTGTCTGTCTGTCTGTGTGTCGGGGCTACTGCTGCGGAGTGCATAAAGCAGGCTCTTCACAACGAAGGAACACTTCTTCTTCAGGGCAGGGAAGGCTACGCAGTCTACTGTCCCGCAGCTGCTGCCTCTCTGTTGGACTCCGGTACTGCACACTACTCACGAGACGTTGTAAAAAAAAAATGAGTGGGGGGCAAACGCACTAACGCCACAGTCACCACCGTCGTGCGGGCCGGATGAGAATGTCTGGCGGGCCGGATGTGGCCCGCGGGCCGCCAGTTGATGGTCACTGGCATATAGGATACAATATATACAAATACACAATATTGGACACAGACTACAAAGGGCACACAGTTTCATTCACTAATGAAAGTCAAACACATCTTTGTTTCCACTGTTTTATTGTGTGCCTGTCGCGATAAGCAATTAATTGACTTATCGGCTCTGGAGTATTTTTGTTGGGTAATCTATGGTAGGGCTAACCCATACAGTGGTGGGGCTCAAGTCAGTATTTGCAATGTAATTACATACACGCTCCCCTTGACAGTGAAACGCCACGCGTGAGGTTTAGATTATTTCCCTGTCTCAATCCAAATTGAACTGTATGAAATAAAAAGGCACATTTGTCTTGTAGTAAATAAAAAGGGCGACCTGGAGCCAATCCTGCAATTTCTCCACAGGTGAAAGAGTTGACGTGCTGAAAGCCCAACCCCTGCTGGGGGGTCTGGGGGGATTCTCCCCAGGAGATTTTTTGAAATACTAACATAAAATACACATTCTGGTACTCTCTTTAGAAGAAAAATAAATAAATCTATTACTACACGACATATTTAAAAAAATGAATGCCATTTTAGTTTTGTGTTACTGTGTTCTGAAAGCTGAACCTGCTGCTCCTCACAGAGAGAAGAGGGAAGAGGCTGTGAATTACTTTACATTGTGGATAAGGGTGGATAGCCCCCATTGTTCTGTGTGTCAAAATGAAAGACAGCCCACACACCTATCAATCATCAAACCGTGGGGTCTTATTTAATTACGTGTTGATTTCTATCAACACGTAATGTTGTATCGATGTATATAGAGATGTACTACAGCAAAAGTATTCTCCGTCGGGACTTCCTGCAACAACACCACGCCGTTATCTTGATTCTGATTGGCCAGAAGACATTATCAAAGATGTTCTATTGAGAAGACAATCACTGCGTGACAAAAGTTTCCAAAACCGTTTCTAGTCTTCGGTATTCTTGTTTTGGCGTGAGAATAGTTTGGGCAGCGTGAGAGCATGAGATTGAGAGTGAAAGCGTGTGTCCCACGCCAGATGTGTGAGAGTTGGCAACCCTGATGTAGAAGATCATAATTTTTTCTCCGTCATGTTGTTTCCATAGCAACAACTTCAAACAATAACAACTAAGCGCTAGCCGCAAAGCTAGCATCACAGCCACTGCTCCGTTTTCGGAGACTTTGCACACGTTTTTCACAAACATTTTCACACGCTAGGAGTACTTCCATTCGCTTTGTCTTGATCTGTAGATGTGATTTGATGTGTCGTGTGTCCCCCAACTCCTCTCCAAAGTTCAGATATTTAATAAAATACTCAGGGGAGTTTCCTGAATTTTCATGCCCAAAGCCAAGCACTAGGCCCTGGGTAAATTAAGAGGCTGATCTCGGGCACTTTTGTCCACTTTCCCTGGTGGTAGAAACTCAAGCCAGACATCCCTGGAATCGTCTCAGAGAGTAGATGATCAGTGGGGCCTTGGTTTTACTAAATGTTTTTTTATGGGGAATTCAAATATGAGCTTATTTTTAGGATTTTCGGAGACTTTGCACACGTTTTCACAAACATTTTCACGCTAGGAGTATGGGTGTACTTCCATTCTCTTCGTCTTGATCTGTAGATGTGATTTGATGTGTCGTGTGTCTCCCAACTCCTCTCCAAAGTTCAGATACTATATAAAAATACTAAAAAGGTAAATAAAACATTAAACATAATGACAAAATAACAACCTGAAAGATATGTATTCTATCTACACATTTCGTAATTATCTAATCTAGTGGCCTTATAAAAGTGTTGGCTAAAGTAACGCAGAATATATATATTTTTTAATTGTAAATAATTAGAAACATTATTTATGTGCACAAGTACATGGGACACCACCATAGCACCCCACACATAACAAGCTGTCCCGAGTTCCTCCGGCTGCAGTTCCGCAGACGGCCGGTGTGTAGCAGCAGAGCGCTGGGAGCAGAGGAAGGTGAGTATATGACGGACATGACGGATGACGGATGCGACGGAAATACACACGAACTAGGGGTGTAACGGTTCACAGAAGTCACGGTTCGGTTCATACCTCGGTTTGGGGGTCACGGTTCGGTACGGTTTCGGTATAACAAGGAAAAGCAAACAAAATTCCCAAATGCATAATTTTTTTTGCTGTTATTTATTTTTAACAGTAGGTATGAAAATAAGGAACTCTAACATTTGGAATCATTAACTGTATTACACAGTTAAAACAAACCACAAACAGTAACACTCAGATGGCCATATTATTTATAATTTATAACTAAAAAGAATGTCTTGAACATATTAAAATAAATAACAAGAAAGTGTTTGAATCACAATCAATAAAAGGCAATACAGAACTGTATAACATCTCCTGATGTCAAAATATAAAATAAATACAATGATAAATATAAAACAAAATCAAATCTGTGCCTTTAGGAGCAATGTATAACATGTGTAATTAACTTGTGAGTGTGTGAGGCCATTATGCCTAAATAAAGGCAGGGCTCGACATTATAAATGGCCCGCTGGCCCGGAAGCACTATTTAGACACCCCGGCCCAGCATAACGTACTTTCCACTTGCCCGCTCGGGCCACTAAAAATATTGTTTTAAAAAAATGTTTCCTGTGGTATTGGTATTTTGACACTAGCAATTTTGTTAAATTGTTTCGTTTATCAACGCTACAACATAGTGTTCCGTGAGTCGCTTGTCATTGTTGGGTGAAAAGCAAACAGCTGTTTGCTGCGGAGCAGGCTCCCGTGAGCGGGAGCGCGCTCCTTCACTACAGACTATCGCGCCACCTAACCATTCGCCAAAATGTTTTTAATACCGGCGGTAACCGGCCAAGCGCCGTGCAAATAATAATCTTCAAATAAAAGAAAGTCACCGGAGGACTTAAAGGAGAGTGACAGGGAGTGTGAGAAGAAGAGGGAGAGAAAGTTTCAGCCAGCTTGATGGATGGAGTTGGCTTCTAGTGGTGCAGTGACGCGTCACCCTTTTATAATCTATCGATTAGATTTATGATTCGAAAATTATAAAAGTAGGGTAGACATGTGGAGATTATCCGGCTGAACAAAACGTGCATTTATCAAACAGGTTTGTTTTCCACAGACCTTATTTCCAGCTATTTACCAAAACCCTGTGGAGAAATCCCATTGCTTTCTGTCGAGGGGAACCAGCAGCTTACTTCCTGGTTTTAGGACGCGTCACTGGCTGCACCTCTCAATATGATGCCAATATAAACAAGGTCTGTCGGCTCTGTACATCAATGCCGACCTATGCTGACAAGTAAGTGAAGAGTAGACAATATAAAGGTATTGGCTATAGGGAAATGTCCAAGCAGTTTAGGATAATGAAGGTTCTAATCAAATCAATTACATAGCCATTACATGTCTAACTCCTGATGACAGGAAGGCAGAAAGCGCATTATACAAATAATAATAGCAGACATTTTCTAACAATGACCACAATATCATTATTTTAATAAACCAAATATGAACAATTGAGGAAAATGAGGAAGAACTGATTGTTCAAATGTTGTAGTACAAGTAGTAATGTAGTTAGTGCAACAAATGTGTTAATTTTCTTCATTATTAGTCGATTTTTTTTTGGACGAATGCTCCGGGCCAGAGGTTACAATGGTGGGGCCAGTGATAATACAATTCCACCGGCCCGGAGGGCCAGTGGCATTTTACCCTTAATGTCTACCCCTGAAAGGTACTCAAGCTTTACTCTATTTTCAAGTTGTTCTTCAAAAAGATGAGTTTGTCTACGTTGTCAGCAGTGAGGGCAGATCTGTTGGCGGTAACTATGGTAACTATGTCACCTGCCGTGGAGAAAACCCTCTCGCTGGGGACTGAGACTGACTCGGATGTGATTGAGCATGTTGACGTGTTACCACTAGCATACCGCACCGCTGTGGAACAACGCCGACACACCGCCCTCGTCCGATCCACAACCCGCACCCCATCATTGTTGTAGTCCACAGGGAACCCGAAATGTTCCCACACAGCTGATTTAAAAGAAGCAGGTGGGACTTCTAGCTCCTGTGTGTTGTGTGAACTCGCCATAGCTACTAACTTTTCTTCTTCATGTATTGTGTTCGTTTTGTTGTGTTTTGTTCTTGTTCTTCATTTGTTATTTACGGGCGGCTGGCTTTTAGGCGCAATACCGCCCCCTGGATTATATATAGTGTAATACTGCCCTGAGTGACGGACTTTTTTCCACTCGTAAAAAAAGGCGTATTCGCCGTGTGACTGCATGTGCCGAACCGTGACGTCCGAACCGTGACGGTACGGGACGAATACGGATACCGTTACACCCCTAGTCCTGAAGGATGCTTACCTCCACGTAACCATCATCCTGAAACACAGCAAATTCCTGTGTTTCTCATTCCTGTCTCCACGCACTTTTTTCAAAGTGGGTGGAGACGGTTGGAGCAGCTACTCAGAATGGGGATGAGGGTTATTTTGCCTGGACGACTGGCTGTGGCTGGCTCGCTCCAGGGAGGAAGCGGTTTTTCAGACGATACAGTTCGTATCTCATCTGTCAAGCCTGGGTTTCGTTATCAACTGGAAGAAGAGCTGTCCTCTTCCCTCCCAGACATTTAACTGGGAGTGGAATTGAACTCAGCCCACATGAGAGCGTGACTCTCACAGCAGAGAATGGAGAAAGTGACAGCTCTCCTCCGGTGCAGCTGTTAACCTGTCGGTTAGCAGGCAGCACGGTTCCTCCTCTGTCCCAGATGTGCCTACTACACACGGTCGTAATGAGCCCAGGGGCCTCATTTATAACGCCGTGCGTAGGATTCACGTGGGAAGGTTGCTTACGTAGTAGAAATCCAAAAAATAGGTACAGACATTTTCCGACATTTCACCAAACATTGCGCACCGGCGAGGAAAGTGCGTACAAACCTTCCTGCGCCGGTTTCCCTTTGTAAATCACAACCGACTCGAAATGCGGTGCAGCTTTTTTGCGGGCTTCACGTAACGCCCATATTTGCCTATAAATAGTGTTAGAAATTAAAATCAATGTTTAATAGCATAATGTAGCTTAAATACCGTCTGTTTAAATGCTATTTTATTCTGGAAAAAACCGGAAGTTCTCAATACCAAGCTTTTATTCTGAAAATCCTTCATGACGACATCCGGGACTACCGTCCATTAGTATCACTAAAGTGGCTATTGACGCCGTTAACATGTATTGCATATAAAGTTATGAAAGAGTTAAGGAAGAGAAAAGGCGTGTTTAGATATATTGAATGTACAATGTCTGTATCCTCTGATATGCGTAACAACGGACATTAAAACGTTGGAGAGCCGGCCTGCAGGGAGGAGCCAGCAGAGGATATAAATACAGCGGGACCTGAGGGGTTCGGCCTCTTTCTTCACCTGGCAGAACCAGAAACACAGCTGCTTTTCTGTCGAACAATATTCTGTTTGTAACATTACCGCGCCTTTATTTTAATTAAAGTACCAATTTGAAACCATCTCAGAGACTCCATTTAGTCTCCTTTTTAAGCTTCTCTCCTGGACGCGAGAATTATTACACGGATAACAATAGTCAAAGAAACGCCCATTCATTCATTCATTTTGACTGACTTTATGAAGAAGATCGCAGGAAATGACGACAGAACAGCTAAAAAAGACGTCTGGTGGATGCAGTTTGAACCAGAGGAACAGCATGGAGGTCGGATCGTCACCAAAATAAATAAATAAGTGGTCCGAAAAAGGTTCATGACAAATACACATAGCCTTCCTCAGGCAGTGTGTTTGTACCGGGGACAGGAGACACCTCCTTCATGAGAGACTGTAAGAAATGATCGGGGAATCCCTCCGGAGTGGAGTCATGACGACTGGATCTGAATTATGTTTTCGTATTTGGTGGTTTGTGTCCCAGCTGTCGATCAGCTGTGCGCAGCGTCTCCACTGCAGCCTGTGCATCTCAACCCCCCCCCTCCCCGCAGCAACTCTATATCCACCAGTTAAAGGAAATACAACTAATGTGTTGTGTTATATTAGCTGTACACATTACCACATATGGTGTTCTTAGAGAGCTGCCTTTTGTTCCCCTCTCTTGATCGTTTTTAACAAGTGAGACTCGATCTCTACTTTTTAGTTAGCGAGATCGCCGGGATCCCCGTGGATTGTTGTCGGGCCAGGCAGGCGGCGTAGACGGCAGAGAGAGAGGAAGCAAAAGCGGGGCTGCCGGTCCGGTCTCCTGTTGAGGCTAAGGAATCAGCCACACAAGCCTCCCCTGCCGAGTATGTACCTCACCAACGCCAGGTCCATAGTGCACAAAGCGGACGATCTGGAATTACAACTCGCCGGAAACACCCATGTTCGTGACTGTTGTTTACTTGTGATCACGGAGACCTGGCTTCATCCACAAATCCCCGATGCTAGCGTGCAGCTAGCAGGCCACACACTACTCCGCTCGGACAGAAACAAGGACTCTGGTAAGAGCCGAGGGGGGGGTCTCTGTATGTACGTACATAACAACTGGTGTAATAACGGCATCATCATTGACCATCACTGCTCTCCTGACCTGGAGTTCATGTCGGTTAAATGCCGCCCGTTCTTTCTACCTAGAGAGCTAACTGTGGTGATTGTCACGGCTGTGTATATACCACCACAAGCTAACGTCAACACTGCACTCTCCCTCCTGCTAAACACCATCAACCACCAACAGCAAGCTCACCCCAATGGTGTTCACATTGTTGCAGGAGATTTCAATAAGGCCAACCTAAAATCTGTCCTGCCTAAATTCTACCAGCATGTCAAGTGTCCGACCAGAGGGCAAAAAACTCTTGATCATGTGTACTCCAACATCAAGCATGCATACAGAGCCATACCTCTCCCCCACCTAGGCCTGTCAGATCATATCTCCATGCTACTGACCCCTGCATACACCCCCCTTAGACGGAGAACAAGTCCAACTAGAAAGTATGTTACAACCTGGCCTGAGGATGCACTTGCTCAGCTTCAGGACTGTTTTGAACACACCCAGTGGGATGTATTTGAACACCAACACCAGGACCTGGCAGCCTACACAGAGACAGTTCTGTCATACATTAAATACTGTATCGACAACGTCACTGTGGTATAAAGCATCAGGGTTTTTCCAAACCAGAAACCCTGGATGACTGGCCGGGTCCGCATGCTGCTCAAGGCCCGTGACTCAGCCTTCAGGTCAGGGGACAGAGCTCTCTACAGTGCTGCTCGAGCCGACCTGAAGAGACGAATTACAAAAGCCAAGACAGACTACAAAACAATGATTGAGGACCACCTCACAAGCAACAACCCTAGGCAGGTGTGGCAGGGCATTAAGAACATTACCAACTACAGGGGGTGTGACACAGCAACTGGGGACTCGAGCGTGTCGCGAGCAGAGGAACTGAACTGCTTCTTTGCTCGCTTCGAGACACCACAGCAGCAATCAGCAACTCCACCCCAGCCCCCAACCGCCTCCAGCACCCCCCCACTTACTGTGGAGGAGCATGATGTGAGACGGGTGCTCAAAGCAGTGAACCCCAGGAAGGCTGCTGGTCCAGATGGAGTACCTGGGAAGGTGCTCAGAGCGTGTGCCAACCAGCTCTCACAGGTCTTCACCAGCATTTGTAATCTCTCCCTGAAACTCGCTGTCATCCCACCTTGCCTTAAAACTGCCACTATCATCCCTGTTCCAAAGAAAGCAACCACAGACAGCCTTAATGACTACCGCCCCATTGCACTTACACCTGTGATCATGAAGTGTTTTGAGAGGCTGGTGTTACATCACATAAAGGCCTGCCTTCCCCCCACCAGTTTTCCTACAGAGCAAATAGATCCGCTGAAGACGCCATAGCCATAGCTCTCCACTCTGCACTGAGCCACCTGGAGCATCGTGGGAGCTATGCCAGATTGCTCTTTATTGACTACAGCTCAGCGTTCAACACAATCATCCCGGACATTGAAGTTTGCAAACTGTCAAACCTAGGCCTTCCCCCACCCACCTGTTCCTGGATCAAAGATTTCCTCACTAACCGCCCCCAGCATGTGAGACTTGGAGCGCCTATACTCATAGAAGCTGGGTTACAGTACGTAACCCCAGTTTGTCATACACTCTAAATGTAATGTTTTTTAGCGTTACCTGGTGATTTCAAAGAAAGCTCTCTGGGAAATGTTGACTTACTGTTCGACATGAAGCTAGAAGCTACCTTACAGTACACAGTTGATCCGGAGTCCTGTCAGTTAAAGTGTTTCATAGTTAGCTTAGCTAAGCATCAACCTAGCACTGAAATATATGGATGTTATGTGACAGTATTTCTGAGAAAAAGTCAGCTGAAATGGTGGCATAGTTGCCACTGCTTTAGTGTCGACAGCATGTTTGAACGTAAGCAGTAAATGTGGCTGTTTGGCCACTGACGTTGCCATAACAACACCTGCATTTAAATGTGCAACCTCTTTTTGTGACAGATGTTTGCATGAAATTATAATTCTTCTGAATGATATTCCTATTGACAGCTAGTTTCAATGCGAACATTATGAGATGGACAGCCAGAGAGAATAAATGAAAAACAGTTATGAAACATTACATGACAAAACAAGTGTCACGGTTATCATGTCATGTCACAGTTCTGTCTTGGTTTGGGTGTTTTCGCTGTTCTCTATGTCATGTTTTCCTCCTGTCGTTAGTTTCCCTGGTGTGTCTCGTTAGCTGATTGTGTTCACCTGTGGCCCTTGTGTTTCTCCTCCCCTGCCCGGCTGTGTCTCGTCTTGTAATTATCCCTCCCTGTATTTAGTCTTGTCTCGTCCTGTGTTCAGTGTTGGTGCTTCTTCTGTTGGTGACTGAATTCACCCCGGTGAGTGTTCTGTTTTGTCGGTATTAGTTTCATTTCCTTGAAATAAAGGTTTATCAGAGTTATCTGCATTTGGGTCCTGCTTCCTTCACTCAACCGTGACAGAAAGCACCAACCAGAAATGGACCCAGCAGATGATCCATTTGAGGTGGAACTACAACATTTTTCCTTTGATTTGGCTTGCTGCTATGATTGGTGGAAGGAAGCGTCCAGTGTTCTGCAGAAGGAGGCCGCTCTGGTAGAGGCGCACTGGTTGGCTATGGAGAAACCAGACTTGGTGAAATTCTTACCTGGCTGGATTTTGAACTTCATCTGGGTGTGTGATTTCCAGCCTGCTGACTATAAACGTCTCGGTGTGTTCCGTCTGGAGTCAACCAGTGCTTCCGCCCCAGTTCCTGCTCCTGTCCAAGAGTCGTTTTCTGGAACTCGGCTGGCTTTTGGAGGTTCACGGAGCCTTCAGGCGGCTTCTAAGAGAAGGAGTCGCAAGTCCAGGCTAGCAATCCGAGCCCCAAGAGCCATGGTTCCGGCTACAGAACCGGCCCACACAGCCATGGTTCCGGCCCCAGTACAGGCCCCAGCAGCCATGGTTCCAGCCCCAGTTCTGGCCCCAGCAGCCATGGTTCCAGACCTAGTTCTGGCCCCAGCAGCCATGGTCCCGGCCCCAGCAGCCATGGTTCCAGCCCCAGTTCTGGCCCCAGCTGCCATAGTCCCATTCCTGGTCCCTTCTCTAGTCTCTCCTCTTGTCCCTTCCCTAGTCCCTCCTCAGGTCACTTTCCTAGTCCCTTCTCTAGTCCCTTCTCCAGTCCCACCTCTAGTCACTTCTCGAGTCCCCTCTCGAGCCCTCTCTCGAGTCCCTTCTCAAGTCCCCTCTCTAGTTTCCCCTCAGGTCTCCTCTCGAGTTCCCTCTCAAGTCCCCTCTCAGGTCCCCTCTCGAGTTACCTCTCGAGTCACCTCTCGAGTTCCTTCTCGAGTCCCCTCTCGAGTCACCTCTCCAGTCGACTCTCCAGTTTCCTCTCGAGTTCCCTCTCAAGCCCTCTCTCGAGTCCCCACTCAAGCCCCATGTCCTGTCCCGTTGGAGGTCCCGCAGACTAGTCTTCTGCCGGGGGTCCTGCCAACCCCATGTCCTGTACCGTTGGAGGTTCCGCTGGGGGTCCTGCCAACCCCATGTCCTGTCTCGTTGGAGGTCCCGCCGTCTACTCTCCTGCCGGGGGCCCTGCCAACCCCATGTCCTGTACCGTTGGAGGTTCCGCTGGGGGTCCTGCCAACCCCATGTCCGGTCTCGTTGGAGGCCCCGCCGACTACTCTCCTGCCGGGGGTCCTGCCAACCCTGTGTCCCGTCCCGTTGGAGGCCCCGCCGACTACTCTCCTGCCGGGGGTCCTGCCGACCCTGTGTCCTGTACCGTTGGAGGTTCCGCTGGGGGTCCTGCCAACCCCATGTCCTGTCTCGTTGGAGGCCCCGCCGACTACTCTCCTGCCGGGGGTCCTGCCAACCCTGTGTCCTGTCCCGTTGGAGGCCCCGCCGACTACTCTCCTGCCGGGGGTCCTGCCAACCCTGTGTCCTGTCCCGTTGGAGGCCCCGCCGACTACTCTCCTGCCGGGGGTCCTGCCAACCCTGTGTCCTGTCCCGTTGGAGGCCCCGCCGACTACTCTCCTGCCGGGGGTCCTGCCAACCCCATGTCCTGTGCCGTTGGAGGTCCCGCAGACTACTCTCCTGCCGGGGGTCCTGCCAACCCTGTGTCCTGTCCCGTTGGAGGCCCCGCCGACTACTCTCCTGCCGGGGGTCCTGCCAACCCTATGTCCTGTCCCGTTGGAGGCCCCGCCGACTACTCTCCTGCCGGGGGTCCTGCCAACCCCATGTCCTGTCCCGTTGGAGGTCCCGCCGACTACTCTCCTGCCGGGGGTCCTGCCAACCCTATGTCCTGTCCCGTTGGAGGCCCCGCCGACTACTCTCCTGCCGGGGGTACTGCCAACCCTGTGTCCTGTGCCGTTGGAGGTCCCGCCGTCTACTCTCCTGCCGGGGGTCCTGCCAATCCTATGTCCTGTGCTGTGGGAGGCCCCGCCGACAACTCTCCTGCCGGGGGTCCTGCCAACCCTGTGTCCTGTCCCGTTGGAGGTCCCGCCGACTACTCTCCTGCCGGGGGTCCTGCCAACCCTGTGTCCTGTCCCGTTGGAGGCCCCGCCGACTACTCTCCTGCCGGGGGTCCTGCCGACCCTATGTCCTGTCCCGTTGGAGGCCCCGCCGACTACTCTCCTGCCGGGGGTCCTGCCAACCCCATGTCCTGTCCCGTTGGAGGTCCCGCCGACTACTCTCCTGCCGGGGGTCCTGCCAATCCTATGTCCTGTGCTGTGGGAGGCCCCGCCGACAACTCTCCTGCCGGGGGTCCTGCCAACCCTGTGTCCTGTCCCGTTGGAGGTCCCGCCGACAACTCTCCTGCCGGGGGTCCTGCCAACCCTGTGTCCTGTCCCGTTGGAGGTCCCGCCGACTACTCTCCTGCCGGGGGTCCTGCCAACCCTATGTCCTGTCCCGTTGGAGGCCCCGCCGACTACTCTCCTGCCGGGGGTACTGCCAACCCTTTGTCCTGTCTCGTCGGAGGTCCCGCCAACCGCTCTCCTGCTGGGGGTCCTGCCAACTCCTGGTCCTCTTCCGTGGGGGATCCTGCCGAAGCCTGTCCCGCCGGCTCCGGTTCCTGTCCGGCCGACACCGGGTCCTGCCCGGCCTCCGGAGCTGTCTGGTCTTCGCCCTCGATCCCGACCCTCTGTGAGCCGCGGTCTTCGTCCGCGGGCCCGGCCTCCTGACTCTTCCTGCCGCTGCCCTCGTCCTCGGGCCCGGCCCCCTGACTCTTCCTGCCGCTGCCCTCGTCCTCGAGCCCGGCCCCCTGACTCTTCCTGCCGCTGCCTTCGCCCTCGATCCCGACCCTCTGTGAGCCGCGGTCTTCGCCCGCGGGCCCGGCCTCCTGACTCTTCCTGCCGCTGCCCTCGTCCTCGGGCCCGGCCCCCTGACTCTTCCTGCCGCTGCCCTCGTCCTCGAGCCCGGCCCCCTGACTCTTCCTGCCGCTGCCTTCGCCCTCATGCTCGGCCCCCTGAGTTCGCCCGCTGTGGCCTTCGCCCCACCATGGACTCTGCCTTGCCCCCGGGCCGTCCGCCCGAGACCCCCACCATGGACTCTGCCTTGCCCCCGGGCCGTCCGCCCGAGTCCCCCACCTTGGACTCTGCCTTGCCCCCAGGCCGTCCGCCCGAGTCCTCCTTCTCGGCTTCTGCCTTGCCCCCGGGCCGTCCGCCCGAGATCCCTTCCTGGTCCTCTACTGTGCTCCTGGGCGGTCAGCTCAGTCCTGTCCTCCGGACCCCTTCTACCCACCCTGCTGGACGTTGTTGGATTTTTGTTTTGGTGTTAGGGACGTCTAGAATCCGTCCCTTGAGGGGGGGGGGTTCTGTCACGGTTATCATGTCATGTCACAGTTCTGTCTTGGTTTGGGTGTTTTCGCTGTTCTCTATGTCATGTTTTCCTCCTGTCGTTAGTTTCCCTGGTGTGTCTCGTTAGCTGATTGTGTTCACCTGTGGCCCTTGTGTTTCTCCTCCCCTGCCCGGCTGTGTCTCGTCTTGTAATTATCCCTCCCTGTATTTAGTCTTGTCTCGTCCTGTGTTCAGTGTTGGTGCTTCTTCTGTTGGTGACTGAATTCACCCCGGTGAGTGTTCTGTTTTGTCGGTATTAGTTTCATTTCCTTGAAATAAAGGTTTATCAGAGTTATCTGCATTTGGGTCCTGCTTCCTTCACTCAACCGTGACAACAAGAATACAGTTTAAGTGATTCATAACATATCCATCAAGACAAATCTGTTTACTGTTCTGTTTCATCTGGGTGTTGAGAGAGGGATCCATAGATCTCTTAATGTTGCTCTCAAAGTGCACCAGATTGATGCTTTTAATGTCAATATTTAAAATCTTCCCGAGAGAGCATGCCCCCGGACCCCCCTAGAGGATGTGAGGTCCACGGTGCTTACATGCTTATTTACACAATGTGTGCTTATGTTAACATCATAAGACAAAAGTTGGTTCCGTGTTGTGTGTAGTGAGAACTCGCTAGAGTGAGGGGGGCCCCCAAGCCAAAGCTCGCTTAGGGCCCCCAAAAGTCTAGGGCCGGCCCTGAGTGTCTCTACTTTAAAGAGTCCTCGACCTCTCCTGCTGATGTGCAGGTGTAGTGTCTCTACTTTAAACTGAGGGTGCAATGCATGCCTATGCACCCCCGTAGAACCGGGCCTGGCTCAGTACTTTAACTTCCTGTGTTTTTGGGATCAATAAAGTATTTTTTATTGATGTTTACATTTCTTAATATGATTTGAACAAAACAGCGTTGCCAGGCAACAGCACGGTCAGCTGCTGTCAATCACTCCTTATCTGGAATGGAACCTTCAGACTAATGACCTCACAGGCTTTGGTCTCTGAGATGGAACCTTCAGGATGATGACCTCACAGGCTTTGGTCTCTGAGTCTGCAAGAGCATGCAGGTATCTCTGAGAGACAGGTCATTACAGCATGAGCAGCAGAAACAGGGTTTGTGGTCAGCGAACATTAGGATACTTGCACGTATAGTTTAGTCAGGTCATCTTCACAGGTGAACAACACTTAGTCAATTCAGACCTTAAAGTCCAATAAGTACATTTAGCCCCTGTTAGCTAAACAGCAGCTCATTCATAGAGATGGAGGACAACAGAGAGCAGCTGGCGGTCAGTTCTTCAGAGGTTCCTTTAGAGGTTCCTCTGAGGAAAGATCTGCCTCCAGTGAAACCAAAAAGCTGCAAAGTGCATGAGTTTGTGATCCAGCTTCTGAAGAAACAGGTTGAGGACGGGAAGCTGGAGCTGGAGATGAGTTTAAGAAGAAATAAGGAGGAGAAGATGCAGGATCAGGCCTCTCAGACGGAGGAGGAGGACCTGAAGGGGGAGAAGATGCAGGAGCAGGCCTCTCAGATGGAGGAGGAGGACCTGAAGGGGGAGAAGATGCAGGATCAGGCCTCTCAGACGGAGGAGGAGGACCTGAAGGGGGAGAAGATGCAGGATCAGGCCTCTCAGACGGAGGAGGGGGACCTGAAGGAGGAGCAGAGAGTCTTAACCAATGAGGAGCTGAACATGAAATATGTAAAGCTCCTCAAGTGGTACCGTAAGACCAAAAGAGAGATGGACGCTTTGTTCAAGGACAACCCAGATCTCACAGAACCTAAAGAACCTTGTGAGGAAGTAAAGGATGGAGAGATAGACACTTTGCTAGAGGAGAACCCGGATCTCACAGAACCTAAAGAACCTTGTGAGGAAGTAAAGGATGGAGAGATGGACGCTTTGCTAGAGGAGAACCAGGATCTCACAGAACAGAAGAAACCTTGTGAGGAAGTAAAGGATGGAGAGATAGACACTTTGCTAGAGGAGAACCAGGATCTCACAGAACCTAAAGAATGTTGTGCGGAAGTAAAGGATGGAGAGATAGATGCTTTGCTAGAGGAGAACCAGGATCTCACAGAACAGAAGGAACTTTGTGAGGAAGTAAAGGATGGAGAGATAGACACTTTGCTAGAGGACAACCAGGATCTCACAGAACAGAAGGAACCTTGTGAGGAAGTAAAGGATGGAGAGATAGACACTTTGCTAGAGGAGAACCAGGATCTCACAGAACAGAAGGAACCTTGTGAGGAAGTAAAGGATGGAGAGATAGACACTTTGCTAGAGGAGAACCAGGATCTCACAGAACAGAAGGAACCTTGTGAGGAAGTAAAGGATGGAGAGATAGACACTTTGCTAGAGGAGAACCAGGATCTTACAGAACCTAAAGAACCTTGTGAGGAAGTAAAGGATGGAGAGATAGACGCTTTACTAAAGGAGAACCAGGATCTCACAGAACCTAAAGAACCTTGTGAGGAAGTAAAGGATGGAGAGATAGATGCTTTGCTAGAGGAGAACCAGGATCTCACAGAACCTAAAGAACCTTGTGAGGAAGTAAAGGATGGAGAGATAGATGCTTTGCTAGAGGAAAACCAGGATCTCACAGAACCTAAAGAACCTTGTGAGGAAGTAAAGGATGGAGAGATAGACGCTTTGCTAGAGGAGAACCAGGATCTCACAGAACCTAAAGAACCTTGTGAGGAAGTAAAGAAGGGAGAGATAGACGCTTTGCTAAAGGAGAACCAGGATCTCACAGAACCTAAAGAACCTTGTGAGGAAGTAAAGGAGGGAGAGATAGACGCTTTGCTAGAGGAGAACCAGGATCTCACAAAACCTAAAGAACCTTGTGAGGAAGTAAAGGATGGAGAGATGGAGCGGAACGTCTTGAGGGATGACTTAGAGAACCTGAACCTGAGATATGGAAATCTCCTCAAGATGCAGATGAAGCACAAATTAGAGATGGACATCTTGAGAATGAGGAACCAGGATCTGAGAGAACTGAAGGGAACGTTTGCTGACCAGAAGGATGTGGAGATCATCCATTTGTTGAGGATCCACAGAAAGCTCCATGTGGAGAACGAGGAGAAGGATCTGGAGATCGCCCGCCTGCGAGAGGAGAACCGGACGCTGAAGCTACGATTTGGGGTGGAGGAGAAGGAGGAAGAGGAGGGGGCTGTGGAGGAATAGGAGGGGGCTGTGGAGGAATAGGAGGGGGCTGTGGAGGAAGAGGAAGTTATTAGATCAGTTATTAGAGAGGATAAGAAATCCACTTAAATGAAATGTCATGTCACTGTATCGGGTTCCCCTGTGTCTCAGGGTTCCCCCGCATTGTGACAGGATTTGGGATCATTAAGCGTTCCCAGATTCTGTCCTCATGAAAAAAAGAACACCCCTTCTTTCTGCTCTGTGGGTTCTGATAACAATAAGGTTGTGTGTGTGTGTGTGGTGTGTGTGTGTGTGTGTGTGTGTGTGTGTGTGTGTGTGTGTGTGTGTGTGTGTGTGTGTGTGTGTGTGTGTGTGTGTGTGTGTGTGTGTGTGTGTGGGAGGGAGGGGGTTAAAGTCCAGGACCATTTGGGGCAGGGGGGTAAAGTGGGAGGCAGGGTGGAGAGGTCAGGGGAGAGATGTCAGAGGGGGGGGGGGGAGGGAATGTGAATTCATGTTTTTAAAGCTTTCCACTAATCAACTGTTTGCAATGAGAGTTAAAATGGTATTTATATTTATTCTGAAAAGTATCGCAAAAATAAAATAATTATTGAATTTATTGGAAGTGTAATATATTTATTGTATATTTTTGTTCTTATGTATGATATTTTCTCCGTTTTATACAAATATGTTAGTAATCTATTTTATGAAATAAGTGGCAGAGCACTGGAGCTCTGTGATTGGACCATCTCGTTATTTTGACGGGACTTTTTCCTTTTTTAAATTGAAGAATTAAAGACTTTTACTTTGAAGTTCTTGATGTTTGCTTTTTTCGTTCTATAATAGACCCGGGTTATATTCACACACACACACACACACACACACACACACACACACACACACACACACACACACACACACACACACACACACACACACACACACACACACACACACACACACACACACACACACACACACACACACACACACACACACACACACACACACACACACACACACACACACACACCTGAGGACGCTCAGTGGAAAGCATCTGGGTTAGAATGGATTTTTTTCCTACAGGAGAAAGACACAACACATGGCGCAGAAAACCCTGAGGAAGTATCACTGCACCCGCCTGAGGAATGTTCTGATTATGGGAGACCTATGAGACACATGGAAGAGTCTCCACTGCCCGTCACCCCCCCTGTCAACGCCTTTGAGGATACCCTTCATTCATCCCCCAGCTCTCTCTACTCTCCGCTCACCCTTTCACCCTCGCCCACCCCCCTGGAGTTCGATGACCGCATGAAGGCGACACGCAGGGTTGGCAGCATGTCCTTTACCCCCGCCCCTCAACGACGCCCACCAACATCACCGAAGCAGAGATGCGCACCATCACCCCGGCTTCATCACCAAACGACTCGCTGCACCCTGGCTGCGAGGGGGACCCAAGTTCCCATCAGCAAAAACACGTGGGTTTGCTATCCTGGCTCCAAGATGGTGGAATGAGCTCCCCATTGACATCAGGACAGCAGAAAGCTAACACACCTTCCAGACTGAAAACTCATCTCTTTCGACTCCACTTCGAGCGATAGAATTACTAACAAAGCACTTATATACTAATAAAGGACTGGCTTATCTAAAGCCAGCTGAGTAGCACTTGAAATGTTTGGCTCTATGAAACCTGATGTACTTATATGATTCTGTTTTCTTCAAGGTTGTGTCTTCCTGGTCGAATGTACTTATTGTAAGTCGCTTTGGATAAAAGCGTCAGCTAAATGCAATGTAATGTAAAAATGTGAGATCCACGAGCAGAGATTTGAGATCCGCAAGCGCATTTTTGGTTGACAAATACAAAATGGATTCACAAATGCCTGATTGAAAGTTGTAAATGTTAAAGAGATATTCACAGATCTTTTTAGCGTATTTGCAGATCCGTTTAACACTTGCAAATGTTTGTGAGTTTGCAAATCTTTTAAATGCATTTGTGGATGGTGTTTTACATTTACACATCACATATTTACACACCAATTATTTTTATGTTCACACAAATAATTATGAGACATATCTATGCCCATAGTAAAAAATCCTTTGATGTGCGCTTGGATTTGGACAGTATCAGGTTGGGATGCAATGACACACAAAGCTTTCCATCATTGGATCAAAGTGACGATGAGGAATGTGTAAATGCCAAAATATAATAACTCTTTAATTTGAACAACAGACACAAAATGAGAGCATTTGAAACTATAGACACAGTTCGTCTGTCGGTGATAATCACAGTGTGTCCTCTCTCTTTGCCTCCTTTTATTTCTGTGACACCAGTTTAACATACATGCTGTAATATTCGAAACATTTAAACATGTGACTCTTAAGCCAAGGTGATTGTATTGGAGAGCAGCTTATTCCTGAGCTGCATCTCATCTCAGCCGCTAAAAGCACTGATTTACATGCAAATGAGGCTCAAAATGGTGTGTGTGTGTGTTTTTAGTGAGTGTGTGTTTTTAGTGAGTGTGTGTGCACTTCCGAGTGACTCTGTCTTCCTGCAGCTCATCAACGACTGCACGTCCATTAGGGGTGTAACGGTTCACAGAAGTCACGGTTCGGTTCGTATCTCGGTTTGGGGGTCACGGTTCGGTACGGTTCGGTACAACAACAAAAAGCAAAAAAAAGTCCCAAATGCATAATTCCAGGTTTGTTGTTATTTATTTTTAACATTAGTGCAAGTTTCAGTATAAAAATAAGGAACTCTAACATTTTGAATAATTAACTGTATTACACAGATAAAAACAAACCACAAACAGAAGCCTACCACACACACTCAGATGGCCAGATTATCTATAATGGCTGATGTCAAACAAAAAGGTTTCATCAAGCTGTAAAACTAAAAAGAATGTATTGAAAATATTACAAAATAAATAATAAGAAATTGTTTCAAGAGCGCAAAGTCGTTGAAAAACATATGCCAAAAGCTTCCGTTATTTATTTTGGTCTCTCGCCTCTCACGTCTATTGGCTTCTTGAAAACAGCGGGGATCAGCTGTTGAACTGCTGTTGTCTTTTGCCGGGCTCCTTCTGATATGATTTAGCATGTTTGGCGTGTGTTACCGTTAGCATACTGCACTGCTATCGAACAACGCCGACACACCGTCCTCGTCCGATCCACCACTCGCGCACTTCATCGTTATTGTAGTCCACAGGGAACCCGAAATGTTCCCACACAGCTGATTTAAAAGAAGCAGGTGGGTTCTAGCTCCCGTGTGTTATCTGAACTCGCAAAACCGACTTTTCTTCTTCTGGTATTTTGTTCGTTTTGTTGTTGTTTCTTCTTGTTCTTCATTTGTTGTTTAAGGGTGGCTGGCAAACAGCTTTTAGGCGCAATATCGCCCCCTGGATTATAAATAGTGTAGTGGATACTGCCCTGAATAACAGACTTTTTTCCCACTCGTAAAAAAAGGCGTATTCGCCGTGTGACTGCATGCACCGAACCGTGACGTCCGAACCGTGACGGTACGGGACGAATACGGATACCGTTACGGAGCCTACACACGGCGGCGTGCGTTGTCGCCTGCCGGCGGGGGGGGCTGAAACTCGACCAACAACCAATCACATGAATCTCCCGCCCCAGACACACAAGCACGCGGTTTGATTGGCTAGAGCTTGCACTGGCATATGATTCCATTGGCTGACGCCTCCGTCGAGGCGGCAAAAGTAGAACATTGCTCTACTTTTGCAGCGAGCACCGCGAGAGAATCTACGCTTTGCTCCCACAATGCAGTTCGGCGAATCGTGACGTCACCCCATTCAAAGTGAATGGGCAGAAGCGTTGAAGCGGCAACGCACGCCGCCGTGTGTAGGCCCCGTTACAGCCCTAACACGAACACATCTGGTACCTACACCGTCTCCGGCTGCCAGAAGTTGAACAACTTCTGACGCCGGAGTAGCCAGCGCCAGCCAATCAAATCCCATTTCTGAAAATCTGACAGCTCAAGCCCTAGCCAATCAAACCGCGTCTAAGCTGGGAGAGATATCCTGCCGTTCATTTCTATATTTCAAAAAAAGATGGAGGAGAAACTAATTATCGCCGTAGCAAATCACCCGGTTTTGTATGACCAGACCCAGCGACGCACACTAAATGACTTCCTGTGAGACAATGTATACACTTTATGCAACCTTACACACACACACACACACACACAACACACACACACACACACACACACACACACACACACACACACACACCACACACACACACACACACGCGCGCGTGCGCACACACACACACACGCACACACACACACACACACACACACGTTACCCTTCTTGCCCTTCTTACCCTTGCTACAACACCGGCATCCATTTTAGCAATAGTGGAGAAGAACCTGGTCTTTTTGCTTTGTATGTCCGGGGCGGGACATTCATGTGATTGGTTGTTGGTCGCGGTGCTCGAATAAAATCCCCAGGCTTGAATCTTCCACCGCTTCCAACGCTTCTCTGCCCATTGACTTTGAATGGGGATGACGTCACTTTGCCTCGCTTTTCGCCGAACTGCATTGTGGGGGAGCGAAGCGAAGATTTCCAGGATTTTCAGGATTCAAAAGCTGAGCAATGTTCAACTTTTGAAGCTGAGCTGGAAGCGTCAGCCAATCAAATCCTGTGTATGCAAATCTGACAGTACAAGCGCTAGCCAATCAAACGGGAGCAAATCACCCGGTTCTTTACGACCAGACTATTTACCGGGATACAAACCGGAGGAACCAGGCATGGAGGGAGGTGGCAGAGACAGTGGGTGAAACTGGTAGGGTTTCGCCTGTTTGGGGAGTTTATATATATATATATATATATATATATATATATCGCTCGCATAAAATCCCCGGGGTTTTTTGCTTTGTATGTCGGGGGCGGGAGATTCATGTGATTGGTTGTTGGTCGCATTGCTCGCAAAAAATCCCCAAGCTTTCAGACACGCCCAGCTCCAAGCTTTTTTTGAAGCTGTAGTGTGGACGGGCCGGCCAACTGTATAACCTCGAGCGCTCCGGTCCAGCTGAGTCGTCACTTTTTAGTGTTCCCTGGTCTCCATTGTGTTTTGAGATTCTTGCACTGCTTTGTGTTTTCAGTGTTTTGTTTATGCAGTGCTTTTAGTAAACACTGCGCAGGTTTCATCAAGTTTATGAAGATGTTTCTTCATATGTTTTGCTACATTTGTGTTTTTGTATTTGCATCGTAGTGCAGCGTGTAAGTGTTTTGCACCTCTAGTCACCGTACATTCGGACAGAGAAATATACTGTATGTGAAATACAGATTTCAATGACATTTCATTTTACAGTGACAGTGATCCACTGTTGGTTCTGAACTGGATGTAACTTTGTCTAAAATATCCAACCTTTTTTATGTATTTGTGGTTAGTGTGCTAGACTTCGAATCAGGGGATAGCAAGTTCGAGTCCCACTGCAGTCAGCATGTCGTTGTGTCCCTGAGACACTTCACCCCAAATTGCTCCTGTGGGGATTGTCCACAGTACTGAATGTATGTAAGTCGCTTTGGATAAAAGCGTCTAACAAATGACATGTAATGTAATGCATCAGAAGAACATAGTATTTCTCTTCAGGTGTCCCTTTCCAGAGAAAACCATGTGATTATTTGGTGAGCACCCTGTCGGAGCCACAGTTGTTTTGCTTCTTACTGAAGAGGGAAAGGAGGTATTGTGTGAGCATCTGCAAAGTAATTGAAGCCCAGGCTGGAGATGGACAGGCTGATTACAGCGTGTCTGCTCCCACATCTCACATCAACTCATCCTGCTGTCTCCCACCAGCGATCAACATCTCTATTTCTGTTAAACTGAAAAGCTTGCACGTTCTTAGCTCTTTGATATTTTTTCCTTTTCTATACATATTATTCCTCTGTTCTACTGACATGTCAATAATGGGTATTCAATTAGATTAACACCAGCAGGAGACATTAACCAAACAATTAACCAAAGCGAAACCGTGTAGTCCTCAAAGCACCACAGAGCATGGAATACAGTTACAGTTCCATTTGTCTTGTCTTTTTTCTATATTTTTGATTTGCCTACTGTGTCATTGGAGCTAAGACACTATTTATACTTTGCGATCAGGTCAATTCTACTCTTCTGCAAAACTTTCAGAGGCAGTACTTTATTGCCTCTGTGTCTTAAATGCAGCAATATGTGATTTGTTTTCAGGAGTAAAAGAGCTTCTTCAGAGTAGACCACAGTTAATATGAATACAGGGCATACATAGAGACATACACGTAGCATCACGTGCTGACATGTATGTCTGTTAATGTTTACAAAAGATGTTAGATGCACAAAACTACAACACAAATGAATGTCTCGTTAAAATGTTGTACAAAATAAATAAAGACTATTTTAAGAAGAGCATTTGGTGTGTAGATGTATTCACATGTTCAGTGATTCAGGATGGGCACGGCTCAAATTTCAGCTCGAAATTTGCACGGAGCACTGACTCAAAGTTCATTTTATTAGAACTTTAACCTCCGTTGCCGTTAACCTTTAGTGCAACTGCCAAGATAACAGCTGTATGTGATGTTGCCAGAAGCGGAACAGGCAAGTAGGGGAAGTAACCATGGCCCTTTCTCATTTCTCTAACTCCCCTCCTCGACTCCCCTCCTCGACTCCTATCCTCGAGACTTAGTCCCGCCCACAGGAGATGCGAGCCGAGGAGCCGAGGAGCCGAGGAGCCGAGGAGCCGAGGAGGGGAACCGAGGAGAGAGGAGGGGAAGCAGCAGGCGGTTAGAGAAATGAGAACTCCTCTCCTCTGAGCGGTCATTTTAAGGAGACTTCCATTAATGATGACCGGAGGCACAGCAGCCCTCTGTCTGATGGACAGATGTGTTCATGACCACTTATATATTTACTTTGATTCATTCACAGTGCGGTATAATGAGACAATAACAGGCTACAGGTGCGGACACACACACACACATATATATATGTATATATGTATATACATATATATACAATTTCAGAATCAAACAGAGCACTCTCGTAACACTATCAGAGACTGGATATATCCCCCCCCCCCTCTCTGGTCGCTACAATGAGGAAAATAAATTACGGGCCAAAAGTTTTATTTACAAGTATTAAAAGTAAGCAGAGGACACCAAACCAACTGAGACCCGTCTGTCCGCTGCATCTACACACACACACACACACACACACACTGTACCACACACATGCACCTACAGCTAACAGCCTAACAGCCGTTGTGTATTTTATTATGTGAAGCACTAAATGGTTTTAGAAAAATATGGACTCTTTGTTTGTAGATATCTACTAAACTACAGCAAATAAAGAGAGTAGGCCTGTTATACTGAGTGATATAATATATTATACACACTGCTCTGCTTTCTGCACGGACCTCTCAGCTGTTCTCTCTGGAAACATCGCGTTGCGATGAGAGCAGTTAATAAAATAATATCCAGGCCGTGCGTCACGACTCTTTGAAACATCTCCGTTGCCGGAAATGCATCCACGAAGGAGCCGTGGAGGAACGTGGAGGACCCGTCAGTGTATCCTCGGTTATAGCTCCTCCAGAGAGCCTCCTCGATGCTCGATGCTCGGTCCTCGAAGTGCATTTAGAGAAATGAGATGTCCTTCAATATGGCGCGCTGAAATTCATTTCCGGGTCACTACCGGAGGACCGAGGAGTCGAGGAGGGGGATTTGATGAAATGAGAAAGGGCCAGTATAAACCAAATCTGTCACGTGACAGGAAGTGTTCTCTTTGCTCATGTAACGCGCAGGGTTTTGCAGCAGGAAATGAAAGCAGACATATTACATGTCCCTCCGTCCCTCCATGTCCACTGAAGACCTGCAGTCTGCTCACTTTCACATTTATGACAAACTGCTCCAGTTTTAACGCTTTACTATAATCCAATACAGTTTTCACAGCCCATCAGCAAGTTTCTGAAGAAATCCCAAAACACGACATATGACACAGCATTGTGAACATTACAGTACATTAGAAACACATTACAGGAGTGTTCTTCAACATATGAGAATCATTCAGTTTTTTAAATGTATTTTTCAAATATTCTGAGTAGCAGATCTGCACCAGAGGCAGAAATAGCATTCCATCCATCAGAGGTCATTAGGGCAAATAATCTCATTGGTTGAGTCCAATGTCAGGGGGCGGAGCCAAATGAACACATGGTATACAAATGTGGCCAAAATATATTAACTATATTAAGCACTGTTGCAGTTAACATATAATACATCTGTGCTATTTGGACACCCTCTTAGCTGATAGGGAAATATATAAAATCAACTTAAATGAGCACAGAACAAGATCTATCGTTTTCATAACGTTTTACAGATGCAGCAGCGCGCCTACGTCATTGAAACCCCTGGTCAGTAGTTATCCAGGATTTTAACCACAAATATTTCTGATGGTTTAATTCAGATGTACTAGTTTGGGCTAGTGGGAAAGCGCTAACTAAAGTATTAAGTAAACCTATTTATTTTGTAAATGTACCTTCCATATCTATAGGGAGTAAATCAGTGTTAACAAGGTTATATCCCAAAGCTGGATGTTCTGTTATTCGCCCTGAAGGTCCAGTTCCAAGAAAGTTTACTAAGGTTTAGTAGCTATATTATATCAACTATATTTCATTATTTAACAACTTGCCTTACGGCTTATGCTGTTCAGTCTAATATGGTAGGGTTGTTGGCTCTGTCCATTGAGGATAAACCATTGAGATTATTCAAAGACAAGACACAGTTTTCATAATAAACATTAAATACATCGTAGCAAGTGTCACTGTAATAGAGACTTCAAATCAGGAAAACCAAAAAGTTCCCATTCATTGACCAGCTGAAAGCAGAGGAAGCCTTTCATTGTCCAATTATTCGGGAGAGTTTCATAATAACTTCAACAACATTTTAAGGCATGATGAACACATATTATTTAAAATACTTCAGTGATGTTTTACATACTGTCTTGTCCTTTCCTGTGTCTCATAAACAGTTGTCTTAACAGAGAAAATGATCCAAAGAATCAGTGTTGTTATTGTGGTTTTCCCAAATCCATGTAGAAAAGAAATATATTGTATAAAATAATGATCCGACTGAAGGACACGATCAACACCTTTGGCCTTGAAAAGTTTAATCTTTGAGTCCGAGAGGCAACCAGTGGCATCAGCATCATCAGACCCTATAAGGCGGATATTGGTGTTTTAGTAAACAACAGGTCTCAGGTCAGTGTCATCTGATATGACAGACAAAGCATATGAAACATGATAAAATCATTATTATACAAATGGTCATGATTGTCTATAAAAGCCTAATATGAATGATTCCAGAGCGATATTTTGAAATTAAGGTAGATAATTCGAGGGTTTAGTGTTTTAGAATACAACCCTGATGAGAAACTACTGTGAAAAACTGGTTCCAGAACATCAAAATCCTCACCATCCAGCCTGCCCCCAGCAGATCCTCAGAGGAGGTTGCTACCACTGCATCAACCCAAGCCTCACACATCTGAAGATACCACCCCCTGCGGCACCATGCTGGTCATTTCTTCCTCGCATTAACCACACAAATCTCCATCATGAGACTGATTGGAGAACTGAGTAACCTGAGCATGACTGGATATTGGACTTCCTCACAAACAGACACTTCAGAATGGTGGTCTCCTCCTATCTACTGTAGTGTTAAACAACAGAGCTCCCCAGGGCTGTGTGCTCAGCCCCTTTTATTAAAATAAGGTGGAGACACACTGCTGTTTACCTCAGTCACGCTGAGGGGGAGCCAGTAACAGGGTAAAGTTCCTGGGAATTAGCATCACAGAGACGAGAAATATATATCATATTTTTGAATGAGCCATAGGAAGGACAGTCCTATCTGAATAGTTTGTTGGATCATGTGTTCTGAACGAGGCAGCCCAGAGGAACTGCCTGTCCCCGCTCACAGTTTGTTGTTATGTAGCCACTCTGGATGTACAAAGATATACAGCGTTGGAGGCGGGGCCCCCTACATAACTATGAAAGTTGCTCAATTGCACATGAAGCCAAAATGGCCTTCCTCTGGAGAACAACAACATCAGATCAGCCGGGGATCTGGGCTCATAGAGCAAGCACACTCGCATTTTCCTTAAGCCCCGCCTCCAATCCACTTCGTCACGTCCGGGCACGGCTCAGTTACATGAACAGACAATAACTCTAGATCTGGATTTTAATGCATTCACAACTTTAAGGACCTGATGACTTTAATATGGGCTAGATGACTTCGTCCTGGGAAGTTGATTTATTTTTACACTGATTTACAGACGTCTCTTTCCAAATGTAAGTCAAGGGGATTCTTTTTGGGCCAAATGATGTCACAGTCTGACACGGCAGTTGTAGTACCGACCTCCACCAAAAATGTGCTTGCCGCATTTCCTGGGGGCCCCGGTGAGCAGCTTGTTCCTCCAACTGTGAGACCCAGTTTACGGCCGGGCATCTTTCGGTCAAAGATAGTTATGCTATGGGGACATATGGAACGCTTCCTTCTCGGGGCTTGATGACTCCAAGGTGTGAAATCTTCGAGGCCATAAGCGTCATCTGCAAGTAATTCAGTGTCCCCAGCTGTTTAGTCAATCTAGTGAAGAATGTTGATTGCCCTCATCCAAACTAGTTAAAAAAAAACTGTTTTTCTGTTAAAAAATAATAGATCAGTGCATGACTCTAAATTGCTAAAGTTAGGCTATAAACAAAATCCATCACTGCCGCAGGGCCCCGTTCACCACCGCTAAGCTAAAGGCGGCCATCTTTAGTGTGGTGAAGTTTCGTCACATTTTAGCAACTGCTGTTTTTATGACACATGGAAGCTTCAGACATTCATCAGTGGAGTATTTACTGATGTGTTTTATTTTAAAGAACCAAATGAAGAATCTCTTTACCTTGACCTTATTTCAATCTAACCAATACAACGTTAAGAAAAAACGTTTACTACAGAGACCAGGGTACTGGAAGTGGTCAATTGCAAACTTATTTACAAGTTTAAGGACTTATACCTGCACCATCTTATTAATGACAGAACTTTATCCTAATTTCCTGTGTGACTTATTCTCCTTGCCACTGAGGTAAATAAAGTCAACTTTTGGGGTATTTACAGTATTAATGATTCATTAAATAAAAAAGCAGGGTGAACAGCAGCTTTCTCTGACGTTGCCATAACGCACGGTTCTGTAGGTTCGGTTCTAAGGAGGATATCATGAATCTATATTCCCTACACAGTTGGTAGTAACTGCATCAATGCAAACATGGACCATCGACCAACAATTATTCCTGACTTTAGACAAACAACAGTTTCTTGACATACTACACAATTACCCAATATAATAACAACTTGCAAAAGGTCTGGTTATAATACTCTAGACAGCATCATGGACGTACAGCAGATACAAACACAACTTTTAATGGTTTACACATAAATGAACACATATTTGTATCCAAAATAAACCAGCAAAGCGTACTTGTTGCTCAGCACCCTTCTACTACCTAAAAAGTGCTTTTTGACACATCTCTCTACTGAATAAGGCTTTTGGCTAAAAAAATATCTCTCACACAATGCGCTTGCAACCACAGATCAAGAACAACTTTGGTTTGCTCCTGTACAACTGCTAAGAGGACACAGACCAGACTGAACGCGGGACATTCACACAGAAATATCTTGGCTGTTTGTTTCATTGCTGTTTTTGTTTCTTCTGTTACTTTTTTTGTACAACAAAATAAATCCTCTGAAGGGTTAACCTGCATGGCTGGTGTCCTGTTAATCATAATCCTCATATTCTGGATCCATGTTGTCGCCCTGGTAGTACATCCCCTGTGTGGAGTAGGACCGTGTCTTCATTGAGTAGTTGGTGTCCATCAAAATAGCCTGGAAAGACAATATAGAATATATAGAATCGGAGGGATGAAACCCACTTTATTTGGTCACACATACAGTACATGCACACACAGTGAAATGTGACCACTGCATTTAACCCATGCTAGTACTAGGAGCAAAGGGCACTGGGCAGCTCCTAGTACAGGCAGGGCCCAGGATGTGAACTGGGATCTCTCCAAGCAGCTTTTTTTATGACTTGATACTGAATTCCTATTTCTATGAACACATTTCATTGATGCATAGTTGCTTTATGCAAAGCATGTTTTCTTTGACACTAAAATAATGACACACATCTTAAAAATCCATTTAACTTTAACACCTCACATGGAAACTTTCTAAAAACACAACCCAGTTTCAGAGGAAGGCCTACCACTACCTCATCATCTAAATTCATTATTGAGGAGCCGGAGGAGTTATCAGAACACATGCAATAAAGCAGAACAGAACATTTTCATGAGTAAATAAAATAAAATAAATGTGAATGTGAATTAGCTTAAAGGTCCCATGTCATGCTTTTCTGGTTATTACCCGTCCTCTTGTGTTATGTAGCTTTTTCTGCATGTAAACGGTCTGCAGAGTCACAACCCCTCAAAGTACACCCTGTAGCGAGTAAAGCTCTAACACAGAGAAGACCTGTCTATGCTGCCCCAGAACGCCTCGTTGGACATTTCTCTTTTCCCATTTTTTCCTTCTGGGTCCTATTGACGTAATGAAGTAATGAACCAATTGGTCCAAATGGACCAATCCGCAGAGCTCTGCACACACACTCACTCACTCAGCCTTATATTTTCTCAGCCGCGGTGCTCTGTACACACACACACACACACACTCGGAGCTCAGGCCGTGAGTGTGTGTGCGTGCTCAGGCTGAGCTCCGCGGTGTATCGCAGACCCCACGCAGCAACCAGGAAACGACACCAGTAATCCAGCTCACACTGTCCGCTCCTCGAGCCTCAAAGGGCGGAGCAGCGAGCCCCGCAACGTCCCGCCAACACGGCACCCAGACCCAACGCAGCATTCTCATCTGTTTGTCATTACTGGTGTCATTTTCTGGTTGCTAACAAACGCCATTGTAACACATAATCACTGATGTTCCGCTGTAACGTGATGGACTCATCAGAACAAAGTGGGCGAGCTGACCAATCAGAGCACAGTGGGCTCACAGGGAGGGGGGGGGCAGGAGCTCCAACAAGCCATGTAGGGCAGAGAGTGAATACACATACTATATAGAGATGCTGTATGAGAAACCAATGTGAGTTTGGAACATTGAACATCCATCCATCCATCTTCTTCCGCTTATCCGTGGTCGGGTCGCGGGGGTAGCAGTTCCAGCAGAGAGCCCCAAACTTCCTTTTCCCTGGCGACATCAACCAGCTCTGACTGGGGGATCCCAAGGCGCTCCCAGGCCAGCGAAGAGATATAATCCCTCCACCTGGTCCTAGGTCTACCCCTTGGTCTCTTCCCAGCTGGACGTGCCTGGAACACCTCCCTAGGGAGGCGCCCAGGTGGCATCCTAACTAGGTGCCCGAACCACCTCAACTGGCTCCTTTCGACGCGAAGGAGGAGCGGCACAACTCCAAGTCCCTCCCGGATGACCGAACTTCTCACCTTATCCCTAAGGGAGACACCAGCCACCCTGCGGAGAAAACCCATCTCGGCCGCTTGTATCCGCGATCTCGTTCTTTCGGTCATGACCCATCCTTCATGACCATAGGTGAGGGTAGGAACGAAAATGGCCCGGTAGACAGAGAGCTTTGCCTTCTGGCTCAGCTCCCTTTTCGTCACAACGGTGCGGTAAAGCGACTGCAGTACCGCTCCCGCTGCTCCGATTCTCCGGCCCATCTCACGCTCCATTGTTCCCTCACTCGAGAACAAAACCCCGAGATACTTGAACTCCTTCACTTGGGGTAAGGACTCATTCCCTACTTGGAGTGGACAATCCATCGGTTTCCTGCTGAGAACCATGGCCTCAGATTTGGAGGTGCTGATCCTCATCCCAGCCGCTTCACACTCGGTTGCGAACCGATCCAGTGAGTGCTGAAGGTCGCAGACCGATGAAGCCATCAGAACCACATCATCTGCAAAAAGCAGTGGTGCAATCCTTAGCCCACCGAACTGCAGACCCCCCCCCCCCCCATGACTACGCCTCGAAATCTGATCCATGTATATTACAAACAGGATTGGTGACAAAGCGCAGCCCTGGCGGAGGCCAACCCTCACCGGAAATGGGTCCGACTTACGGCCGAGGAGCCGGACACAGCTCTCGCTTTGGGAGTACAGAGATTGGATGGCCCTGAGTAGAGACCCCCTCACCCCATACTCCCGCAGCACCTCCCACAGTAACTCCCTGGGAACCCGGTCATACGCCTTCTCCAAGTCCACAAAACACATGTAGACCGGATAAGCGTACTCCCAAGCCCCTTCCAGGATCCTTGCGATCCGTCGTTCCACGACCAGGACGGAATCCGCATTGTTCCTCCTCAATCTGAGGTTCGACAATCGGCCTGACCCTCCTTTCGAGTACCTTAGAGTAAACTTTCCCGGGGAGGCTGAGTAGTGTGATGCCTCTGTAATTGGCACACACCCTCTGGTCCCCCTTTTTAAAAAGGGGAACCACCACCCCGGTCTGCCACTCCTTCGGTACCGTTTCCGACTTCCACGCAATGTTGATGAGACGTGTCAACCAAGACAGTCCCTCAACACCCAGAGCCTTCAGCATTTCTGGGCGGATCTCATCCACCCCCGGGGCTTTGCCACTGTGGAGTTGTTTAACAACCTCAGTGACCTCCCCCCGGGAGATTGGTGTCGATCCCCCGTCATACTCCAGCTCTGCCTCTAACATAGAGGACGGAGTTGTCGGGTTCAGGAGTTCCTCAAAGTGCTCCTTCCAACGCCCTAACACTCCATCAGTTGAGGTCAACAACGTCCCATCCTTACTGTACACAGCTTGGATGGTTCCCTGCTTCCCCCTCCTGAGGTGTCGGACAGTTTTCCAGAACAACTTTGGTGCCGCCCGAAAGTCCTTTTCCATGTCCTCTCCGAACTTCTCCCACACCCGCTGCTTTGCCTCGGCCACGGCTGAGGCTGCTGCCCTTCGGGCCTGTCGGTACCTTGCAACTGCCTCGGGAGTCCCCCGGGATAACAAATCCCTGAAGGCCTCCTTCTTCAGTCGGACGGCTTCCCTGACCACCGGTGTCCACCAGGAGGTTCGAGGGTTACCGCCCCTTGAGGCACCTAGGACCTTGAGACCACAGCTCCCCGCCACGGCTTCGGCAATAGAGGCTTTGAACACCGACCACTCTGGTTCAATGTCCCCAACCTCCACAGGAATGCCCGAAAAGCTCTGCCGGAGGTGTGAGTTGAAGGCCTCCTGAACCTGGGCCTCCTCCAGACGTTCCCAGTTCACCCGAACTACACGTTTGGGCTTACCAGGTCTATCCAGAGGCTTCCCCTGCCACTCGACCCAACTCACCACCAGATGGTGATCAGTTGACAACTCCGCCCCTCTCTTTACTCGAGTGTCCAAAACATACGGCCTCAGGTCCGATGATACGATAACGAAATCGATCATGGACCTTCTGCCTAGGGTGCTCTGGTACCACGTACACTTATGAGCATCCCTATGTTCGAACATGGTGTTTGTTATGGCCAATCCATGACTAGCACAGAAGTCCAGTAACAAACCACCACTCCGGTTCAGATCAGGGGGGCCGTTCCTCCCAATCACTCCCCTCCAAGTGTCTCCATCATTGCCCACATGTGCGTTGAAGTCTCCCAGCAAGATTAAAGAGTCCCCTTCAGGAGCCCCATACAGGACTCTTTCCAGGGTCTCCAAGAAGGACGTATACTCTGAACTGCTGTTGGGTGCATAAGCACACACAACAGTCAGAGTTTTCCCCCCCATAACCCGCAGGCGTAGGGAGGCAACCCTCTCGTCCACTGGGGTAGACTCCAACAACGAAGCACCCAACCGGGGACTTGTGAGTATCCCCACACCCGCCCGGCGCCTCACACCTTGAGCAACTCCGGAGAAGAATAGAGTCCAACCCCTATCCAGAAGTAAGGTTCCAGAGCCGACGCTGTGCGTAGAGGTGAGCCCAACCAGATCCAACTGGTACCGCTCCACCTCCCACACAAGCTCCGACTCCTTCCCCCCCAGAGAGGTGACGTCCCCAAAGCCAGCTTCTGTCGCCCGGGTCTGGTCCGTCGAGACCCTCCGCTTTCACTGCCACCCTTCTGGCAGCGCACCCGACCCCATCGTTGTTTCCCGTAGGTGGTGGGCCCGCGGGATGGAGAAGCGGAGGTGTTGCCCACGTTGCCTTTTCGGGCTGGGCCCGGCCGGGCTCCGTGGCAAGCCCGGCCACCAGACGCTCGCCGACGAGTCCTCCTTCTGGGCCTGGCTCCAGAAAGGGACCCCGGGCTTCCTCCGGGCCGGGTATCCTCACTCCTTGTGTCGTCTTTCATGAGGTCTTTTTGAACCAATCTTAGTCTGGCCCCTTGCCTGAGACCAATTTGCCATGGGAGACCCTACCAGGAACACAAGGTTCCAGACAACACAGCCCCCAGGTTCATCAGGGCACACAAACCTCTCTACCACGGTAAGGTGCTGGTTCTTCAGAGAAGAACCAGCACCTTACCGTGGTAGAGAGACATTGAACAATGTAAATCTATTCTAGTAGACCTCAACAATGGAATTATGATCAGTAGAAATGGCTATGACATGGGACCTTTAACACGGTCAGAAGAGGGCTGAAACCGATCCAATATTGTAGCCTTTATTTAACCAGGTGAAAGCCCCTTGAGATCAAAAGATCTCTTTTTCAAGGGTGACCTGCAGGACATTAGTTACACATGTAACATAAAAACAACAGAACAACAATAATGATGACATACATATCAGCGTTGTTGGGATACAAACAGAATGTGTGGGAGAGGAGAGCTCATGAATGACACATGCTACATGGAGAGACAGATTGAGACAGAGGGGTGGAGCTCCAGGTGGAGGAGGTTCATCACAAGCATGCAGGATGGAGATTATCATGCAGCTGATTGATGTCCAATGACGGCACGGTAATTATAGCATTTATCCACTTACTAAAGTCTGTAAAACACGAATGAGTGTGTTACTGTTAAGTGCCAAACAGAAATGATAAAATGTATCTACATCGGACAAACCGGCAACACACACACCGCCCTGAGGCAGTTTTTTCTTGCATTTCCTTTAGGATTTTAATAATCATTGCTCAGGAGTTCCTGTCAGACTGAAGTTATTAAATAAAAAGTAGAATTTTTGAATGACTTTCCCTTGTTCTCACTTAGAGACATGCTAAAACACATCAGCTAAGTGAAATAGTGAACCTTGCAGATATGACTTCTGTAGAATGGTGGCAACAAGATAGGGGATGATTTTGCCAACATTACTCAAACTATAGTTGCAGTTGTAGAAGAGAATTGCTTCCAAAATGTTTTCATTGGACCGTCTATACTAGACTGGTTTAATCAACATTCTTGTCTAGTAAATGTATTATAATAAACTTGAGGAAAATTATTAAAATAAAATGTCACATGAATTACGATGCTATGATTCAAGCAGGATAATTTTTCTTGCTAATTTTGATTTATACTAATACAGCTTATATAAAAGAGCAGACATTGAATACAATGCTGGTAGCTTAGTGGTTGAATATATATATATATATATATATATATATATATATATATATATATATATATATGGGATACTGCAGCATCATTCAGACTGAAAGGCAATGCAAGAAACATTAGTGTTGGGAGTTGTGCGACTTATTATCCATCCAACAACAACATTCTGGTGGTTTGTTCACCTTGCCTTCAATATTTCTCTGTGTTCCTGTAGGATTTGTTTGACTCTATTTAAGTGTGATTTGAAACTTACAATTTTCTCTTCTTGTGCCGGTGGATTCCTGAGGAAGATGCAAAGAGGAGCATAGAGAATATCCACTATTCCAATGATGATCATCATCCAGGGGAAGCCGATGCTCTCAGATATGGCTCCGCCGATAGACGGACCTACAACCGTCCAGGACAGATCACATAGTTTAGTTGTTTGTCTGGAGCACTTTGCTTTTCAAATCTGTTTTGACATATTTGTAATATGTAATAACCATGAAAGATGGCTCAACAATAAAACAGTATTTTATTTAATCTTGACAAGATAAACCAGACGATTTAATTGCTTTAGAAATTCATTTAAAGGCATCATAACCTGTAGTTAATAGTTGATATTATGGCTAAGGTTTTGTCATTCCTTACCTAAAGCAAATCCCATGCAGAAAGCCACATCAGCAATAGCATACACACTTCCGTAGACAGACACATGCCGCAGGTCCACCAGGTAACCCATAATAGGCATCATAGACGAGTCCACCATGCCTGTAACACACCACAATAAAGGTCTAACATACAAAGCGGGGAGAATACTACTTTGTAACTTTGTAATTCTAAATTTAGCAGACTTACCGATAGCAAACCCAATTCCAAGGTTAGGAAGAATCAGACCATAGATGTTTTTGGCAAATGAAACCTAGAACAGACAGACCCATTTCAGAGTAAACAACGACACTGATATTTGGAGATACTTTTTGTTTGAGCGTTGTTATCATTGTGAACTCTCCTATTGGCAGCATGAGTTCTGAACAGTAATGACATACAACTAAGATAGATACATCTGCATAATCTGGAGAACCTGGACCTTTGTTTTTATCTTCAAACATCAAGAGCAAAATTCTGGGTCCAACCGAGCAGCAACCTCCTGTCCTGGGAAATGCTAAATGCTAAGCCCTCCACTTTAAAATAATATATACTGCAGTTTGCTCATATATTGGAAGCAAACAAGAGACAGAAGTATTTGAATTTTATCAGACACGAATTTATAGCATTGAAAATAATTACTTTGAAAATCATGTATCTGAATTTTTTTTGCTCCGAATGTGTGAAATAAAAATGTTCAAATTTAGATCCCAAAAATTCAAGTGATTTAAAATTCGATGTCAAAAAATTCGGTGTATAAAATTCGATGTCAAAAATTGCGATGCAGCATCATCCGGGCTACTCAGAAAGGATAAGCAATCGAGCCCGAAAGCAATCAAACCGACTTCTGGGGGACAGTGCGGTGAAGCATAATGCTGCAAACTGTAGGCGATGGATGCAGACGGGAGCAATTCCCGTCAACACACTCTCACTCCATAATCGTCCAGGAGCGACGTTTGGTCAGTGTTCGTGGCGTGCAGTTGTGACGCTCATAGGCTCCTTCAGCTTCATAAAGGGACGCAAATAGCTTTCAACTGATTGCAATGTATTCCCATCTGCGGCGGGATTTGACGCTCATGGAAGCACGGCATTCGTTTGTGTCGGCTGCCCTTAAAGGCAATGTGAGCCTCCATTCTCATTGGATAACGGAGAATTGTACACCCGGAAGTAAATATTCCCCTTACTGTCCATTGATTTTACAGTGATATCTGCACTACTCATCGACTAAAAAACACCAGATTATCCTTGTTAATTACACAACATTGATTGGTTTAAATTGTGTGCAATGCTTTTGTATTTTTCCCCTTCGATTCGGAGAAACAAATATTTTTTCGGAGTAAAGGATGGCAGAAGACACTACACTACCCAGAATCCCCAGCTATCGTTTGGACTAAACCATGTGCTCTGTTTGACAAACCCCGTGATAGTCCTCAAGCTCTGTGATTGGAGAGTGTGCTCCAGGGTTACGCCGAGCCTCGAACAGCACTTGAAATGGGATGGAACCACGGCAGACTGTCCAAAACTGGATTTGAACGGGTCCAGCGCTACAGTTGAATTTTCTACTGCAACACTCCCCACACGCACACACAGTGTACCCGCGACTGTTACAATGAAGGCTCGATAATCAGCTCACGGCATATAGGTGTAAGCAGGGGTAAAGTGCTATTTTTACAAGTGGGGGGTGGACCTCACCTCCTCTAGGAGGAACCTCACCTCCTCTAGTGGGGTCCGGGGGGATGCTCCCCCGGGAAGATTTTTTTTAAATATTGAAGTTAAAAGCATCAATCTGGTGCACTTTGAGAGCAACATTAAGAGATCTATGGATATATCTCTCAACACCCATATGAAACAGAACTGTAAACAGATTTTCTATTTCTTTATAGATATTTTACAAATCACTCCCCTTTTAAAACAAACCGTTTGAGACCCACTGAGATAACTAGACTAAAGTTAACTATCTAAACACTGAGAGTCCTTTACTTCACCTGAGCTGAGGTTATCTGAGACTCTCAGTCTGACAGGAGAGAGTTCTCCCTCCACCTTGTTGTTGAAAAAGCTCCTTGTATCCGTTAGCTTGGCTAGCTAGCACCAGATGCTAACCACAACGATCTCCAGTAGATACCCACCGGCTCGCTCGTGCACGCACACAAAATGGCTCGTGCCACACACACACAGAGCAGAGCTTGAATGAAACACAGAGACCCAGAAGTAAGCTACTTGTAGTATAATAATAATAATTTTCGAAAAAAAACAAAAAACCACATATTTCTTGGGGGTGCTTAGGGGGTGCTTTGGCAATCCTGGGGAGTGCTTCAGCACCCCCTAGCTCCCCCCCTGGCGCTGCCCCTGTTTGTGACCCCTGTTGTTAATTGATAACATTACATTACATTAATTGATAAGCCTGAAACATGCACTTGTCAAGGTTCAGAGGCAAATTTTGCAAATATGGCAGTAGCCATCGATCAGCTTAAGATAAGATATACTTTATTGATCCCAATTTGGAACATTTGCGTTCCATCAGCATGTGTACAGTTGTAAATGCATTGGTGTTTATTTGTAAATCATTTAGTATAATCACACAAATTCTGTGTTTTATATTTAACAATTCTGTGTTCTTTATTTATTGATTGTTCAATACCTGACAAGGCGGGAGATTAAATATCTACATACATCTTATAAGAGTATAATACATTATGTATAATATCAGTTAAAATAAGTGCTTCAACATAGTTAACATTGCTGGAGGTATGCACACATACTGATAGATGTCTTGTAATGCACTATTGAGGAACCTGCGACCCAAGTTTTTCATTCAATGCATAACTACGCCATAGTTGTGTAGGCCTATATGATATTTCAATAAACCTTAGAACATCTTGAAATCTTGAAAGGGATGTGCAAAATAGTCATTATATACAGTCTTTAATGAACTATTAGTAGAGAATAACGAGTAATGAATATACTTTATAGAAATTCAATAACATGCTTTAACCACTAGGTGTCCATTTATATCAGCTGTGCACCTTTATGGTGTAAATACAGCCTATCTACCAATTGGATCAAATATAAAAGTCAGCCGAATTAGTGTTGATACTGCAAGGAGAAGTATTGTGTGAAAATAAATGTAAGATGTTGTTTAATGGCTGATATATTTATGATCCACGTCACGTTTTCAGTTCCTCATGTTTGTCTAGAAGTCTTCTCATCAGGGCTCTATAAATACAGAACTACGGCAGATATGTAATATTTAATGCAGCCAAACCGTGTATTACAATGCCGTTATGTGATGACTTTCAAAGAGAAAAGCAAGCACACTCGGAATAAAGTATTATTTTATTTTTTTTAAATGTTTTCGGTCTGTTTCCGGTATTTGTTAATGACGATGTGCTGTGAGATGTGAGACTGGAATTGCACAGGGGAAAATAACGTAGGCTATCTTTAGATGCGGATGTTGTTAAACTAATATGTTTGCGCTGTGGACCAACACTATACAGGACTGTCTCAGAAAATTAGAATATTGTGATAAAGTTCTTTATTTTCTGTAATGCAATTAAAAAAACTAAAATGTCATACATTCTGGATTCATTACAAATCAACTGAAATATTGCAAGCCTTTTATTATTTTAATATTGCTGATTATGGCATACAGCTTAAGAAAACTCAAATATCCTATCTCTAAATATTAGAATATCATGAAAAAGTATACTAGTAGGGTGTTCAACGAATCACTTGAATCGTCTAATTAACTCGAAACACCTGCAAGGGTTTCCTGAGCCTTGAAAAACACTCAGCTTGGTTCAGTAAACTAAATCACAAGTATGGGGAAGACTGCTGATCTGACTGCTGTCCAGAGGACCGTCATTGACACCCTCCATCAGGAGGGTAAGACACAAAAAGAAATTTCTCAAAGAGCAAGCTGTTCACAGAGTGCAGTTTCAAAGCACATCCACAAAAAGTCTGTTGGAAGGGGGAAATGTGGCAGGAAACGCTGCACAACCAAGAGAGATGACCGCAGCCTTAACAGCATTGTGAAGAAGAGTCGCTTCCAGAATTTGGGGGAGCTTCAAAGACAGTGGACTGAAGCTGGAGTCCAGGTATCAAAAGTCACTGTTCACAGACGTATCCGGGAAATGGGCTACAATAGCCGTATTCCCATGGTCAAGCCACTTCTGAACTCAAGACAACGGAAGAGGCGTCTGACTTGGGCTAAGGAAAAGAAGCACTGGACAGTTGCACAGTGGTCCAAAGTCCTCTTTTCAGACGAAAGCAAGTTTTGTATTTCATTTGGAAGTCAAGGCGCCAGAGTCTGGAGAAAGGCTGGAGAGGAGCAAAATCCAAGTTGCTTGAAATCCAGTGTGAAGTTCCCACAGTCAGCGATGGTTTGGGGAGCCATGTCAGCTGCTGGTGTTGGTCCACTGTGTTTCATCAAGCCCAGAGTAAATGCAGCTGTGTACCAAGAGATTTTAGAGCACTACATGCTTCCGTCTGCTGAAAAGCTCTATGGAGATGAGGAATTCATTTTCCAGCATGATCTGGCACCTGCCCACAGTGCCAAAACCACCAGTAACTGGTGTACTGACCATGGCATTACTGTCCTCGATTGGCCTGCAAATTCCCCTGACCTGAACCCCATAGAGAATATGTGGGGTATTGTGAAGAAGAAGCTGAAAGACACCAGACCCAACAATGCTAATGAGCTAAAGGCCGCTATTGAAGCATCCGGGGCATCCATAACACCTCAGCAATGCCACAGGCTGATTGCCTCCATGCCACGCCGCATTGATGCAGTAATCCGTGCAAAAGGATTCCCAACCAAGTACTGAGTGCATTAATGGACATTTTCAAATGTTTGATTGTGTTTTGCTGTTATAAATCTTTTTTTTTTACTTGGTCTGAGGAACTATTCTAATTTTTTGAAATAGGATTTTTGAGTTTTCTTAAGCTGTATGCCATAATCAGCAATATTAAAATAATAAAAGGCTTGCAATATTTCAGTTGATTTGTAATGAATCCAGAATGTATGGCATTTTTGTTTTTTTAATTGCATTACAGAAAATAAAGAACTTTATCACAATATTCTAATTTTCTGAGACAGTCCTGTACATTGACGGGGAAGGGGGTAGCAATAAAGATAACACCATTAAACAGTTACACAACATAACAGAAATAATATCGATAGCAGGGTCCCTAGCAACCACCTTGGTAACAATGAAAACGTTCTATGGACGCAATTTCCTGAAGTAATCTTCGTAATAACTAGCAAACTAAAGATCATGTACATCCATTGCACACATAATCTGAAATAACAACTCATATTTCTCGCATCAAATGACATCAAAATGCATTTTAATGGCCAAACTAACTTTAAAATAGGCATTTTCCACCGAGAATAAACCGATGTTCGGCCATGTTTTTTTTTTCTGCAGGGAGAAATTTGAAGATCACGTGACATAGACGCCAGCCATTGGAATGAATGGTGAAAAAACGGGGTTTGTCAAACAGAGCACATGGTGTAGTCCAAACGATAACGATAAGGGGAATACTTACTTCCGGGTGTACAATTCTCCATTATCCAATGAGAATGGACGCTCACATTGCCTTTTAGGGCAGACGACACAAACGAATGCTGTGCTTCCATGAGCGTCAAATCTCGCCACAGATGGGAATACATTGCAATCAGTTGAAAGCTATTTGCGTCCCTTTATGAAGCTGAAGGAGCCTAGGAGCGTCACAACTGCACGCCACGGACACTGACCAAATGTCGCTCCTGGACGATTATGGAGTGAGAGTGTGTTGTTCCCGTAGACCCTATGTTAAAATGTCCAACTTTTACATTACATTTAGCTGACGCTTTTATCCAAAGCGACTTACAATTACCAATTACAGGGACATTCTCCCTGGAGTAACTAAGGACTAAGTGCCTTACTCAAGGGCACACTAGTGGTGGTGTTCCTGGCGGGATTTGAACTCACAACCTTCCGATCTTCAGCCCACCTCACTATCCATTAGACCACCACTATCCCACTCAACTTAACATCAGAAAATGAACATGTTTCTAGCCTGGATCCACAAAAACATATTCTGTATATAGTTAGATTCCCCCTTCATGACAACAGGACTGCTGCTCCTAGCTCCTCTGTCTCAATGCTAGCTCTGTTATTTCCGTGATGCTACAGGGGCTCAGCTCACCAGGAGAACACTACTTGAACTCGGCCGTGTTTGTTGTGTTGGTTTCTGGTGGACTATTTGTCATGCAAATATAGGATTTATCTGCGGTCCATGAATGCAGTTTCTTCGGTAAGTCAACCCTGCGTACTTTATGTTATGTTACTGGTGTTTTTATTAAGCTAACGTTAATGAATGTTTAGAGTTGGGTTAGCATTTGAGCAATCGTAGCTCCATCTGTGTTAACGATGCTATGCGTAGCATCCAAGAGTGTATAACATTAAGTGGGATGCTACTGTATACCAAAAGGCTTCTGTGCGAGGTTGCTAAAATAAGGTCATCCTTGTACGTTAGATAGTTAGTTTGCTAGTTAGGTTATGCATTGTTAGGTTTGTTTAAATTCACTATGCTCTACTTTTATAGCATAAAATAGACTAGCTAACGTCAACATATTGTTGAACAGAGGATTAGTGTATATTAAATCAACCTCACTGAAATGTGTGTATCTTTAAAATATGAACGTCACATTTCAAGATGGTCCAGAAATAACGCTCCCTTAGATATTGTAATATGGTTTGTTGAACTGGAGTTATTTGTTGCAGCTAACCGCCTATCCGACGATCCGATTACCAATGCCTCTTTTAATTGTATTATCCTCACACTTGAGAAACAGCCTTACCGTGGCTGTAGAACGGAACATGTAACTTTCTGCCTGCATTTAAGGACGATGAATAGCGTAGTCAATGCTTTAGTGACAAGGAAATGATTTGTTTAAATATTAGATATGACGTTTAATTTCATTTCATTTTTATTTGTCCCGCTCATGGTACGCAAAACCAAATGTACAATAATGAGCGAAAAGGAGCAGGGAGAAGAATAAAATCTTATGTGACCTGCCCCTTTCTAAAAAAAAAATACAAATAGATAGTCTGCCCTTCATAATAATATATATATATATACAGGACTGTCTCAGAAAATTAGAATATTGTGATAAAGTTCTTTATTTTCTGTAATGCAATTAAAAAAACTAAAATGTCATACATTCTGGATTCATTACAAATCAACTGAAATATTGCAAGCCTTTTATTATTTTAATATTGCTGATTATGGCATACAGCTTAAGAAAACTCAAATATCCTATCTCTAAATATTAGAATATCATGAAAAAGTATACTAGTAGGGTGTTCAACGAATCACTTGAATCGTCTAATTAACTCGAAACACCTGCAAGGGTTTCCTGAGCCTTGAAAAACACTCAGCTTGGTTCAGTAAACTAAATCACAAGTATGGGGAAGACTGCTGATCTGACTGCTGTCCAGAGGACCGTCATTGACACCCTCCATCAGGAGGGTAAGACACAAAAAGAAATTTCTCAAAGAGCAAGCTGTTCACAGAGTGCAGTTTCAAAGCACATCCACAAAAAGTCTGTTGGAAGGGGGAAATGTGGCAGGAAACGCTGCACAACCAAGAGAGATGACCGCAGCCTTAACAGCATTGTGAAGAAGAGTCGCTTCCAGAATTTGGGGGAGCTTCAAAGACAGTGGACTGAAGCTGGAGTCCAGGTATCAAAAGTCACTGTTCACAGACGTATCCGGGAAATGGGCTACAATAGCCGTATTCCCATGGTCAAGCCACTTCTGAACTCAAGACAACGGAAGAGGCGTCTGACTTGGGCTAAGGAAAAGAAGCACTGGACAGTTGCACAGTGGTCCAAAGTCCTCTTTTCAGACGAAAGCAAGTTTTGTATTTCATTTGGAAGTCAAGGCGCCAGAGTCTGGAGAAAGGCTGGAGAGGAGCAAAATCCAAGTTGCTTGAAATCCAGTGTGAAGTTCCCACAGTCAGCGATGGTTTGGGGAGCCATGTCAGCTGCTGGTGTTGGTCCACTGTGTTTCATCAAGCCCAGAGTAAATGCAGCTGTGTACCAAGAGATTTTAGAGCACTACATGCTTCCGTCTGCTGAAAAGCTCTATGGAGATGAGGAATTCATTTTCCAGCAAGATCTGGCACCTGCCCACAGTGCCAAAACCACCAGTAACTGGTGTACTGACCATGGCATTACTGTCCTCGATTGGCCTGCAAATTCCCCTGACCTGAACCCCATAGAGAATATGTGGGGTATTGTGAAGAAGAAGCTGAAAGACACCAGACCCAACAATGCTAATGAGCTAAAGGCCGCTATTGAAGCATCCTGGGCATCCATAACACCTCAGCAATGCCACAGGCTGCATTGATGCAGTAATCCGTGCAAAAGGATTCCCAACCAAGTACTGAGTGCATTAATGGACATTTTCAAATGTTTGATTGTGTTTTGCTGTTATAAATCTTTTTTTTTTACTTGGTCTGAGGAACTATTCTAATTTTTTGAAATAGGATTTTTGAGTTTTCTTAAGCTGTATGCCATAATCAGCAATATTAAAATAATAAAAGGCTTGCAATATTTCAGTTGATTTGTAATGAATCCAGAATGTATGACATTTTAGTTTTTTTAATTGCATTACAGAAAATAAAGAACTTTATCACAATATTCTAATTTTCTGAGACAGTCCTGTATATATATTATTTTTTTCACAGCCAAACATAACAGTATCTTAGGATACTAAGAGAAACACACAAAAAATAAAAAACTTATTTCCCACTTGACGGTTAACGGAAAGAAACAAAACAACACCAAAACATCACATGTATAAGGAAAAGAAAAATGCAACACCCTCATCTGAGTCCTACTGGAGAAGAAGGTGGAAAGCGACGCATGATGATAATAATAATAACAATAACAACAATGGCAATGGGACCCGCAAATACAGAGGAGACATCACATCAAAGTCATCAAAAACATGAAGGACCAGAGTACATAGACTTATTCACATTCTGCTTCATATAGTCCCATCTTTCTTAATTTATACAACTTCTTTAACTGAAAAATACATATGCAATTCTTTAGATCCTTGTGTTGAGAATTCCACAATTGTACACCAACTACCGAAATACATATTTGTTTAAGAGTAGTCCTTGCATATGGATGCTTAAAATCTAATTTCCTTCTGTGGTCTTCCTAGTCTGATCCAAAAACAAACAACTGTTGTAAACATGCTGGTAACATTCTGCTTTTTGCCCTGTGCATTACTGATAATGTCTGCAGCTCAGCTATGTCTTTGGGTTTCAAGAGTCCTGACTTAGAAAACAGTCTGTTGGTGTGTTCTCTTGAGTCAGCTTTATGAATTATTCTTACTGCCCTTTTCTGTCATATTGACAATGGCTTTATGTTGCTCATGTACGTGTTGCCCCACACTTCTATACAATAAATTAAAAATGGCAAAATGAGAGAACAGTACAACATCCTCAATGCCTTGTAATCTAGCAAATACTTTGCCTTGTTTAGAACAGAAATATTCCTAGACACTTTGGTTTTAGCATGTGCTATGTGTGATTTCCATGTCAGGTTTTCATCCAGCGTCACGCCTAAGAATCGAAATTCAGAAACCCTTTCAATAAAAACTCCATCAATGGACAATGAAATGTTTTCATAAACTTTGTTTTATGCAAATTTAGGGTTAACTTATTTTCATCAAACCATCTTTTAAGTTTGACCATTTCATGTCCAATACACTTTGCTAAAATGTTTAAATCATCTCCTGAACAAAATAAATGTGTGTCGTCTGCAAACAACACAAATTGCAATAATGTTGACGTTTCACATATGTCATTGATGTACAAAATAAAAAGTTTAGGCCCTAAAACCGAGCCCTGTGGTACACCACATTCTATGTTCATACACTCCGATGTACTACCAGCAAATTCTACATATTGTTGTCTGTTATCTAAATAACCTTTTAACCAATCTAGAACTACTCCTCTCACTCCGTATCTATGCAATTTCGAAATTAATAGATAATGGTCTATGGTGTCAAATGCCTTTTTTAAGTCAATAAATACACCTATTGTGTATTTCTTTCTTTTTATAGCTGTTGTAATTTCTTCTGTTATTTTCATTAAAGCTAAAGCTGTGGATCGATTTTTCCTAAATCCATACTGACTCTCACTCAATAACTCATTTTTTTCAATAAAATTATCACATTTTTGGACAAACAATTTCTCAAGGACCTTTGAAAATTGTGAAAGCAAGGACACTGGTCTGTAGTTGGTAAATTGGCTTTTGTCCCCTGTTTTGAAAAGTGGGATAACTTTAGCTATTTTCATGCTATCTGGAAAAATACCTGTCTGAAATGAAAGATTAAAGATGTAGCTTAGCGGTTTAATTATGCAGTCAATAGTCGTTTTCACTTGTCATGTCGATCACTATCAGTTGAAGTCTTATTTTTGCATTTGTCTACAACGGATCTAATTTCAATTTAGTTTATCTCTCCCAGAAACATTGACTGCAACACTTTACTTCCCCCAATTCCACCATCCTCTTTTTGCCCATCGTGTTGTTTTGGAATAGTCTTTGCAAGATTAGGTCCGACATTTACAAAAAAAGAGTTGAATTCATGAACCACTTCGTTCATGTTTTTTACAACCTTATTTTTGTCATCAATGAAGTGACTGGGCAGGCCAGTGGATACAGATTTCATATTTCCAATAACATTATTTAAGATTTTCCATGTGCCCTTGATATCATTGTTCTTTTCTTTTAACATAATATTATAATATTCTTTTGCTTGTCTCATTATAACTGTCAACTTATTTTTATATGCCTTGTATTGCTTTTCAATTGCCTTTGTCCTAAATGTTATGAAGTCTTTATAAATGTTATTTTTCTTCTTGCAAGCATTTTGTAAGCCCTTGGTTATCCAAGGCTTTTGATGATAAGTACCTTTATATGTACGGAGTACAGTGGGACAATGTTTGTCATACAGTGATATGTAGATTTTTAGGAAGGACTCATATGCAGCATTTACATCTTCTCCATAAACCCCTCTCCACTCTTCCTTTAAGAGGTCACTCCTAAATGTGTCTTTTGCTTCAGCAGTCCTTACCCTGACATATCTACTGCGAGTCTCTTCCTTCTTTTTCTTTAGTGATTAGGGGATAAAGCCCCCTGCTGTACAATGCATCCAGGAAATCAGAAGTTGTTTTGTGTTTAGATACATTTAGAAGGTCGATGTTAAAATCCCCACAAATAATACATGTTTTATTTTCATTTAGGCCATCCATTAATACTCCTAAACTATCTTTAAAAAGCTCTACATTTGATCCTGTTGCTCTATATGCACAAGTCACAACAACATTTCTCTTCCTTTCCATTTCAATTTCTATAGTTATGCATGCCATTAAATCATCAGTCACAATTGACATTTTTTCAACCAGTGTGCATTTTAGGACGCTGTCCATATAAAGAGCCACACCCCCTCCTCTCTTATTGGTTCTGTTGATATGGTGTAGCACGTAACCCTCAATTTGGAAATCAGTGACTTCGTCTTTATTTAGGCAAGTCTCCGATATGGCAATTACTTTGAATTTACTTTTAAATGTATGTAGGTATTCAGTGATCTTATTAAAGTTTGCATACAGACTCCTGCAGTTGAAATGTATTAAAGAAAATGTATTTTCAAGTCCAACATTGTCATTAAATTGATCATCGGTATAATATTTACACGAGTCACTTATATGATTAAACACATGATTCTCTGAATCGACATCATAATCAAAAGTACATGTTATACTCTGTGTTGTGAAATCTGGAAAAGATTCCGAGTGGCTCAGTCATTTATGTGTTATTGTTTTCCATGTCCGTCTGCAAGGAGTTAACTCCCTCCACACATACCTGTTCATTCCTTTGCTCTTTCATGCCGATCAAGCGAGTCAATTAATGTCTTTACGTCCGACATCAGCTCACATCCTGGGGTTCTCCGGTTCCTGGAGCGGTGTGTCTGCCATCCTGAAGCATGAAGAGTAGACTCCAAGTCCGGTTCTCCTGCTGGACTCTCCATGTTGACACCATACTCCAGTAGACCCTGTGCCGCATCTTGTGGGTTGTTAAACACCCTGACTTTTCCGTTTTTCTCGAATAATTTCAGTTTAGCAGGGAACAGAATGCGGGATTTGATGTTTCTTTCCTGGAGCTGCTTCCTTACTTGTCTGTATTTTGCGCGCTCCTTGAACACTTGGGTGGTGAAGTCCTCATCAAAGAAAATCCTGCAATCTTTCACCCTGATGTCCTTCTTTGCCCAGGCGGCTTGTAGCACCCTTTGCCTCACATTGTAGTTTTGGAAGCGGACTATTATTGATCTGGGACGGTCGCTGTGCCCAGTGAGATGCCCCGTTGCCCGGTGCGCTCTCTCAATGGGAATTTCGCCGCTCACATCCAGTTTCTCGCCTATTAAGTTTTCCACAAAGTCCATCATGCTATTTCCCTCACATTTTTCGGGCACTGAATAAATCCTCAGGTTGTTCCGTCGTTCCCGGCCTTCAAGTTCCTCACATTTTTATTTTCCAGTTGCTTTTGCATGTGTAAACTGTGAAGGAGTACTTTTGTTATACCGATTTCACGGTCTTCATTTTCTGCGATTCTTAATTCTGCTGCATCCGCTCTTATTTTCAGCTCTCCGAAGCCTTCTCTCAAGTCGTTTATTTCCTCCTTCAATACTCAAATTCCCAGCAGTTTCCATGCGGAATTCTCTGATTTCTTTTAATATTTCAGAGAGGCCTTCCCCTCCCTACTCAGGTATATTTGCCGGATGAACTGGTTCCCCGATCAACTGGTTTACAGAGGTGGGGGGCGTGACCTTCGACTGAAATACACATTTCGATCACTTCTTCTGTCGTTTACATAAATCTGTTGGTATATTTGGCTCGGTAGGAAGACTTTGATGCACATTCAGTACCAGTGTGTGAGGTTGTGGTTACGATGGAGATATCGAGTTGACTGGGGATGTCTGTTCAAAACGTTTAAACTGTGTTACGACTTCTGTGGCTATCTACCAGCGATCATGTTTAATATGAAAGACTACACCCACATTTATCCCTTTATATAAACAGTATTCTGCAGCACTCATCCAGATAAGATGTGACTGTTAACTCGTTTTGCAAAGATAGCAGCAGAAATGTCATTGAGCATGTGCAGGTAGACTTTAAAATGCTGATGGGTCATTAATGTTGGTCTCGGCAAACAATATTAGGAATCCTCTATTCAAACATAATAATTCAGTGTGCATCGACATGAAAATAACAAAAAAGTTCATGCTGGACTCAAACCCGAGTCCCAACAGTAAAAATCACACGGGCCATGCGCGTTACTGGTGCGCCATGGATCTACACACACCACACTTTAATGTCTTGGATGAACCCAGACCCGGCGTCATGAGCGGGCCCCATGGGGCCGGGCCCGCCCATCCAGGATTTGGGCCAGCTGTTTTAATCAGGGCTGAATACAACATTTTTATTGTTTTATTATTGTGTTTATTGTTATGTGTAGGGCTTTGTCCTAATATTTATTTTTGTATTAGTTTAATATCATTTTTTTATTTTGCTATGAAATTCTGAATGAATGGCTGCGCGCAAGACTGGTTTTTCGCTGGGTTGAGTCGTGTGGGTTTTTGAGTGAGATGCGGCACAGCAGCCTGTCAGTTAGTTTACTCTTGCTAGTGGTTTACGAAAGGAATATGGCAGCTCAGCGCCAGATGCAGCACATTAGAAGAAACCAGTTAGGCCTACGTTACCAACGAGCAAGCAAGTCAGCTGGCAACCAATTATATTTTGAAGAGAAATGTACTCTCAAGCCGGCTCTCTCACAAACTCCTGCTCTGTGCGCAAGCAGACCACTGCACACGCTCTCTGCCTCGCTCAATCTCTCTTTCCCTTTCTCTCCATCACTCAACCTCACTCCACCTCTCCACCCTGTGTGCGCTCAGGTTTGCCTGCGTGCTTGCCCAAGTTGGCACAGCGTTACATATGTGCCACAAAACCAACCAATGGATACATAAGACCGTCAACAGCCTTATGGCAACCTAAAACCCCTCTCTTTCAACAATTCACGAGCGCCTCCCCCCCCCCCCCCCCCGTTGACAATTCAGATTTCCCGGGAAATGTAAGTGTCGTGGTAGGCCCGCCCTGGTAAATGAAATGCCCGCCCAGAGATGTATGTCTGCCGCCGGGTCTGGATGAACCTTGTTAAAAAGTTCCAGAAAGATGCAACCCGACCATCATTTATAATGTGAGCTAATGTATCTACACTTATAATATACATAATATAGTGGGCATTTGGATAAAAGCGTCAGGTTAAAGGAATGTCATGTAATGTAATTGACGTGAGTGTTTTGAACACACTTATTTAATTTATGATTCTCCATAATGTGCCATGTTGAGTTGTGGCGCACTCATAACGCGCAGGACTTGCATGATTTTTACTGTTGGGACTCGGGTTTGAGTCCAGCATAAACTTTTTTGTTATTTTCATGTCGATGCACACTGAATTATTATGTTTGAATAGAGGATTCCTAATATTGTTTGCCGAGACCAACATTAATGACCCATCAGCATTTTAAAGTCTACCTGCACATGCTCAACGACATTTCTGCTGCTATCTTTGCAAAACGAGTTAACAGTCACATCTTATCTGGATGAGTGCTGCAGAATACTGTTTATATAAAGGGATAAATGTGGGTGTAGTCTTTCATATTAAACATGATCGCTGGTAGATAGCCACAGAAGGGCGGATGTTTACCTGAGTCAGTTCACAGTTGAAGACTTCTCCACGCTGCTTTCAAACTGTGAGTAAACAACGTACACTTCACTTGGAGGCTGTCTGAAGGTGTACACAGGTCTCAGATGGACTTGGTATCACATTAAGAACGATATTCAGTAATAAGTCTGGCAACAATAGCTGGTTTAAACGATTTATTGGAGCTTGCAACGTTTTGAACAGACATCCCCAGTCAACTCGTTTTTCTTTTTGTAGTCCCCGCTGTTCGCGTCCGGATATCTCCATCGTAACCACAACCTCACACACTGGTACTGAATGTGCATCAAAGTGTTCCAGTTCCTACCAAGCCAAATATACCAAAAGATTTATGTAATCGACAGAAGAAGCGATCGAAATGTGTATTTCAGTCGAAGGCCACGCCCCCCACCTCTGTAAACCAGTTGATCGGGGAACCAGTTAATCCGGAACACCGGCCTGTTTCTGTTTTTCTTTCTGGCTGAAACGTGTTGACATTCCCTTTCCTTTTTCTTTACCTTCTGTAAGAAAAAAGTATTTGCGCAGTCAACCCGCCCTTTTGTTACACTCTCAGTTCCCGGATTCCTACAAAATAACTCAATTGTTTGCAGCGTGTTTCACCTCCGCACCAGCTAGGCAGCCATCTTTTAAAGAGTGAACTTTATTTTGGGAGGTTGTTATTTTTGGTTATCTGTGACTTCAGTGAAAATTAAGCTTATCCATTGCATTTGTTCAATAGGTTTGTGTCTTACCCTTACATGTGTGATACATATGAATATGGCATATGAAAAACTCGTGAAAGACTCATCCAAAATAAAAAGGACTTACTCAAACTGATACAGTATAAGGACTGTGATATCCAGCAATTTCTTAAGCATAACAATAAGATTATGACCTGTTTTTTAAAAGATAAAAAGTTGTTTGCATGTAAAGAAGTCTGTAACCCACGCATGTAACTTTACATCCGTTTGTTCAAAGTGTCCTTAAGGTGATCCAGACAGGCTGGACCAGAGTAGGAGAGACAGACCTGGACTCCTAACAGCAGAGAACTTCAGCACGGACTTCAAGGTACACCTTTTTCATACTTTACAAAGAATGCATAAAGTAATGACTCTAATACACTGATATAGATGCCATTAAACATGACCGAATACTAGATCACCTACACATCAGTGATGTTGAGTACTTTCTTAGCAAAAGGTTACATTTTACCAAGCAACATCACTTTTTTGTTCAACTTTCACATTTCAATGTATTTAAGGCAAATATTATTGAACATACTGTAGTGAGAACTGCGACCCTTTGTCTTTCAGTGAGACAACCGAACAGAGCAAGCTTCTACAGTTGCACTAAGTTTTGATAACAGTTAAATATTATTTTAATAATACATTTATTTCAATGTTGATGAATTTAGAACGGTTTATTCATAATCTGATTATCTTTGTAGTACACTGTTGGATTTAAAAAAACACATTCAAATACAAAAATCATTATATTTATGAACAAACAAACACACCTCTTTCTTAAATAACACACTTGCTCTGCAATTGTCACGATCTGTCCGTGTTGTGTTTTGTCTGTCTGTTTCTGTCTTTGGTTTCCTGTTTTATTTTGTAAAGTGTTCACCCCCCGTTTCCTGCCTGTCGCTTTTTGTCTGTTTTCCCTCCCTGATTTACCCGATTGTGTTCACCTGGTGTCCCTGTGTTTTCTCCTCCCTCCTCACCTGTGTCTTGTTTGTGTGATTAGTCTTGTGTGTATTTAAGTTCTGGTTTTTCTGTCTGTCTTTGTCGGTTCGTCTTGTGTCATGACCTGGTCTTCGGTGAGTGTTCTGTTCTGTCTTTGTAATTTATTTAGCCTTGAAATAAAGGAGTCATTTTTGTCACTATAATCTGCATTTGGGTCCTACTTCCCACACACACCGTAACATTACGAACCGACCAAAAATGGACCCAGCAGATGATCCTTTTGAAAGGGGGCTGCTTTCATTCACCTACTTGCTGGCTTGCAGCTATGGTGAATGGAGGGGAGCGTCCGGAGTTCAGCAGCGAGAGGCAGCTCTGGCAGAGGCTCGCCAGATGGCTAAGGAGAAGCCAGGCTTGGTGAAATTCTTACCTGGCTGGATTTTGGATTTCCTCTCGGTGTGTTATCCCCTGCCTGCTAGCCCCAGGCATGCTAGCTCCATGTCTCCCAATTCCCAACCTGGCACCATACGCCTTGGTGGGTTCCGCCTGAAGTCAACCCGTGCTTCTGCCCCAGTTCCTGCTCCTGTCCAGGAGTTGTATTACGGAACTCGTCTGGCTTATGGAGGTCCACGGAGTATTCAGGCGGCTGCTAAGAGGAGTCGTCGCAAGGCCAGGTTAGCCCGAGCCCCAGCAGCCATGGTTCCGGCTACAGAACCGGCCCACACAGCGATGGTTCCGGCCCCAGCAGCCATGATTCCAGCCCCAGTACAGGCCCCAGCAGCCATGGTTCCAGCCCCAGTTCTGGCCCCAGCAGCCATGGTTCCGGCTCCAGTTCCAGCCATAGTTCCGGCTCAAGTACCAGCCCCATCAGTCATGGCCCCGACTCCAGCTCCTCGTTACCGGCCGACTCCAGCACCTCGTCTCTTGTTGGCTCCCCAGCCAACACCAGCTCCCCGTGTCCTGTCGGCGTACCGGCCGACTCCAGCACCTCGTCTGCTGCTGGCTCTCCAGCCGACGCCAGCTCCTCGAGTCCTGTCAGCATACCGGCCGACTCCAGCACCCCGTGTTCTGTTGGCGAACCAACTCTCTCAAGTCTCCCGTCCAGACACTTCTCAAGTCCCCTCTCAAGTTCCTACCGGAGTCCCCTCTCGAATTCCCTCTCTAGTCCCCTCTCGAATTCCCTCTCTAGTCTCCTCTCGAGTTCCCTCTCGGGTCCCCTCTCGAGTCTTTTCTCGAGTCCCCTCTCAAGTCACCTCTCAAGTTCCTACCCGAGTCCCCTCTCAAGTTTCCCCTCAGGTCTCCTCTCGAGTTCCCTCTCAAGTCCCCTCTCAGGTCCCCTCTCGAATTCCCTCTCTAGTCTCCTCTCGAATTCCCTCTCTAGTCTCCTCTCGAGTTCCTTCTCAGGTCCCCTCTCAGGTCCCCTCTCGAGTCTTTTCTCGTGTCCCCTCTCAAGTCAACTCTCCAGTGTCCTCTCGAGTCACCTCTCAAGTTTCCCCTCAGGTCTCCTCTCGAGTTCCCTCTCAAGTCCCCTCTCAGGTCCCCTCTCGAGTTACCTCTCGAGTCACCTCTCGAGTTCCTTCTCAAGTCAACTCTCCAGTGTCCTCTCGAGTCACCTCAAGTCAACTCTCCAGTGTCCTCTCGAGTCACCTCTCAAGTTTCCCCTCAGGTCTCCTCTCGAGTTCCCTCTCAAGTCCCCTCTCAGGTCCCCTCTCGAGTTACCTCTCGAGTCACCTCTCGAGTTCCTTCTCAAGTCAACTCTCCAGTGTCCTCTCGAGTCACCTCTCAAGTCAACTCTCCAGTGTCCTCTCGAGTCACCTCTCAAGTCAACTCTCCAGTGTCCTCTCGAGTCACCTCCCAAGTCAACTCTCCAGTGTCCTCTCGAGTCACCTCTCAAGTTTCCCCTCAGGTCTCCTCTCGAGTTCCCTCTCAAGTCCCCTCTCAGGTCCCCTCTCGAGTTACCTCTCGAGTCACCTCTCGAGTTCCTTCTCGAGTCCACTCTCCAGTTTCCTCTCAAGTTCCCTCTCAAGCCCTCTCTCGAGTCCCCACTCAAGCCCCATGTCTTGTCCAGTTGGAGGTCCCGCAGACTAGTCTTCTGCCGGGGGTCCTGCCAACCCCATGTCCTGTACCGTTGGAGGTTCCGCTGGGGGTCCTGCCAACCCCATGTCTTGTCCAGTTGGAGGTCCCGCAGACTAGTCTCCTGCCGGGGGTCCTGCCAACCCCATGTCTTGTCCAGTTGGAGGTCCCGCAGACTAGCCCTCTGCCGGGGGTCCTGCCAACCCCATGTCCTGTCCAGTTGGAGGTCCCGCAGACTAGCCCTCTGCCGGGGGTCCTGCCAACCCCATGTCTTGTCCAGTTGGAGGTCCCGCAGACTAGCCCTCTGCCGGGGGTCCTGCCAACCCCATGTCTTGTCCAGTTGGAGGTCCCGCAGACTAGTCTCCTGCCGGGGGTCCTGCCAACCCTTTGTCCTGTCCCGTTGGAGGCCCCGCCGACTACTCTCCTGCCGGGGGCCTGCCAACCCCATGTCCTGTCCCGTTGGAGGTCCCGCCGACTACGCTCCTGCCGGGGGTCCTGCCAACCCTATGTCCTGTGCCGTTGGAGGTCCCGCCGTCTACTCTCCTGCCGGGGGTCCTGCCAATCCTATGTCCTGTGCTGTTGGAGGCCCCGCCGACTACTCTCCTGCCGGGGGTCCTGCCAACCCTGTGTCCTGTCCCGTTGGAGGCCCCGCCGACTACTCTCCTGCCGGGGGTCCTTCCAACCCTTTGTCCTGTCTCGTTGGAGGTCCCGTCGTCTACTCCCCTGCCGGGGGTCCTGCCAACCCTTTGTCCTGTCTCGTTGGAGGTCCCGTCGTCCACTCTCCTGCTGGGGGTCCTGCCAACTCCTGGTCCTCTTCCGTGGGGGATCCTGCCGAAGCCTGTCCCGCCGGCTCCGGTTCCTGTCCGGCCGACACCGGGTCCTGCCCGGCCTCCGGAGTTGTCTGGTCTTCGCCCTCATGCTCGGCCCCCTGAGTTCGCCCGCTGTGGCCTTCGCCCCACTATGGACTCTGCCTTGCCCCCGGGCCGTCCGCCCGAGTTCCCCACCTTAGACTCTGCCTTGCCCCCGGGCCGTCCGCCCGAGACCCCCACCTTGGACTCTGCCTTGCCCCCGGGCCGTCCGCCCGAGACCCCCACCTTGGACTCTGCCTTGCCCCCGGGTCGTCCGCCCGAGTTCCCCACCATGGACTCTGCCTTGCCCCCGGGCCGTCCGCCCGAAACCCCCACCTTGAACTCTGCCTTGCCCCGGGCCCCCTTCCTGGTCCTCTGCTGTGCCCCTGGGCGGTCAGCTCAGTCCCGTCCTCCGGACCCCCTCCACCCACCCTGCTTGAGTTTTTGGACTTTTTTTTTTTTTGGGGACGTCTGGGATCCGTCCCTTGAGGGGGGGGGGTTCTGTCACGATCTGTCCGTGTTGTGTTTTGTCTGTCTGTTTCTGTCTTTGGTTTCCTGTTTTATTTTGTAAAGTGTTCACCCCCCGTTTCCTGCCTGTCGCTTTTTGTCTGTTTTCCCTCCCTGATTTACCCGATTGTGTTCACCTGGTGTCCCTGTGTTTTCTCCTCCCTCCTCACCTGTGTCTTGTTTGTGTGATTAGTCTTGTGTGTATTTAAGTTCTGGTTTTTCTGTCTGTCTTTGTCGGTTCGTCTTGTGTCATGACCTGGTCTTCGGTGAGTGTTCTGTTCTGTCTTTGTAATTTATTTAGCCTTGAAATAAAGGAGTCATTTTTGTCACTATAATCTGCATTTGGGTCCTACTTCCCACACACACCGTAACAGCAATAATATGTTTTTTGATATTTCTGTTAGGAAAGGACAGGCCTGAGAGACAGGACTGCTTCACCATTTTCTCTTTCTCTGAGGGTCCAGAAGAACATCCAAGAGGGAAAGGAAAAGCTGATGAGATTTAAGAGCAGTACAGGACATTCACTAGGAGACACTTAGGCCCTTTCTCATTTCACTAATTCCCGAGTGAAAAGTCTTTCCTGTATGACTTACTGTGGTTACTGGCTGATTTCACTGCACACCCCCACATCTTAAAATTCAGTTCATGTTTTAAACTCCTCATGGATCAGTGCTCAATTGTCCCATAGTTGATTTCTGAATCCCCAGTAATGGTGTAGTTGTCTTGCCCATACTTACACATATTACGCTGATTCCAACCACTGTTATTCCAATGAGAGCACAAAGCCATCTGTAAGGAGAGAAGAGACAGTCAGTATTCTCTAAAACACTTCAATAATATGTTCTAATACTTTCAGAATTATGCCAGCTTTCCCTAACCAATAACAACAATACTTCAAATATATATGTCACATACATTGCAATGCTTAATAGCTGGGAATGAACGAGGTTCATCCAAAAGCAATGTGTTTCTGTTATTTTGGAAGGTTGTTATTTTTGGCAGTCCCTGAAGAGGAAACATGTTTCTAATGGGTGTAATGTTTTCCTGAAAAGAAGGAACTACCAATAAGGTGATAATGAAACAGGAAATCCTTATCATGACTTATCTGGAAACCTTGATAAAACAGTCTCCCTTTTGTTTCAGGCAATAGGCCACAATTCAAGCAAATTCAACTGTTATAATATCTTATATGGAAACACATATGGAACATATTGTGTACGAACCACCGGTTAGCTTTGCACATAAGGGCAGAAGTTTTTATTTATTTATTTCATAGTCTTTAAATGTTCTTAATGTAGCTATTCATATATTCTCACAAGACTATGTTATTTATACATAAGTCCCTCAATGCTGTATGTTCCTGGATCATAAAAGCCTCAATAAAGCCAACCTCTCAAACACCAAAAAACTGAAAAGTAAATATATACCGAGAGAACAGATAAGGATCATGTATCTCCCTACCTCCCCATCTTGAGCGCCAAGGTGCCGAAGATGTAGGTTCCAATAAGGTAGGAGATGGATGCTGGTAAGAAAGCGACGCCTGGGCCAACACACACACACACACACACACACACACACACACACACACACACACACACACACACACACACACACACACACACACACACACACACACACACACACACACACACACACACACACACACACACACACACACACACACACAGACTGAAGGTGTGATAAGCAGATCTCTATCAGCACAGCTTCCATTGTCTGTAATGAAGACTTGTGCCTTCCACCTGCCAGCACATGACACCCTAATATCCTGTTCCCCACCCATCCTCTTTATCTGACCTAGACTTCATATACAGCGCACTGGAACAAACTAATAACACCAAAGACTGCAGGAAGTCTCGCTATAGAAAATATCTAGCGTGGTAGAGGAGTGCTACGTCAAGTCACTAAGTAAGGTCGAATTACTGCTTTGTGGTTATATGGCTCCGCTAACCACAACAACCTTTAGTACATTAAACAACAGACAGGTTTGTTTTATATTCCATGCACCTCTCTAGTATTAAGCCACAGGTCAGATATATTGGAGCGCTCAGCAAATAAATATTGTAGTTGGATGTTAACTTAAACGCTTTTTACAATTTGATACTTGTAGAGGTCGAATACTGGATGTTTTCTGGTGCAGTTCTGGAGAAAAGCCACATTGTTGTTTTCCCATTGGTTATTGTTAACATGTGACTAAGGTCATGGCTCATTTTGACCTTTATTCTTGAATCGAGTGTTGACTTTGCAAGGAAAAGGTTACAGTTAGTTACTACGAATACATTTTATTTTACAGTACAAAGCATGTGATGGGGTTTTCTTACATAATGTTCTATGATGCTTTACTTAAATGCTTTCTCTTCTAGTTGTAAAATAAATGGAATTCAGGGGTTGTCTACAAAAAATAAAAATAAAAACTATGACAAATATGGTTGTCAGTATTGTTAAGTAAATATAATGTTGTAATAGAGGCGAAACAATGTAAAACACTTTATTGTTGGTTATTTAATATTCAGTTTCCCTGGGCACTGTCAAAGAGCTTTTGATAATTATCAGGATTTAACATTAAGGTCATACTGGTGGCTGGCGCTGCCCTGCTTTATAATCAGAGGTGTTTCTAAGAATCTGACCCCCTCTTCTATGTAGATGGGAATAAACATGTGAAACACAGTGTACAGTAGTCTTGTAAAACATCGCCTGTAACGAAGACTACAACAATAACTGAAGAAAGTGTGTGTGGGTCCTCCTACTCGTTTTTGTGCGTAGAGTGTATTTTACTACTGAACTGAGCTTTTAAATACCTAGCTGCCAATTCTTGGAACACATGGTCTCCATCATCCAGATCGGCAGGGTCGGCTCCATCATGGCAATGGCCATATTTCCAAAGCAAATGGCACCTGGGGAGGAAGATTAAGGATAAGTGGAAGCAGTGTCAATTATGGTCTGTTTTTGCTCTTTGGTCCTTATTTGTTACCTCTTTAGCCGCCTGGATGACGGTATACACACATACAAACACAGCCTCTTTGTTTCTGTGCTGTCACTTCTTAACCTGAAGGGAAAGTACTGCTGATCTGAGATTTCAGATAGCATTGTTGAACGTCTTGGATGTGGGACTTTGCAGGAAAGGTTTGTAATTTTGATCCGCTGTTTGTTTTTTGTGTGATATGTCATAGTCATGGACTCCCTTTGACAAAAAGCGGACAACGTTTTCTCCATTACCTGGATATCAGAACACTTAGAACAAATATTGATTATCAACTTTAGTTATTTCATCAGATCTGCTATCATATGTCTTGCACAGCATTCTGACTCCAGGCTGCTGGACAGATGTTCAACACACATCGAGCCAAGGTGAATCGGGATAAGCTGGAAAAGGCCCCTGATGTAAGGTGTCTCCTGATATTCTTTGGGAAAGGCAGGGAACACAAGGTGTCCATCACTATCCCCAAAGAAGGCTGGGAACACGCATTGAAAAAACTCAACCTTTGACTTTAATTGTATTATGACAACAGATTTTTTGTTTTACTTCAACTTTATATCATTGCTTTCAACTAACCTAATACAGTTGACATTTGTTGACATAATACTTTTGAATAAAGCCAACGTTTCAGTTTTTTCAACATCGGATACTGATTGTGACATGTCACACTGAGATGCTCTCCATGTTGTAACAACCACAACCTGTGGTGTGATGGACAGAATGTTAAACAACATTTCGAGGGAAGCGATGGGTTTGGTGACCCTAGGATGTTTTTTGAGCAAGTTCTGTATTTTGGTCCGATCAGGACTTGATGTGGTAAACAATTTAACCGACTTTAGTACAAGAAGCCTTGGGCAGCTTTTATATACAGCTCTCGGGAAGCATTGTAGGTCCAGTGCCTTGCTCGAGGACACTTGGCATTACTTCGACGTTCCGGGACTTAAACCAGCGGCTCACAAGGTCCCTATAGATTTAGTCATTAGCTGCGTTCACACCGCAGTACTTTTCCCACTTTAGTTCCGATATAGTTCCGAAATGTCGCGTTCACTCCAAAAAGAGCCGGAACTAAAATGAGTTAATCAGAAGCTTTTTTACACCCTTTTCCGTCCCTGCTAGAGAGCAGGGACTTTTGTGGGAGAAAAAGGTTCTGATTGGCTGGGCAGAATGCAAACCACGCCCCGTAAAACTCCCAAAAAGTTTTGTGAAGCCGCCATTTTATTATCCTCGCATTGCATTATTAGCATTAGCATTAGCTCAGCGCAGAAACGCAGAGAGACTAACTTATGGCAACACAAAAGAAAACATGGGAGCGGTGGAGATGAGGAGGTGTCGGCGTTCTGGCGATTTACTCGGAAGGCTTCAGTAGAAGCTGCTGGGAGTCCCAGTTCTAATGAACTAAGTACAGATCGCGTTCACACCGGAATAAGTTCCTGGGGACGTCAGCGGCTTAATTTGCCTAATCCTTCACCAGGAAGTTATTCAGGTGTGAACGCGATCTGTACTTAGTTCATGAGAACTAAAGAGTTCTCATGAACTAAGTTCTCATGAACCTTTGTGGGAAACGTACTGTGGTGTGAATGCGCCTATTCCCACCTAAATCTGACTGAAGTCGAACCAATGTGGACCCTTAGGAACAGGAACAATGTTTTAGTCAGGTTGGCTAACTGTGGAAGTATTATAGACATGTCAAAATGGGACCGGACCCCATGGCGGGTACAGCGCACGCTGGAGGGAATAAATATTCTGTCCAGTCAGAGAACTTAGTGGTCCGCCAGGAACATGTGTTTGATGAAGGTGAGGGAAAATGGTGTCTGGGCTTAGTTTGCTGTAACAGCAACTGGTAGCAGTGTAAGTGTGAGGCAGAAGCTGGTCTGATTTCTGGGGCCTCATTTATAATGCCATGCGTAGGATTCACGTGGGAAGGTTGCTTACGTAGTAGAAATCCAAAAAATAGGTACAGAAATGTTCCGACATTTTCCGATTCACCAAACATTGCGTACCGGCGAGGAAAGTGCGTACAGCACTTCCTACGCCGGTTTCCCTTTATAAATCACAATCGACTCGAAATGCAGTGCAGCTTTTGCGGGCTTCACGTAACGCCCATATTGGCCTATAAATAGTCAAAGAAACGCCCATTCATTCATTAATTTTGACTGACTTTATGAAGAAGATCGCAGGAAATGACGACAGAACAGCTAAAAAAGAAATCTCACACCGTCAGATTTGGGTTATTTTGGGGAGGTGGAGATAAATCATATTGTTTGGTGGATGCAGTTTGAACCAGAGTAGCAGCATGGAGGTCGGATTGTCACCAAAATAAATAAACAAGTGGTCCGAAAAAGGTTAATGACAAAAAGAATACACATTGCCTTCCTCAGGCAGTGTGTTTGTACCGGGGACAGGAGACACGCCCTTGATGAGAAACTGTAAGAAATGATCGGGGAATCCCTCCGGAGTGGAGTCATGACGACTGGATCTGAATTATGTTTTCGTATTTGGTGGTTTGTGTCCCAGCTGTCGATCAGCTGTGCGCAGCGTCTCCACTGCAGCCTGTGCATCTCAACTGCAGCCTGTGCATCTCAACCCCCCCCCCCTCCCCGCAGCAATTCTATATCCACCAGTTAAAGGAAATACAACCAATGTGTTAGCCTATGTTATATTAGCTGTACAATTTACCACATATGGTGTTCTTAGTTTCCATACCTCCTGTGTTTTACAAGCGACTTATCAAGTCTTGGCAAACGGCATAAAACACAATTAAACATGATAGTATATAAAACCATGCTCGTATCTACAACCTATAGAAATGCAAAACGGCGTCAATTTAGACGTAATTCTGTCCTCCTGCTTACCGCATCATTTATGAGAAAACATTTCATAACATTAACACATCATATTCGAGGTGGTTTTCAATAACATATCCGTATTTATTTATTTCTCCAAGTTATTACATTACATTACATTGCATTTAGCTGACGCTTTTATCCAAAGCGACTTACAATAAGTGCGTTCGACCAACAAAATACAAACTTGAAGAAAACAGAATCATATAAGTACATCAGGTTTCATAGAGTAAAAACATGTCAAGTGCTACTCAACTGGCTTTAGATAAGACAGTCCTTTATTAGTATATAAGTGCTTTGTTAATAGTTCTATCGCTCGAAGTGAAGTCGAAAGAGATGAGTTTTCAGTCTGCGCCGGAAGGTGTGTAAGCTTTCTGCTGTCCTGATGTCAATGGGGAGCTCATTCTACCATTTTGGAGCCAGGATAGCAAACCCACGTGTTTTTGCTGATGGGAACTTGGGTCCCCTTCGCAGCGAGGGTGCAGCGAGCCGGTTGATTGATGCAGAGCGGAGTGCACGTGCTGGGGTGTACGGTTTAACCATGTCCTGGAAGTCGGAAGGACCAGATCCATTCGCAGCATGGTACGCAAGTACCATTGTCTTGAAGTGGATTCTAGCAGTTACCGGAAGCCAGTGGAGGGAGCGGAGGAGCGGCGTGGTGTGGGACAATTTAGGAAGGTTGAAGACCAGGCGAGCAGCTGCATTCTGGATGAGCTGCAGAGGTCGGATGGCACATGGTAGACCAGCCAGGAGGGAGTTGCAGTAGTCTAGGCGTGAGATGACGAGAGCCTGGACCAGAACCTGCGTTGCTTTCTGGGTCAGCTGGGGACATATCCTCCTGATGTTGTAAAGCGTGTATCTGCAGCAGCGGGTTGTAGCAGCGATGTTTGCAGTGAAGGACAAGTTGTTATCTAGGGTCACACCCAGATTCCTTGCAGTCTGAGTCGGGGAAACAATAGAGGTGCCGATGTTGATTGTTAGGTCAAGAGTGGGACAATCTTTTCCCGGAAGGAAAAGCAGTTCAGTCTTGTCAAGGTTGAGCTTGAGGTGATGAGCAGACATCCACTGAGAGATGTCAGCTAGACAAGCAGAGATGTGTGCGACGACCTGGGTCTCTGATTGGGGAAAGGACAGAATTAATTGGGTGTCGTCAGCGTAGCAGTGGTATGAAAAACCATGCCGGCTAATGACAGATCCGAGCGAGTTTGTGTACAAGGAGAAGAGGAGGGGACCAAGAACAGAGCCCTGAGGGACCCCTGTAATTAATTGACAAGGATCGGACTCCGACCCTCTCCAAGTAACCCTGTAGGTGCGGTCTTTGAGGTATGAGGTGATGAGGGAAAGTGCAGAGCCTGAAACTCCAAGTTCTTGGAGAGTGCGAAGGAGGATCTGATGGTTCACCGTGTCGAATGCAGCAGACAGGTCCAACATGATGATGACAGAGGAGAGGGAGGCTGCTTTAGCAGTGTGCAGTTCCTCAGTGACAGCAAGGAGGGCAGTTTCTGTGGAGTGACCTGCCTTGAAACCAGACTGGTGCGGATCCAGAAGGTTGTTCTGATGGAGATAACAGGAGAGTTGTTTAAAGACAGCGCGTTCAAGTGTTTTAGACAGGAACGGGAGGAGAGAGACAGGCCTGTAGTTTATAACATCAGACGGGTTGAGAGTGGGTTTCTTTAGGAGAGGGACAGATACTGTAGCGGTTTTGAGATTTAAAATCACAATTTCAGTCAGATCAACTACAGAGCATTTATACAGAGTACACACACTGAAACAGAGAAGTCTAAAAACAGAATGTTACTCACACAATTCTAGAAGTCACCAGTTGGTATCCTGTCAAAATCGAGTTGCACACTGTTATGTTTTTGTGTGCACTGAGGAGTCGCAAACAGGCGTTTGTATAATCATTTTAAGATTGGCTTTAATCAATGTTTGAAAATGAATTCTTCATATATGATAAATGAGAGGTAACATTTTATTTATGGTATTATTTCCACATATTTCTCTCCATTCTTCCTTCTGCCAACGCGGTGTCGCAGTTTCTTGTCTCCCGTTTTTGTGCTTAGTGCGTACGCATGGGTTAGAGTTTGCATGGAGGACCGCACATTTTCCCGCCAAGTTAGTATTTTATAAATCGCAAACATTGCGTAGAAACTGGCGTACGCCATTTTTTGAGCGTATATCCCTTTAGAAATGAGGCCCCTGATCTTTTATATGCAAAATGCAATTCCTGCTCTGGATCCAGCAAATCAATTGTTGGCTTTGTGCTTGGCTGACCAACAAACACAAAAAAGTTCCGGTTAAATTTCTCTTCCTGCTTTATCCCCAGCACCATAATAAAAGGCAATATCTTATTGATGATTCAGTGGGGTGAATTAGTGTTCTTCACATCTGCTATTATTTTCTTACCAGCTGCGATTAGAATGTATGGATCCTTCATCAGTGTTAACAGCGAGGTCCCCTTCTGACTCTGTGACAAAGGCAGATAACAACATGCTATATCAAACACAGAATTTATGATATAATTCAGTCGCAAGCATTCCCACTGTTTATAATTATATACTTTTAAAGAACCTTTATAAAATGTGTGAGCCTAATGCAGCTTGTTGACATCCAAACAGAACTAACATGTCTTGATGCATGTCTCTAGGGAATCTTGTTAAAATGTCTAGGCAGGAATCGTTTGCTAAAAATTGCACGAGATGTAGAATATTGGAATGGTGAAATAATCTGCAAATAAAACCGATCCTTCTGCTGGCTTTGCCTCCATCAACAGATCTCAGATAATATAAGATCATGTGTCATTTTGAACAGAAGGGAATAAGCAATCTTTATCTCTTTTCTGAAGGAAAGCAATTAGTGTTTAAAAAATATCAATGTGTTCACTGAAGACTCGAATGAAAGATTCTTTCATTCTTCTTAAGCCTAATAGCCCCGGACATAGACCTGCTGTCCGTCTGGCTGACCAAAGTCTCAACTCACGCTGAGGAACAGGAATGGAGATGCAGACAAACTGACATGCAGCTTAAAGCGTTGCAAATCAGGATCTCTGCTTTCTGAAATGTTCTACTTATTAATACTGGTTTCCTTTATTTTTCCATATAGCCTTCTAATTGGCTGATGCCTGCCTTTTGGAAGCTAACGTCAATGATACCCCAATCCACAGATCAGAGGAAAGAGCTGGTCACATTTCAATTGGTTGGAGAGCTGAAGGTTGGATCCTGACTGTTAAATTGTCCCTGTTTTCTTGAGAGATGTCAGACACTGTGTCTGGATTCATGTTTTAAATAGAGTGAGTGACTTCACTTCCATTTACCAAAAGCCATATGTGTTGATGCACATCATCCACCTTCTTAACATTTCTTAACCCACTTCCTGTATTGACCATACAATGTCATCAAACATCTTTAAAATGATGTGCAGCTGTAAAGGTCACCTTAATGAAGGATGTTAACGTTCAGGAAATGAATGAACAGGGAACACAGACTCACCTCTGGGGCCACCTTGCAGGGCTGTAGAACAAAGAGCTGCAGAGCTGTGAAGAAACACAGTGTATCAATTTAATGTAACATTAAACATGTGAAGATATGTTCAACAATGTAAAGCTCACACATTATTATTTCCATTCATTTTGGCATGACTCTTGTTGATTTAAATGTAAGTAACAATGTAAGTGTACCTCCATCAAACAAAGCCAGGCTGGCCAGAATGAGGAAAGGAGCAGTCTTCCCCACAAACTCGTACATCACACTGCCGAAGGGGGGGCCAACTGTGGGGAAACATCAGCTTAGTTACTGCAGCTTTGTTAAGTGTGTCAGGTTAGTTTTGAAAAAGTGTTGAATACATGTTTCAACATTTGATTTGATAGATTAGATATGCATGCCATATTTTCTTAATCCATTAAATATTTTTGTTTAATTGCATTCATAAAATGTGGGTCAGAAAATCCAGAATTTAATTTGCCATGAATTGTCCATATTAAGCCCAAACTTATTTGACTCTCTTACACTCAGTTGTTGTCGAATGGTGAATTTGATTTGATTGAGTTCATGATTTTATAAAACGGTTTTATTTTTTTGTGTTCAGAACATTGAAATAGCAAAACTATAAAAAGATATGCTATAAAGGGGGGTCCCGAGCAGTCTCTCTTTCTGTGATGTCTTTACACAATTGGTCCGGACGCCATTGCATGTTCGTAGCATTTGAGTACTTTTGAATGGCTAGCTAATGGGTGCCGCTTGGTTTAAAGAAAAGGCAAGCATGGTCTATTGGCCCAGTGGATGTGGAAAAGAAGATCCAGTTCTCTTCATACGCTCATGTTTGGCACCTAGCATGACAGAATGTTGTTCTGTGTTCTCACGCTCTCTCAGGGTCGAAAGGATAGAAAAGCAATTGACACATTTGACTGTCCACTGGCCCAATCAGACCTGATGTAACCTTTACAGTATCATCTGTGTACATACTTAGCACCCCCATTGCAAGACCCCCCAGGGCGATTCCGATGGCGCGACTTCTCTCCTCATCATCTGTGTACACACTCGCAAGCATTCCCATACCTGAGAACACACAGAGGTACAGATCCTGCAATAACAACCACTCGTTGAAAAACATGTTGGCTATGTAAAAACGTAGCAGACACAAATAATGTGGTACATATATACTTATATATGTAATAGTGGTAAATGTCATAACGCTAATCACATTAGCTAATTAAAAAACACATGGCTCATTTTGGGATAAACTGGAACTCATGTTGACATGTGTTCGTTTGGGAATTTTAGCCTCTGCTTCTTTTACTCACGATTATGTTTGAGTTCTATTTTTCCATCCTTTCGTTTGAGGATTCTAAACAAATGGCAGTACAGTTTATTATTGGGACCTTCTCATTATCTCTGGATTCAGATATCAGGTGGTTTCGATAGCTTTCAGGCTGAATACAGGCTGAAGTAATTGGCTATTAGCTAGCATGTCCAATTAGGCTGACTGAGCCTTACAAAGCCAGAGGTATGCCACTGCCTTTAATACCACAAACACGTGAAATAAAGGACCTACAGGAGTTTAATAATGGAGGGCTGTGTTGAATTAGGTGTATCGTAATTAATACTTCTGTTGCACAATTTCTGTTGCAGAAGTTGTTATGTTGTTTCTGATTTGCGATGGTTGTGGCCTAAATGGATCCTTTAGCTTACCACTTTCACAGTAATGTTTTAAAAGGGAGTTACCATCTTAAAAAAACCGTATTGTCTTTTTACTTTATCTCAATACGGGTACATGTAGGAAAACATACAGTTATCTTTGTGCAGCTTTGCTTACTTTGTCCAACATAAGCAACATTTTCAATTCTTCTGTTACACAACACACAGTCCATATAGGCTTTTGGATGTGTGCTTCATGTTTAGATTACAAACTAAAGTAAGATAGTCCAAACACCACCAAAGTAGGACTTTCTTTAAATACTTGTGTAGCATCATAGAAGGCAACCTGCTCTCTCTATAGGAGGAGGTCAGCACCTCTTGTCTAATCTGGCAACATTTAGGCTACAAACAACTTCTAATGCAGCACTCCTTTAAATGAACACGCTCAGGCTGTCACTCAATGTCCTTTGAGAATCTACATTCAGATGAATTGAATGGTGTAAAAGAGAAAAGATCTTACCGGCCACAGAGGAGCAGGAGGAGCCGACACCCTGCAGTGATCGGGCCACAAACAGCAGAGCGTAGCTCGACGAGAAGGCAAACACTACACATCAAAGAGCAGAAATATAGACAAAGAAACATCAGGCAAGAGGAAACATTAGGATTTTCTGATGAAGACGACAGGTGGAATAAGACTTACTGATTGTAGAAATGAACATGATACAGAAGCCAGCGAATAAGGGAAGTTGGTATCCTACTCTGAAAGGACCAAGAGAAAAAGGACAGATTATAATTCAACAGAAAGCATGTCACACAGAAACACACATTAACTAAATGGCTTTATTCAAAGATGGTATTCTTCTCAGCATATTATCACTTTCTAAAGTAGTGTTACTTTGCGAGGAAGAGATATCTTTGTGTGCTTAACGAGTCAAATCTATTGTCAGTCCGAAGACATTTTCGCTATGGCAACCAGCACAGGTATTACGGATGAACATTTTATCCAAATGTTAATAAGGGGTTAAAGTTACAATTTGTGCAACATGAAGTGAAACCAAATCATAAAATGAAAGTCAAAATAATCAAAAATAAACTGCATAGCACATTGTGTCCTGTAACCCCAGGAACACTGCATCAATTCTGTAGTTGCATGACTCAGTTACGATTGTAGCGGAGCAGGATGACAACGTTTTCTTTCATTAAAATGTTTAAAGCTGCCATGCACATCAGAGCTGTTGTAATCCCCGCATATACCTGACATGCTTGACTTGCCTTCTATTGTCCTCTGTCAGGATGGAAGGTGACTAAGAACCACTAATGTTCCTCAATTACAGCATATCTGAGCGCCCATTTGAGACACTGAATATTGCTTTGGAGATTAGTGTCACTATTGTTGGAGCATCCATGCTTCTCCATTTCCTGTAAACATTTATCTCACATTCTGCTCAAATCGTCACACCGACTGGTTTAAATTAAGCCCAACGTGGAAATGTCAAATTCTCCTCAAAGAATGTTGTTGTTGCAGTAAAAAACATTTAAACAGGAAAATCTAAGGCCAAAACACACACACACACACACACACACACACACACACACACACACACACACACACACACACACACACACACACACACCACACACACACACACACACACACAGAGTGTTTGTATGCAGTTGTTGTGGCCACCGTGTTTAGAAAGGTGTTGATTGACCAGTGTCACGGCCTATCACACTCTTATGTTGGTTTAAAATAGAGGAACTCAACCATCCATGAAACTGGAAAGTCACACACACATCTTCGGGAACTGCTCTGTATTTCATTCAGTTGGATTAGCTGATATGACGTTACACCCTCAAAACCCATGTGACATTTAACTGACATGTTTCCCTCTATAACTGGAACCTGGAGTCTGTTTGCTGCTTTCTCTCTCTCCGATTTGAGTCGGATGTTGAATTAAATAAGTCCACAAGTGTTATTCTGTGTTGACCTCTTGCAGGCTTTACAAACAAAAGAGGACATTTAAAAACAATTCTGCCCCCCGGCTAGCAGGAAGCCTCAGTGTCTGTCATACTGCCATCCTCTGTCCTTCGTCATTCTGCTTTAAATGAAATCATTGTCTTTCCAATGTGTTCTGTCTTTTCTCTTTAACATTTCTTGCACACGCTGAGTTGTGTAAAATGCCACATACGACCATGATTGTAGTTCTGTTCCTCACATGGATTCAAATTAGCTGTAACTGCAGAGTGCAATTGACAATTTCAGTGACCAGCAGAAACAAGCCTGATGGGTCAGAGTGACAGCTACACATGGATGGTGCTGTTATAGGGAGAGTAAGAAATGCAACTGAATCTTTAGGTCATAATTCTGCATGCAGTAGGAAACTCTGGCAATATATATCATACCTGACATTAACAGAAAAAAACAACTTGTGGATTCACCGATAATACAGAAAAAGGCTGAAAGCACTTATAATGTGTGTTATACATCACAATTCAGTGCTGTGTCAAACACTATTTAACCTAAAAACCACCCAGTGATCTGTCCTGAAGTGTTTTTAAAATGTAATGATTCAAATTTTAAACTGAATGAAATGCAAGGGATAAAAGTAGCTTTCATTTTAGAGTAGGAATAACAACAATGCATTACTTATGTTCTTTATGTGACAACCACAAGAGTTCAGACGGCTTCTACTTCATTTCTAAGCTGCTAAGTCACCAGTAATGTTCCTGGTTTACTGTGAAATGTGTTAACCGGTTAATTCCCAGTGGTGTAAAGTAACTAAGTAGATTTACCCAAGTACTGTACTTAAGTACAAATGTGAGGTACTTGAGTATTTCAATGTTTTGCTTCTCTGTACTTTTACTTTTACTTTTGGTACTTTAAGTATAATAAGATGCTAATACGTTTGTGCTTTTACTTGGGTAACATTTTGATGCCGTACCTTTAGTTGTAACCAGGGGCGGATCTACGGGGGGCAGCCCCCCCCCCCCACTGTAGAGCCTTGCCCCCCCAGCTGCCCCCCTAACTTTTGTTTCCCTAAAACTGTAATAAATCAAACCTACACTATTTCCACAAGCTTCTCAAGCAACGAAACAAGCATTACATTAGTTAAAAGTGAATCATTTTAAATATCATTTTAGGCCCGTTAAAAACGTAGCTACGGCCCTGCATTAAACTGCGGAGCGGCGTTCACACAGACCGCGGCTCACAGAGCTGCAGAGAGGGAGCGAGCTGTCCCAGCGCCTATGGGTCAGCTTCCCCTGGGAGCATTTCCCCTTCCACTAGTTTTGTTTTTACTAAGGACGAGAGATTGAAACTAAATATTAATAAAACGCTGTCGTTTGAATCGATAGCGTTTAACAGATGGGCGCTGTTTGGGGCGTTAAGTTACAAAATACTACGCAGACAGCGTTAGCTGGGAGATCGATCACTTTGCTAAACTATGCGGTAGCCTTCTATTAAATCCACGTAAACTACACATCACAGCAATGAGGCCAGATCAATGAAACCAGGATACATCCTTTACCGTAAAAACTGGATCTAAACACAGCTGCCTGTGTGCGCTTGATAAATACTTTCTGATGATATGCTACTTATTAGCTAGGCTACATGACCCTAACGTGTAAAGTTATACAAGCATTTGTGCCAGTGCTTTTCACAAGTAGACTCTTGCAGGCCAGAGTATAGGAGTGATTCAACAACAACAAAAAGACATATCTGAGAAGAGATCAGGACGAACAGAAAGAGGAAAAGGAAAAGAGAGTTCACTGAAGAGACCAGGAGGGTCAGAGCAGGAGGAAGAGGAGGAGATGAAGAGACCAGGAGGGTCAGAGCAGGAGGAAGAGGAGGAGATTAAGACATTAGTGAAGAAGAAGAAATGTATGTTAGGAATAAAGATGAAGTATCAGAAAGAGGGACTGAGGCAGGGATCAGGAGGCAGATGAAACTCCAGCTGGACCACATGGTATGTTCTTATTCTCCTTACATATTCCATCACAGCAGCACAATCTAGCAGCTCTTAGTATTGACAATTATTGATTGAAATGTGTTGCTGCACAGGTCACCTTTAGCTCTCTGAAGAGATGGGTCATGTCATTTGTGTACTTAATTATAACTAAGTACTTACAGTATGCAGAATTAGAGTATTCTCTGAATCGGGTGCCTTTTGGGTCTTTATATCTTTGAAAATTAAACCAAAATGTTTGGTCATAACATCTGGTAGTGGACTATTTACATGTTCCCACCCCAGGCACAAAATATAAATAATTACTAGGAATTTACTTGAAAAAATGTAACAGGGTTGAAGTTTTTGACAAAACGTAGCCATGATACCTTGTTTAGCTAAGATATGGCACCACATGGAAATCAAGGACATTACAAAATTGTAATATTTTGCAAAACTATTGTTTATTTTGTAATAAACAATTATTTACTATTATTAATTCATACAACATAGTTGAAATGTTGAGCTTGTCAATCTTAATCTGAAAATACAAAAACTGAAATATAGGTAAGAGAAGAAACTGACACTTTTGTGATGTAATTCCCTCGATGCAGATCACACATGGACTGATCCATTATTTTAATAGGAGGGTAAATGGTTTGGCGTGACGGGGATGAATGTGTATTGTGTGTCAATATTGCAATTTCATAGATAATTCAAGTATTTTTTCAGAATTTATTTTTGATCAGTTAAAGTTGACAATCATATGATTATATTAGCAGCAACATTTTGGAATAATTGGCCATTTTGATTTGTTTAATATTAAATTAATATGTAATAATGCTTAGTGAGCCCATGCAAATATGTCTGTCTAATACTAAGACAACACATTTTTTTGTAATGCAAAACAACCTGTTCCATTAATTAATTGCTTTAAAATACATTTTGTAGTTTCCTTTCATTTAAAATGATTGAAGTAAGCTTGGGGGACTCAAAGGGCACCCGATTGTTTGTCTGAACACCTTGTTTCTCTTGTGCATTAAGAACACTTGTGTTAGGGCATGAATTAACAATAAATAGGTTATATACAGTGTAAAATACCACGTACTGTCCGCCCTCCCATGCCACCCTGGCATGACCTCTTGCCCCCCCTTTGCCACCCCATGTAAAATGTTCTAGAACCGCCTCTGGTTGTAACAGAGTATACATTTGACTGAAGTACAAGAACTGAGTACTTCTCCCACCTGTATGAATCCCCTCAGTTGAGTGTTCCCTCCCCCACACAGACACAGAGGGGCCTACCTGTTGGTGAGGGGCCCAATGAAGGGGTTGACCAGCAGCTGCACGGTGGCCTTGGAGGCAAACAGCAGTCCTACTTTCACATTCTCCTTGAGCCGCCTGCCGCTGGACAGGGGGCATTCGGAGGAGTTCTGTGGCAGCTCTGGAGTAGGGGGGGGGGTCCGTAGAGCTGACTGTGGTGTTGGGGCCCGCGGTCCTCACCGTGTTGTCATATAAGGACACGATGCTGTGGAAGGCCCCCGCTGGAGCCTGCTGTGTCAGGGTGTGGTTCTTCAACGCCATCGCTGCCGACTCATCCAGGCTGTACAGGTAGCTGGGCATTATGGGAACTGGTGGGCATAAAGGGTTGAGAAGAGAGGGATGTGAGGAAACACGACAGAACCACTGACTGATGCTCCGTAGCACAATAGAAAACCAGGGGCCATTTCAACATTTCAGCAGAGCAGGAAGGGTGCTCCACACCTTGAATCCACAGTTTCTTTAACCACTGAGGGGTTTGTTCACCTAACATTACAAAGTCCAAATTTCTACATTTCAAAGAATCGAAAAAGATGTGCCTGTTGCAGAAAACTCGATTGTGTGGAAATGTATAGAATATAACATACATTACATTGCATTACATACATCTTTCTTAAAAGTGCTATAAAAGTGCTAGGAAAATGTTGAGGCCACTGGTAAGAGACAATAGGATGAGGACACATGACATGATATTTGTATAGCAAGAGTGATTCGCTGAGAGGAAGAAGACCTGGGGCCTCATTTATAAACAGTGCGTACTCTCAAAAGATGGCGTACGGCAGTTTCTAAGCAATGTTTGCAATTTATAAAAAACTAACTTGACGGGAAAATGTGCGGTCCTCCACGCAAACTCTGACCCATGCGTACGCACTAAGCACAACAACGGGAGAGACGAGAAACTGCGACGCCGCGTTGGCAGAAGGAAGAATGGAGAGAAATATGTGGAAATAATATCATTAATAAAACGTTACCTCTCATTTATCATATATGAAGAATTCATTTTCAAACATTGATTAAAGCCAATCTTAAAATGATTTAACAAACGCCTGTTTGCGACTCCTCAGTGCACACAAAAACATAACTTGGAGAAATAAATAAATACGGATATGTTATTGAAAACCACCTCGAATATGTTGTCTTAATGTTATGAAATGTTTTCTCATAAATGATGCGGTAAGCAGGAGGACAGAATTACGTCTAAACTGACGCCGTTTTGCATTTCTATAGGTTGTAGATACGAGCATGGTTTTATATACTATCATGTTTAATCATGTTTTATACCGTTTGCTAAGACTTGATAAGTTGCTCGTAAAACACAGGAGGTATGGAAACTAAGAACACCATATATTTGGTAGATTTGGCAGCTGATGTAACTCAACACATTAGTTTTATTTCCTTTAACTGGTGGATATAGAGTTGCTGCAGTGGAGACGCTGCGCACAGCTGATCGACAGCTGGAACACAAACCACCAAATAAAAAAATAAACATTAATTGACTCCACTAGCAGGGATCCCCCTGATAGTGGAGCCTTGGAGTGGCGAAACTGTGCCGCGCCACACTAATTGCGCCGCATAAGCACATAGGTGCGCCGCATTTTCGGCTCAGTTGAGGCCCCACGCAGTCTGCATGATCGGCCTGTAGGGAGGCACGGCCCTGTGTGGATTTTGTCATTAACTTTTTTCGGACCACTTATTTATTTATTTTGGTGGCGATCCGACCTCCATGCTGCAACTCTGATTCAAACTGCATCCACCAAACAATGTTATTTGTCTCCGCCTTCCAAAAGAACCAAAATCTGACACGGTGCAGAATGTCTTTTTTAGCTGTTCTGTCGTCATTTCCTGCGATCTTCTTCAGCCAGTCAGTCAAAAATGAATATTAATACGGGGCGTTTCTTTGACTATTTATAGGCAAATATGCGCTACGTGAAGCCCGCAAAAGCTGCGCCGCATTTCGAGTTGATTGTGATTTATAAAGGGATACCGGCGTAGGATGTGCCGTACGCAGTGTTTTATGAATCGGAACATTTCTGTGCGTATTTATTTGCTTTGTGCTACGCAAGCAACCTTCCCACGTGAATCCTACGCAAGGCTTTATAAATGAGGCCCCTGGTATGGAAAAACAATCTCTATAAAGTCCATCCATCCATCCATCTTCTTCCGCTTATCCGTGGTCGGGTCGCGGGGGTAGCAGTTCCAGCAGAGAGCGCCAAACTTCCTTTTCCCTGGCGACATCAACCAGCTCTGACTGGGGGATCCCAAGGCGCTCCCAGGCCAGCGAAGAGATATAATCCCTCCACCTGGTCCTAGGTCTACCCCTTGGTCTCTTCCCAGCTGGAAGTGCCTGGAACAACTCCCTAGGGAGGCGCCCAGATGGCATCCTAACTCTATAAAATATAGAATATAATTTTAAATTCTTCTCCTAGCCTACAAAGCATTTAATGGTCGGCACCATATTATCTTAAAGTGCACATACCTAAAACCCAGTGGCGAACCGTGTCTATCACAACTGGACCTTCTGTAGACACACACCCCCCGCCACCGCCACCCCCTCCCTCCGCGGCATTATAATGTCCATCTTTTCACTGAATTGTCGTCTTGAAAAGGGTACTCAGTACTCAAGTTGTAAAAAAAAAATCAAGGGGGATGGTGGATTTTATCATATGGGGACATCATTTGTGCTGATAACCCACCGAGGGTGGGAGATCAACCAGCATAAAGATAATTATTATACTCCTAAAACAACATGCATGTTATGGATGTTCAGATACTCCTTTCATTGCTCTTGACCAAGTCACCTCAGAATTAGAGTCGGTCCCAAGCGGCAAACTCTAGGGAACAGCCGGGACGCCAATACGGAAGTGCCACACACTGCAGTTCATACATGGGCCGCTAGGGACTGGCTGCAGAAAGGAGCAATTTCCATAGACCCCCATGTTAAAATGCCCAACTTTACAGCAGAAAAAAACATGTTTCTACCCATGGATGCAATAAATATTATTATCGATATAGTTAGATTCCACCTTCATGATTATGAATCTGTGAGTGAATTGTTTTCTAACACGACCCTTTTATTTATATTAGGTCTTAAAGTTTTTGCATAAATTAGGGCGTGGTCACTTTGATGGACAGCTTGTCCACTCTGCTAGGCTACAACATAGAGGCTACAACGTTAGTTAGTCATAGTACTGTACTTGACCCTTTAGCTTTAGCCGTGTTCGTGGTGATTGTGCCTTTTAGGGAATATTGTTACAAATACCAGACAATTAAAATGTCATGCTGTGCGCTTGAATGTACTAACATAACTTCCAAGAAGTCTAAAATGATAATATTATACATGTTAACCCCGTTCGCAGGTGTTTGTGTGCTTGGTAGCTTAGCTTGTTACTTATTAGCCAGCTAAGGACGTAACCCTTTATGCATACATATACATTTTAGTTTATGATTCAGCCTTGGGTAAGACTTTTATAGTCTATGGCTATGACGCCCATAATGCTAAACGGGAGCAAATGTTAATAGGGGACCCAATTATCCCAGTGGCGGCCGCCGGAGCTAACGGAGCCGCAGGGGGCTAGCTCCAGCCGGCGTCCCGGAGCTAGCCCACTGCGGCTCCGTTAGGTCCGGGCGGTGGAGTCCGTCTTTTCTCAACGTGTGAATGACAAGCATTAAGAATAACAAAATATAGCTAATTCTCTTGCAGATTGTCTCATTTGATTATGAATGTAACGTTTATATAGGGGAACTACACTGTTAGCAGTAACTTGGTATGCATGTATTTCATGTGAGCTTAGCTTCTTAGCCTGAGCTAGCTCTGTTTACTTCCAGTTCGGAGTCAGCAGGTCCCGCCTCCGCCTCTTTGCCCTTATTTGGAGCAGGCGGGATTAGACTCTGACGTCACAGTCGAGCCGTTAGTGGCCGACTCCGCCTACTAAGGGCTTCACGGAAACTCTGCAGAATCCTATGGGTGACATCACTGACACTACGTCCATTTATATATACAGTCTATGGTCGGTCCCCGGGCTGCCATGGCACCACTAACATTTAGGGTCAAATGCAGAGGACAATTAGTGCAAAATCTTGTAAAATCTGTGAAAACCATTCGGACAAACACACCTAGCTGGGCTGTGTCTGTGGCATCGGTAGACTCGTCAAATTGAACTGAAAAGTATTCCGAGAGAGACAAGTCTTTTAATACTTGCTGGGATACATCTTCGGACAATGACTCAACTCTTCTGGCTACAGTAGGTGCACCAAGTGGTACACTTTTTATCCTTGCTTTTATGTCCTCTTTGTTTTTTAAATCTGCAAACAAGACGTCAGCTGTGGCGCTCATTGCTTCTTTAATCATCTCACCATCCGTAAATGTTTTTTTGTGCTGAGCCAAAATATGGCTAATCCGGAGGGACGTTTCTGTAGCTGCATTGCTCTTTGCTGTAGGCGCGATGAAAAGCGACTGCTGTGCTTTTAGTCCTCTTTTCAGTTCATCAATTCTTTTGGTTCTTAATGCGCTGTTGAGTGGATATGAGTCTTTGAATTTACCATGGGTGCTCGCATGATGGCGCTCCAGGTTGCCCCGTTTCGCCAAGGCTACCGCCTGTTGGCATATGAGGCATACAGTCTTCTCTTTCGCTGATGTGAAAAGAAATTCATGCTCCCATTCCGGGTGGAAATAATACGTTTTTGATTTCTTTTTCGCCGGACCCTCAGCCATATCGATGTTGGTTAAAGATTAGCAGAATTTGGTACAGTTTAAGTTACTCCTCAAGATGACCGTTAAGATAAGATTTTTAACCCCACCCACAATTGCATGCAGCAATTCATAGACGTCAGCATATCTAATAACCAATTGGAGTTTGTAAAATTACGTGTGCGTGATTCAAATCAACAAACCAGAGCTAGGTCTAAAAAGTTTGTTTAAACAACCAACCAACCAGAAATTTTTTGGGAAATATTATTATTTATTTTTTTAAATGCTAGGGCTCGACAGTGAAGGCTTTGAAGATCGACCAGTCGATCACGATCGACCTGTTGGTTACCCCTGATCTAGATCCTCTGTCTCGAGCCAGTTAACTAGCGGGCCTTCTAGAATACCCTGGAACCGAGGGAAACTCTGAAATAATACGCCCATTGGCTACAAATCAATATATGATTGGTTGATCAAACTGTCAGTCCAAACGTACGCTCTCATTCAGTGCAACGGCCAGGGCATTCGATCAAGGATGTAGAATACCTTGGTTGAAGGATGTTCTACACAGAGACCCAGAACAAGATCTGATTGGTTGCTTTTTTTTCTAACATAAATCAACGTAACACTGTAATATTACAGATCAACAACACAGATACGATTCTCATTTATTAATTTTATATACATTTTATTACATTTTATTTATATAATTAAATCGATTTTTTGTTTGTTTTATCTGAGTGTTCCAGGGTATTCTCTGAATACCTTGAAGACCTTGACGGTTCGCCACTGCTAAAACCCCATAGGGCATTGCTCTCTGATGTTTCTAACATGTTTTTCCCGGTAACTGAGGGGTTTCTTTTGGAGTTGGTCCTTGTACGCTGCCAAGGTCTAAAGACAAAGGGTGTGCTGTACACACTGTATAGCCCCTGACTGAGACAAATGTCTAGTTTATGATATTGGGCTGAGAAATGTAATTATGGATTGATCTTACTACTTTGATTATCGACCGAATGTAATGTGGTGCTGCTTCACCTGGAATGGCTTTGACATGCTTTTTGCCTGAAGATAGCTGAGGAGGATGTGGATGGTATCAACACTGCACCCTTTAACCCTTTAACTGCCAGACCAAGAAAAAAGCTATGGAATTTTTTTTGCATTTTCTTATCAAATGGGCCACAAATAAGCACCAACAATTTTATTTTTTTTACTGACTACACAGTTTTGTTTTTATGAGCCTCTACCAACTGGTCGAGCTGGCCTTCTATGGTAAAAGTACATTTTCAACAATCATCATATACAGTGCAGTATTTGTATGCATCAAACTCAAATAAAACACAAACTCAAATACATTTGTTTCTTTTACGGAAAATGAGCAATATATACAACCAGATATATTCATAAAAGATAATAAATTATAATTGTAAAAAAAAAAAAAAGGAAAAAAAAGTGATGTAAAGTGTTTTTCATGATAAAAAAAGACTTGCTCATCTTACTGTACAGGACTGTCTCAGAAAATTAGAATATTGTGATAAAGTTCTTTATTTTCTGTAATGCAATTAAAAAAACAAAAATGTCATACATTCTGGATTCATTACAAATCAACTGAAATATTGCAAGCCTTTTATTATTTTAATATTGCTGATTATGGCATACAGCTTAAGAAAACTCAAAAATCCTATTTAAAAAAATTTGAATAGTTCCTCAGACCAAGTAAAAAAAAAAGATTTATAACAGCAAAACACAATCAAACATTTGAAAATGTCCATTAATGCACTCAGTACTTGGTTGGGAATCCTTTTGCACGGATTACTGCATCAATGCGGCGTGGCATGGAGGCAATCAGCCTGTGGCATTGCTGAGGTGTTATGGATGCCCAGGATGCTTCAATAGCGGCCTTTAGCTCATTAGCATTGTTGGGTCTGGTGTCTTTCAGCTTCTTCTTCACAATACCCCACATATTCTCTATGGGGTTCAGGTCAGGGGAATTTGCAGGCCAATCGAGGACAGTAATGCCATGGTCAGTACACCAGTTACTGGTGGTTTTGGCACTGTGGGCAGGTGCCAGATCATGCTGGAAAATGAATTCCTCATCTCCATAGAGCTTTTCAGCAGACGGAAGCATGTAGTGCTCTAAAATCTCTTGGTACACAGCTGCATTTACTCTGGGCTTGATGAAACACAGTGGACCAACACCAGCAGCTGACATGGCTCCCCAAACCATCGCTGACTGTGGGAACTTCACACTGGATTTCAAGCAACTTGGATTTTGCTCCTCTCCAGCCTTTCTCCAGACTCTGGCGCCTTGACTTCCAAATGAAATACAAAACTTGCTTTCGTCTGAAAAGAGGACTTTGGACCACTGTGCAACTGTCCAGTGCTTCTTTTCCTTAGCCCAAGTCAGACGCCTCTTCCGTTGTCTTGAGTTCAGAAGTGGCTTGACCATGGGAATACGGCTATTGTAGCCCATTTCCCGGATACGTCTGTGAACAGTGACTTTTGATACCTGGACTCCAGCTTCAGTCCACTGTCTTTGAAGCTCCCCCAAATTCTGGAAGCGACTCTTCTTCACAATGCTGTTAAGGCTGCGGTCATCTCTCTTGGTTGTGCAGCGTTTCCTGCCACATTTCCCCCTTCCAACAGACTTTTTGTGGATGTGCTTTGAAACTGCACTCTGTGAACAGCTTGCTCTTTGAGAAATTTCTTTTTGTGTCTTACCCTCCTGATGGAGGGTGTCAATGACGGTCCTCTGGACAGCAGTCAGATCAGCAGTCTTCCCCATACTTGTGATTTAGTTTACTGAACCAAGCTGAGTGTTTTTCAAGGCTCAGGAAACCCTTGCAGGTGTTTCGAGTTAATTAGACGATTCAAGTGATTCGTTGAACACCCTACTAGTATACTTTTTCATGATATTCTAATATTTAGAGATAGGATATTTGAGTTTTCTTAAGCTGTATGCCATATTCAGCAATATTAAAATAATAAAAGGCTTGCAATATTTCAGTTGATTTGTAATGAATCCAGAATGTATGACATTTTTGTTTTTTTAATTGCATTACAGAAAATAAAGAACTTTATCACAATATTCAAATTTTCTGAGACAGTCCTGTATATGCTGAATTGGCCTAACAGGAAACCACTGGCCTAACAGCAAATGTCTATATCCTGTGTTGGCAACTTTGGGCTGAATGCCATGCATGAAAGGTGCTATATAAATTATTATCACTCTTTCACTCTGAGACTCATAAGGCAGTACTAGATTTAGTAATATTACCATGAATCTAGCGATTTATTTAACATATTTTATTGGAAAACATCTCTGAAACTCTGAAAAAGTCATATTGCTAGCTTAAAGGTGACCTATCATGCTATATTTAAATGATATAGTGTATGACCATACCTATATAAGGTATATTTATACATTTTATTTTTCAAAATACCAAACAGATGATTTTTTAGCCATGCCTCGTTTCGCTCATTTTCGCTTTATTCCAAACCTGCCTATGAAAATTCTGAGCAGCAGCTGACCACGCCCCCAGCAGAAGAGCCGGCGAGAGTCACGTTACCATGCTTGCTGTGATTACGAGTGTGGAATACACATGTAATCTCAGAGCAATGTATGTGTTCAAGCATATTATCAATTTGATCCAGAAACTGAAGCAGCGGAGGTTTTGGTGGAGGTGCAAACATCTCGGTTGCAGCAGGACGTTTCTGAATGGTTAGTTGACAAGCTGTTGTCCCTATTTATTTTTACTCTGTTTGTTACGATGCTTGCTACTTATTCCATTCATATTTTGGCTAATTAGCAAGAATGCAATGTGTACAGTTTGTAACTTAGAGTTGGTAACGCAAACACAGCGATACATATATATATTTATAAAGGGAGACATTCATATTTTCAGCATATATACAATGGCCTCATTGCGTTTAATAGTTTACAGTCCTTTTCTTCCAACATCGTGCAACAACCGTTGGAAAGTTCAATAACTTAGGGTGATAAAAAGTATAACTCCAACACCTCAGTTGTCAGCAATGTGTGTTTCATGTGTTTTAAAAGCTCAGTTATTGACTTCTTTCTAAAGGGGTACATGTGCAACTTGCGCCACGATGCCTTCTGAACCGGAGCATGTGCTGCATGGAGATACCACACGTAACATTAGCTTCACTAAGTTGTCTGTTTAGAGAACACATTTTTCACATGTCATTCAATATATGTTTATCACACTAGGTGTAAAGACGGATGCAGGAACTTGAGGACTCTAACCTGTGTGGTGGACCATCCTGGATTGGAGCCTGTGTGCCTAAATGTGTTGTCCCTGCAGAATGCATTGAATATTTACAGAGCTGAACACAGTTGGACTACAGTTGAGGCAAATAGAGCACTGAGTGGTTTGTTTTGACTGAAATTGTAAAACGAATGCTAATATTGTTCATGGAAATAAATACTGGTGTATATGGCTTTATGCAATCTTTCATTCTGTCATTGTACATGTACTATTATATACTACACAGCAATGGCATAACACACCCATGTGTATGACAAAACAAGTCCACACACAACCTTATGCTTTTGAAATCAGAATATTCTTTACCCATCCCAACATGAATAATCACGACACATTTGATATCAACTCGGAACTTTATTGTCAAAATCAACGGTTATTTGAACCCATAAAAAACAGGAGCTTTGTGAGCTGGTGCTGGGGCTTCCTTGGACACAGGATCAGAGTGGTGATTCCGGCCTGCGTTGTCCTCTGATCCGTGAAATGTCTATGTTAGGTTCAGACAGCAGCCAAATTGATGTCGATGACCTCCTCCCTGTCAGGTTGCTCATAATGGTGCAGGGTCCACAAAGACTTGGTCGAAGATGAGGTCCATCAAGTTGGCCACGTAGCCTGTGCAATGTTAAAAAAAGCACAACAAAAAAAGTGGTTTAGATTAGTATATGCATGTCGTCAACAACAACATACCAGGGCTTTAGCTCCGTTTTACTCGTGGTATGTGTCCCCTCGCATACATACATACAGTGTTGTATCCTAACACACCCCCATTTATATTCATGTGCGCAAACAAGTAAACATACTGCAAAAAACGGCATGTCTCATTAGCTTAGCGTAGCTTAGCGTAGCATAGCTTACAGATCGATGATATATGATCGTTCTTACAGACTACAATCACAAAGGCTTTTACATATAACGCTGCAAAAAACGGCATGTCTCATTAGCTTAGCGTAGCGTAGCTTAGCATAGCTTAGCTTACAGATCGATGATATATGATCGTTCTTACAGACTACAATCACAAAAGCTTTTACATAACGCTGGAAAAAACGGCACTTACCTCCAGAAGATTACGTTTGTTATTATAACTTACTCAATATGATTTTTTAGAGGATAAAAAATACTAATACATAGGAGAATAAATACTTGTGTTATCGGCTAGGCTAGGCGTGGCTTTACAGCCTTCACACAGATCGCCATTACGGCAGTCTGAACATGTTCGCAAATGCCTGATAATTAAAATAAAAGACAAAGCAAAGACTGCGGAGCGTACAAAATAAAATGTTACAAGAACATATAAACACCTAACCGATTACTAGTTGGGGTTGAGGCGACATTGATACGGCTAAGCTACATGCTACATGCTACATACTACAAGCTAGATATAGCTTTATCAGGAAAAACACCGCTAAATAAAAACTTACAGCTTCAGAATTGGATGTGTCCTCACTGGCCTGGTCCCGGATGGTTGGTATTGATCCCGGGTGTAGCATTAGTTTGGAGGCATATCCGTGTTGGACTTGAGAGAAGTTCATAAACATGTCACATGGTTTAACTGGCTTAGACATCCTGGCAATAGCAGGAAAAAACACAGATGTGACTGGGGTAGCCTGCCGATAGCCTATATGCGAATGAGAGGTTTGGCAATGCACGTGGCCGTGGCTCATTCCCCTGATAGGTGGAGAGTTGACCAATAAGCGGAGTACGTCTTTGTGACGTAGAAAAGTGTCGGAATGTGGATCAATTTTTTTCAGATCCGTTGCAGCCCCTTTTTTAGAGATTTGGCGAAGGAGGAAAATAGAGAGGGTTGTGTTTTCTGACACTTGGTGAGTTCCCCGGAACACCGGGGACACATAATCATGTATAAAAGACGTACAAAGGTGCATTTTGCATGATAGGTGCCCTTTAACATAAAAGGCCAACAAGATATCAAGACACAAAATGTGCTCTACCAAATGGTGGTGCTGGCAGTTAAAGGGTTTTAAACAAATGTTTGATGTGGCAGTCTTTTTAACTGAATACACACATCTATATATTATTCAACACTTAGTGTCATTATCTGCCTACAGGTTATGTTTTATCAACACATTCTATCATTTTAAAACAATTCGGATTTAAGTCCCATGGTCTTTGGGATACTAGCAGAGTGATCTGCTTTCTTCAGGATTGTTTCTTAAGAGTTGTTCCTGTAGACAGGGATGGTTCTTTCAGAAAGCTGTGTTCTAGTTGGAAATGGTTTGAGGTGTGTACGACAGAGATATGATGTATTATAAAGACTGTGACTAAGCAAAGACTTAGTAGAATGCCAAGAATATGTAACACAACGGACAACATTTTGTCTTTAGTGAAACAACTGTTGATGCTGTTCACGGACTTTAGAGCCCAGCCCATCATACCTTTAATTAACCTTAACTCTGTAAAGCCCAAATATAGAAAAACATTAGCACATTTTTGTTGTTTTGTTGTAGGGAGCCTCTGGTGCAGATATGAAAGAGTTTTCACATTTTCTACGTTTTGGTAAGTTTTTAGGGAAATGTTGTAATATTGCAACGTTGGGCTTAGGTGGGAGCAGAATTTCTGTATTTCTACTCACATTGTCTGAATAAATATATTGAACAACTAAGGGTTAATTTGCAGGATTTATTGCTTACTTAGCCCTATATCAGTATATAGCATGAATAATAATCACACATCAGTCATATTTTTTATGAATAGACATTTATTAAATATTAATGCAATGGTAGTCCCAAAAACAGTTCCTGTCGTCGGAAAAGCACAGACGGACGTCACACTTGCTGCATTGCGTGTTTGTTTACCCTTTACGGTAAAAACGATAGACGCCGGAGGCGGACGCGTGAGGCTCAGGTTTGGGAAGACTAAACAACTTTTTCAAACTGACGCTGCCCGCCTCCGGCCTCTATCGTTTTTCCAACCCAGTTTAGATTTAACCACGCTTACTTCCTTATTACACAAGCATCTACGTAGCTCTATACGCGACGTCATTGACGTCATCTTCGGCAGCCTGTGTAGTAACCATGCTTAACAAACAAAAAACTCCCGGCTTGCCTCCCACACTGCCCGGCTTACTAGATATTACCTTATCTGACTACCGGTTGTGTTAAAGGTCCCATGTCATAGCCATTTCTACTGATCATAATTCCATTGTTGAGGTCTACTACATTTATATTGTGCAATGTTCCAAACTCACATTGGTTTCTCATACAGCATCTCACCAGTGAGCCAGCTCACAGTGTCCCGCTCCTCGCAGCAGCTAGCCTCGCAACGTCCCGCCGAGTGTGTGTGTGTGTGAGGAAGTACACGGATTGGGCCAAACGTAACGGCTCCGCGGACGTAACGTAACAGCTCCGCAGATCCAAAGATCCAAATCCGTTACGTCACTATACCCGAAATACGTCACTATACCCAAGAAGTAAACAATGGAAAAAGAGAAATGTCCAACGAGGCGTTCTGGGGCAGCACAGACAGGTATTTTCTGTGTTAGAGTTTTACTCCCTACAGGGTGTACTTTGAGGGTGTGTGACTCTGCAGACCGTTTACATGCAGAAAAAGCTACATAACACACAAGGGGACGGGTGATAACCGGAAAAGCATGACATGGGATCTTTAATGTTTGCCTTGAAAAATGTCCGCATATCTATTTTCGAGGCTTCGCTGTCAGATTGTAATGTGATTGGCCACAGAGGGGCTTGATCACGATCACAAGCCGCTTGACACAAACATGCCTGCGCAGGCGCTTCCACTCTGCGAGGTGGCTGCATAGCAACACTAACGTCAAAGACACAAACATTATATTTAAATGTTTACCAGGATGCAGTGACAAAAAAAAATATTAGGGAAGGCTTAGCCTTCCCTAGCCTACAGTACCCGCCACCCCTGCCTTTACTGCAGTGTCTGCAGCGTCTTCTCTTTGTCTTCACTGGAAAATGTGCCATTAGGTCCTTGCGTACATCCAGTGGAGGTTGTATCTCTTGGATGGGGCCCCGCTTGGTGGACTCCCGTTGCCTGAAGATGGTCGTCCTCTCTTGGGTGTTTTCAGAGGAGTTTTGTTCACCTGATTAGAACAGAATCAATTTAGATACATGTCAAAAATACATTAGGAAACAAGTCAAAAACATTACAGTGAAATATTTTTAAATATTACAAATGGCAAATAGCAGAAATGCATTCTTACCAGGATGAGAGAGGATGCTAGATCTGCCTGAAGCTGTCTCCTGTTCAGGATCTCCTGCTTTGGCATCTTTAGAGCTTTGCAGTCCTGCTTGTTGAGGAGCCAGGCGTTGATCACAGCAAGGATGATGGTGTGCCAGAAGATGTACACGTACCAGCGCCGGGACTTCATGGGAAACTTGTATTTGGCCGTAAACGAGTCCAACAAATCCACACCTCCCATGTACTTGTAAGTACCCACAATGGAAGGCCTCTCAACTTCTACGTAGGTTTTTGTTGGCTTTGTCCCAGCGTTGAATGTTCTGCACAGGGTGTGGTCCAGCAAAGGATGACACAAGTGTGACCACTCTGCTGTCATACCATTTGACAGCACAGATGTTGTGCTTCGCCTCCACTCTGATGTCAAAGCTTCTCCCTTTTTTCTTCAAGCTCTTCTCGTCTTCAAGGTTATAGTTGGATGAAATATGTTTTCAGCCAGCGATACCTGTCACGGGGCTTGGTGTGGTTATTTGGTTGGGGCTCGATGTTCACATAATTACTGACTGGGCGGTCATTGGGTTGTTGGTTTTCTTTGTCCACTTGTCCACTTGTCCACAGGCATCTTCATCGGCCTCTTCTTCACTCATAGCAGTGTCACTGTCCTCTGATTCCATCTCAAAATCACTTTCTCCTTTTTGGATGGCAGCAATCACATCCTGCACACTGAATCGAGGACCTCTCTTTGCTGGTGGCATTCTGAAATGGAAAAAGTAATTAAAATATATGTATCAATAATACATATGCTTATTATATTGTAATAGATTACCTGAAGGAATAGATAGGGTGGTGGAACAAGTGTTCATTCTGTCTGGTTTAGACATCATACTAAAAGGAATGCATGCACCACCCCTTCCAGGTGTCCCGATGCAATTAGCATCTGAATCCTATTTACATTGTACACTTGAGTCACACAATACTACCTGGCTTAGCCTATTATCATAATAAAAGGGGGACCTACACCCACACATGCAGGTAAACCAGTTCAACAAGTCACACAATGCTGTGGCTAATGATAACAGGCTGATTATCATACTAAAAGGGATACATCCAAGTGTCCCAAAACATTTCAGAAAGAACTGTTTCTGCCAGAACCAGAAAAGAGTTAAATGTATTTTTGTAACTAATTAACTGATAATATATAAGTAGAGTTTAAAATATTGCTACAGATATAATTTCACATACTTTTATCAGAAATAATGTATAAATGTATTCAATTCTGGTCTTAATTCAAAATCTTAGCAGAGGACACATTTAGAAGTTAGTTATAGTGAATTATCAAATACATTATATTTATATTAGTGTTTTATTTCCATGTGTGAACATATAAGAAGGGTACATGACAGGGACACATGCCTTTTTGACTACCACACTGATCCAGGTATGTAATATTGCAACAAAGACATAAGCTGCTCAAAATCAAATGTGATGAATGTATTCCACAAAAACTAAATATGTACATGTTCTAGACATTGTAATAAACATATATATTTGACGCATTTTACTTACTTGAATCTGACAAATCCAGTCCAATAAAACAAAGAGATGTTGCTCGTCTGAAGATTCGGAAGTTGTGTGAGTGTATGGCCAGAGGGCGGGACCTATAAACACATTTACTACCCAATAGCATTGTGACGCTGAACAAAAGGACCTTTTGAGAATGTAAATGTAATCTTTAAAAAAACAAACATTTACTGACTTTTTAAGGACTACTTAAAGTAATGTTGTAAAATAACATCCGGGGGCCTTACAGGGGACCAATTATTGAAAAATATAAAACTCTGTTTTAAAGGAATAATCAATAAAAATGTTTGACATACAAAGATAAATTAGGAATTCATTAAAGGTATTTCAAAGCTGCTACTTGTGTGTTTTCTTCCTTTTACATACATATGCTCAAAGGAGGGTGGGGCTCAGGAGGCTAATGTCTGACTAACACACACCGGAGCTTGAGGGGACCGGATGTTTAGCAGATGCTAATGGATTTTGATGTAAAAAACAGCAATAATAATAATAATAACATATCATAGCTTACAATGCTACAGAAAGATGAGATTCAACAATGCATGGTTATTTTGCTACTATTCCACATTTAAATTGCAAATGTGAAACAAACAAATGTTTGACCAAAAACATAAATCCAACACAGGTGATATGATTAGGCCAATGGCCAGCACCCATTAGATTTTTGACCTACCCATAGGCTAAATTACTAAATTATCTGTTAGCTGGAGCCCCAAATTATTTGCTGACAGCAAAGTGACAAATGGATAGTTTTTAGTCCTTAAACGTCCACGTGTGGACACTCAATCAAAACCAACTGAAAGCGAGAGGGATTCTGCACATAATAGACCTCATGAGTTCAAGTCGCTTAGGTCTCTGTGTGTGTGTGACACGAGCCATTTTGTGTGCGTGCGCAAGCGAGCGAGAGAGAGAGAGCTATCGCACCGGTGGGTATCTTTCCGGAGATCGTTGTGGTTAGCGTCTGGTGCTAGCTAGCCAAGCTAACGGATATAAGGAGCTTTTTCAACAACAAGGTGGAGGGAGAACTATCTTCTGTCAGACTGAGAGTCTCAGATAACCTCAGCTCAGGTGAAGTAAAGGACTTTCAGTGTTTAGATAGTTAACTTTAGTCTAGTTATCTCAGTGGGTCTCAAACGGTTTGTTTTAAAAGGGGAGTGATTTGTAAAATATCTATAAAGAAATAGAACATCTGTTTACATTTCTGTTTCATATGTATGTTGAGAGATATATCCATAGATCTCTTCATTTTGCTCTCAAAGTGCACCAGATTGATGCTTTTAACTTCAATATTTAAAAAAAAATCTTCCCCACTAGAGGAGGTGAGGACCCTCCTAGAGGAGGTGAGGTCCACTCCCCACTTGTAAAAATAGCACTTTACCCCTGCTTACACCTATATGACGTGAGCTGATTATCGAGCCTTCATTGTAACAGTCGCAGGTGCACTGTGTGTGCGTGTGGGGAGTGTTGCAGTAGAACATTCAACTGTAGCGCTGATGCATTAATGGGAAACCCTTAATGTTTGAGCACCCTCTATGAAACGTCAAGCTACCCCACAGCACCCCCTAGAGGAAATCTCTGGCGCCGCCACTGGGTGGAGTTAAAATAACAATAGCCTATTTCTTTTTGAAATGTGATGGAGTAAAAGGATAGTATTTGTGATTATTCATGTTAAGTAGCCCACAAGTAACTAAAACAATTGCAAGTGCAATAAGAAGCTACAGGAACGTTAATCTACGTCGGTAATATTAACTTTATTTAATACAACATTTACGGTACAAGATTTACATCATACAGCCCATGTAGTATAATATTTTACAAATGATGAATTACAGCAAACATGTGCAATATATCCATTATTACAGCTCCGTGGGCTAAGGCAGGGTTGCCAACTTTGGGTACCTGGCTGGAGTGAGATTTTGATATCATGGGTTTAATTACATATGCGCACAAAATGACTGCTATCGTGTCAGCAGCGGGACCTTAGCATATATATATATATATATATATATACAATATATACAAATACACAATATTGGACACAGTCTATAAAAGGCACAAAGTTTCATTCACTAATGAAAGTCAAACACATGTTTGTTTCCACTGTTTTATTGTGTGCCTGTTGCGCCAAGCAATTAATTAACGTATCGTACGATAAATAAAAATGAACTCGATAAATTGCCATTTACATGAGGATGTGACTAGCAGTTTGAAAGGATGTACTTGAATTATTATTATATATTATCATTATGTCAGTGGTCTAAAATGGTCATACAACGGTGCCAACAATATTATCCTTTATCGCAATCATTTCCGGGAAAATGTATCCAACAAAATAAATTATCATGAGAGGCCTATACATGAAACACACACACAAACAAATCTACAGACTTACTCTAAACTGCCACATATATTAATTAACACACTCTCACTCTCATATACTCTTTGACTCTATTTTGGCCTAGTAGAACAATAAGCAGCAGACTTTTACTTTTTTATCATTTCTACTGGATCTTAGATCTGCGCATGCGCAATACGGGTCGGCAGTTGCGAGAGAGTATTTGTGTTGGGTAATCTATGGTAGGGCTAACCCATACAGTGGTGGGGTGAAGTCAGTATTTGCAATGTAATTACATACACGCTCCCCTTGACAGTGAAACGCCACGCGTGAGGCTTAGATTATTTCCCTGTCTCAATCCAAATTGAACTGTATGAAATAAAAAGGCACATTTGTCTTGCAGTAAATGAAAAGGGCGACCTGGAGCCCAGTGGCGTTTTCTCCTGGAGGCCAAGGGAAGCCAGGCTTCCCCTGTTTTTTCGGATTGTAGTTTTAATTTGAATAAATAAATAAAAATACTTCGTTTAGTTTCAGAAAATCTTTGTTGTGTGTTGCTGCCGGCCCGTCTCTCCCCCATTCTCATTGAGTATTTTACAAAGAGTGAAACAGCTCCCCTCTAGATGTTATGGTGAAACAGTAGATTACACTCTCTGCTGCGAGAGGAGGCCAGCCGAAATTGGTTTCCCTTGGTGAAAAAAATGGAGGGATTGACCAATCAGACAAGGCTCACGTCATGCCCCTGCCAACCTGTGATTAGTCAGGGCCGCTGGTCAGGGCCAAGGGAAGCCAGAGGCGGCTGGCTTCACTTGCCTCACAATCCAATCAAATCGCATCAATTTAGTGTTGCAGTGACACGTCCTAAAACCCGGAAGTAAGCTGCGCTTGGTTTCCTTCGACAAAAAAGCAATGAGATTTCTCCATAGGATTTTGGAAAATAGCTGGAAATAAGGTCAGTGGAAAACGAACCTGTTAGATAAATGCACGTTTTGTTCAGTCGCATAATATACACATGTCTACCCTACTTTTATAATTTTCTAATCATAAATCTAATCGATATAAGATAGATAGCGTCCACTCTCACCGCCGTTAGAAAGTAGCAAGCAACTGAAGCAAGTGCAATTATGGAGGGTGGAGATTTGGAGTGTTTAATCAAAAATAATTGTACTAAACTTCCGCTACAGCAGCAACAACAAATACAATCTGATGACAGGTCGATGCCCAAACTGGAGCTGTGTACAGCGAGGAAAAAAGGAGCGAATCGGACGTAAAACGTTAAAGGTCTCCTGATTTAGTTTGAATGAATGCTTATTAGAGTTTTGTCTGTAGAGTGCATGCAGAGCTGTCGGTTAGATCAGGGCCGCGGAGGTGTTACTGCCGGGCCGCGAAATAGCTGTGAGTTTATCGTAATATTTGCAGAATTATAAATATATAAAAATATTTGATCATAATATTTTTTTCAAAAAGTGTTTAATGTTCGCACCTATACCAGTCATATTATTTCATCCAGTAGCCTGGTTAATCTTTCACCAGATAACCGTTGAAAATGGCTTTTATGATGTTCCGAGGGATTCGGCGGCTCAGCCTGGTCTCAGCCTCTCCTGTGCACGAGAAAGTTACCGGTGCGCCAAGTAGGAAGAGGAGCGCACAGGAGACAACCGTTTAATTGCAGACTGTTATGTTTATGTGGGGAAATGGCAGTGCATACATTATTTGAGATATATTTCAAACTCGGACTTCATTTTAAGGACATGTCGGCCAGGGGTGTAGAGCTATATGTTTATTTTATAGCTTTTCTTTTTAATGACTGATTTTAAATGCCATTTTCTTAATGTCTTTCATTTTTTTGTAAAGCACTTTGAATTGCCTTGTGTTGAAAAGTGCTATATAAATAAACTTGCCTTGCCTTTGTTTAAGCAGCGGATTGGCAAAACAGGAGAGTAAACAGTCTGCCTTGATCTATGAATTCATGTCTGGGACTCTCACAGTATCTGCTGCCCGCAGCTGTTTATAGAAGGAAAACCTCCTTCACTTCATGAAAGGGCTGCAGGCAGCATCAGGAGGCAGCGGGACATGTAACTCCGCTTCTGAGAAGTGCAGCACCAGCGCGCCGAGAGCTGTGCCTTTTCACGCACCGCCTTCGCTGCGTTTACCTTAATCAGAACAGCGAGTGACTGCAGGCTGCTACTGTTAACCACACACACCTCTACACACATCTCTACACACATCGAACTTATTTGACCTAAATCAAAATATAATATTATTTTCAAAAGCTGATGCTTCAATTAATTTTAAACAGACAGTTCAACAAAAGGATACCCAAAAAATGTAATTTTATCATTTAAATATTGAATTGTTCTCTATTAGTAAGATCCCATTTTCAATAAAATGGTGGTCTTACCTTGACTTGAAGATGAAGTCCATTTGCCTATCCCTCTGGACAAAAATCTCTATTACTTTTTTATAAAAGTCCTCCTTATGTTCTTATAGTTTCAAAAGTCTATCATAAATCTAATCTAATCAATAGATTTATGATTCGAAAATAATAAAAGTAGGGTTACATGTGGTTATTATCCGGCTGAACAAAACGTGCATTTATCTAACAGCTACGTTTCCCACAGATCTTATTTGGAGCTATTTTCTAAAATCCTATGGAGAAATCTCATTGCTTTTTTGTCGAGGGAAGTCATGTGCAGTTTACTTCCGGGTTTTAGGACGCGTCACTGCACCTCTCTCGTCTCCTCTTCACACACACCACTTTTCGCGGCACACCTTCTTAGTGTCCGACACCGGAATTTGTTTTCAAATGATCATGAACAGTAATTTACACACATCTGCTAACTCCATAAGTAGCCTATATGCGGGTGTTCCCAAAATAAATTAGTTTAATCTTAATCTCGATGTCGTGCTAAATGCTGTCGGACGTGCACCGGAACGAACCTCACTATCATAATATCTTCTGAAAACAAATGCCAGTGTCACACACACACACACACACACACACACACACACACACACACACACACACACACACACACGGCGCCTTCTCCTCGTTTTCCCAGCATTCCCTGGATTATCCGTAAATCATACAAACAAAACCAAAATGTTGATTTATCTGTTTTCCTGTTTTGGTTTTCCGTTTTTCCGAAAAACCAAAAAACGACACGGGTTCTTTTTGTAAACATTGTTAATATGTTTTGGATGCATATTGTTCTAGTATTTGTTCAGGCTGATACATACAATTAGCCTCTGTTGCTACCTGCTGGTGGTGAGTAAATATTAAAATTAGTTCAAATTGACAACCGGTCCGCGATTTTTTTTTAATGTATCAGCCGGTCCTTGGCACAATAAAGGTTGGGAACCCCTGGGTTAGATAACAGGTGTGTGTAAGTCCTGCATCTGTATGATACAAATGTGTGTAAAATGATACTGGGTGCTGTAATCACTCATCTGGTTACGTTATTGCATTGACCACCACACCCCCGACCCAAAAGAAAGGACGTATTATTGGCTTTCCCTAATTTTTTCCCCACGCCACGCTACTGCTGGAGCCAATCCTGCAACTTCCCCACAGGTGAAAGAGTTGACATGCTGAAAGCCCAACCCCTGCAGGGGGTCTGGGGGAATTCTCCCCAGGAGATTTTTGTTGTTGTTTGTTTTGAAATAGGCTACTAACATAAAATACACATTCTGGTACTCTCTTGAGAAGAAAAATAAATAAATCTATTACTACACGACATATTAAAAAAATGAATGCCATTTTAGTTTGTTGTTACTTTGTTCTGAAAGCTGAACCTGCTGCTCCTCACAGAGAGAAGAGGGAAGAGGCTGTGAGTTACTTTACATTGTGGATAAGGGTGGATAGCCCCCATTGTGCTGTGTGTCAAAATGAAAGACAGCCCACACACCTATCAATCATCAAACCGTGGGGTCTTATTTCATTACGTGTTGATTTCTATCAACACGTAATGTTGTATCGACGTATAGAGATGTACTACAGCAAAAGTATTCTCCGTCGGGACTTCCTGCAACAACACCACGCCGTTATCTTGATTCTGATTGGCCAGAAGACATTATCAAAGATGTTCTATTGAGAAGACGATCACAACGTGCCAAAAGTTTTCAAAACCGTTTCTAGTCTTCGGTATTCTTGTTTTTGGCGTGAGAATAGTTTGGGCAGCGTGAGAGCGTGAGATTGAGAGTGAAAGCGTGTGTCACACGCCAGATGCGTGAGAGTTGGCAACCCTGCAGTAAGGCGATATGGTCCGTTGATATTGTGCATCCATGGGTAAAGAGAAACTCATGTAGTACTGAACACGTAACATGAACGTGCCGGGCGGCGCGGTCCCGTGGGTTAGATGCGCGTTCATAATGCCGAGGGAAATAACTCTCAGAATAACGTTATTAGCACATTTTTACAACTTGAGGAACGAATGTTTTTAATAAGGGCTATACTAACGTTCATACTGGGTAGTTTATTTAGTTTAAAAAAAATTATCCAACGAGTTACAGACCACTCTTTCCCAATGTAAGTCAATGGGAAAAAGTGTTTCCGGGCCCAGCAACCTAAAGGAAGTGTAGTACCGCCGTTTGACCAGCACGAATATTCTCATCAGACTTCGGCGCACTTCCTGGGGGCTTGCCCTCTACTCATTCTGACAGAATTTCAAATGTACAGTAGTTAGTGGCCTGATAGTGCTATGTTCTTAATTTGTACCTCATCATCATTAACTGAATTCTTTATTTTAAAATCATTTAAAAGCAGATTTTTGGAGATGCTGAACATGATGTATCATAGCAGCAGCCATGAGCTATGAGACTTTGTGGAACAATGGTGTTGTAGTGCCGAGAGATAGGGAGTCAGAGGCGGTACAATGGAGGTGCAAAAGTGAACTTTATTGCGGAGCAGAAAAGGACATGTTGCTGGCTTGCAGTCCGAATAGCCAAGAGAGAGAGAAAAGGAGGAGGACACAGTATATACACAAGAGGTACCAACTAATGTGTCCGTGCGGAACCATACCAGCCTGTAGTTCCTAGATTGAATTATGACATTATACAATGGTCACCACAGTGTACACATTACACAATGGACCAACCACCTCTGGATATTTACTCAGGGTTGCCAACTCTCACGCATCTGGCGTGTGACACACGCTTTCACTCTCAATCTCACGCTCTCACGCTGCCCAAACTATTCTCACGCCAAAAACAAGAATACCGAGGACTAGAAACGGTTTTGAAAACTTTTGTCACGTAGTGATCGTCTTCTCAATAGAACATCTTTGATCATGTCTTCTGGCCAATCAGAATCAAGATTACGGCGTGGTGTTGTTGCAGGAAGTCCCGACGGAGAATACTTTTGCTGTAGTACATCTCTATATACATCGATACAACATTACGTGTTGATAGAAATCAACACGTAATGAAATAAGACCCCACGGTTTGATGATTGATAGGTGTGTGGGCTGTCTTTCATTTTGACACACAGAACAATGGGGGCTATCCACCCTTATCCACAATGTAAAGTCATTCACAGCCTCTTCCCTCTTCTCTCTGTGAGGAGCAGCAGGTTCAGCTTTCAAAACAACGTAACACAAAACTAAAATGGCATTAATTGTTTTAATATGTCGTGTAGTAATAGATTTATTTATTTTTCTTCTCAAGAGAGTACCAGAATGTGTATTTTATGTTAGTAGCATTATATTTCAAAACAAACTCCCAAAAAATCCCCCAGACCCCCCTGCATGGGTTGGGCTTTCAGCATGTCAACTCTTTCACCTGTGGGGAAGTTGCAGGATTGGCTCCAGGTCGCCCTTTTTATTTACTACAAGACAAATGTGCCTTTTTATTTGATACAGTTCAATTTGGATTGAGACAGGGAAATAATCTAAACCTCACGCGTGGCGTTTCACTGTCAAGGGTAGCGTGTGTAATTACATTGCAAATACTGACTTGAGCCCCACCACTGTATGGGTTAGCCCTACCATAGTCTCTCGCAACTGCCAACCCGTATTGCGCATGCGCAGATCTAAGAACCAGTTGAAATGATAAAGAAGTACAAATCTGCTGCTTATTGTTCTACTAGGTGTTATGTTTTGCATTGGGTTTTTTGTAGTTGTTGTGTTTTACCTGTTGTGTGCTCCTTTTACCCCTCACTACTCTGTTTTTCCGTCTCTGCAGGGCTGGTTTGTGACGGGGGGCGTGGCTGGTTTACTCCTGGCTGCAGATGAGGGACACCTGTCCCCACTCACTTGATTAACCTGCTCTTTAAGAGCCTGGCCCTCACCTCACTTCTCTGCCAGAGTATTTCATGCTGTCCCGCGGTCCGGAGTGCCTTTCTGCAGCCTGGAGTCTGTTGTTCACTTTGCAGCTTTGTTTTTGGATTACTACGGCCCGCCAAGCTCCCTGTCGTCGGTACCTGCCTTGGACTACCTTTGTTATTAAACTCTTTGAAACTTTATTTTTGTCAGTCTCTGCTTTGGGGTCCCAGTTGTATCTAAACGTCACACTAGGCCAAAATAGAGTCAAAGAGTATATGAGAGTGAGAGTGTGTTAATTAATATATTTGGCAGTTTGGAGTAAGTCTGTAGATTTGTTTGTGTGTGTGTTTCATAGGCCTCTCACGATAATTCATTTTGTTGGATACATTTTCCCGGAAATTATTGTCGGCACCGTTGTATGACCATTTTAGACCACTGACATAATGATAATATATAATAACAATAATTCAAGTACATCCTTTCAAACTGCTAGTCACATCCTCATGTAAATGGCAATTTATCGAGTTCATTTTTATTTATCGTACGATACGTCAATTAATTGCTTGGCACGACAGGCACACAATAAAACAGTGGAAACAAACATGTGTTTGACTTTCATTAGTGAATGAAACTTTGTGCCTTTTATAGTCTGTGTCCAATATTGTGTATTTGTATATATTGTGTATATATATCATATATATATGCTAAGGTCCCGCTGCTGACACGATAGCAGTCATTTCGTGCGCATATGTAATTAAACCCATGATATCAAAATATCACTCCAGCCAGGTACCCAAAGTTGGCAACCCTGTGTTAAGGAGTCGTGGTGGAGTCACGCATTCTGGTGAGATCAGGTTGGTTTTTTCAGTATTTAACCAGAATATGCATGATGGATGCCCAGTAATACATGGGTGACACCCACACACACACACACACAATGCGCGCTCCGGTGCGCAGAACAGGGCTGTGGTGACCTGGCTGATCCTTCACGTGCAGCAGTGTTTAAACCATAGACTGTATATATAAAACATTTATTATATATATAATATATATTAAATATATTACATATTACATATATTAAACACAGTGTCTCTGCTTTACAACACAACAACGACCCGCACACACACATTCCTACACGGGGAAAGGCTACCATACATGCATACTTGCTCATCCAAATGCACTCACACATCCATGATGGCACAGATTGGGGTTGCCGTTGCCCAAAGGCACTTCGGCAGGGAGGCAGAGCCACAGCTGAGCAGGTTGCAACAGTCCAGGGTTTTATATGCTGTTTTTTGCTGAGGTCACGGAGACGCCGTGTAAAAAGATAAAGAATGAGCATCACATTTTGCTGCAAATGATCATGATAACTACCTTATCAAAAGTATTTTCAGCTACTCTTGCACAGTTTACTTTAGTTAGGCTACAGAAGGCTATCGGGTTCTGCATCTGAACCTCAGATGGAGAGGTTAGACTGAGCTCAAATCTGATCATTTTACAGTCTTTAAATGGAGGGCGAGCAAGTGCGTTAATTATAATTGAAAGATGTAAAACATATTCAAAATAAATCATCATCCATATTATATTTTGCTGACCTGCAACTTGCACTTTATTTCAGACATTTCAAACTGACCATTACATGGTTTATACATGTGGCACGCTTAGAATCCGGTGCGCACTTGGCACAGTTTACGCGCTCCTCTCCATACTGGGGCCAAACACTCCGAAAATAAATTAAGCATGTTTGAACAGACTTTGTAAACTGGGCTACCTGTTGCAAAATAATCAAACAGCGCAGGGATTTCACAGGTGAGAAAACAGGAGCGCACGTACCGACTACAGTCATCAGCATGTTGTCCAGCAGCAGAGCGACGAACACGATGAAGAGGCTCAGTTTCCTCGATCTTCTCTCCTCTCTGAGCCAGCTGAGCAAATTAAACTGCCGAACCGCATCTAATCTCCCCATGGTGTTAGTCCCGAAAAGAGCAAGGCAACAGAACGGATGTCAAGTCTTCCTGGAGAGACAGTGATGGGTGGGTAACTTCAAAAATCCTTCCCGATGTCAAAGTGAGAGCTGTGGATGTGAGAGAGCTGCAGAGTGGAGTCTCACCTGAGATGAACAGCCAGCTGCAGGAGGAGAGAGAGAGGCTGCTAAGTGCCCCCCTACTGCTGACGTCACTCTTCCTTTGTATGCGGATCCCCGTCAAACCTGCCTTCAAACACTCAAACCAGCAGCACGAGGACACAGGCTGATCAGCAGACCGGAAACACTGGGCTTCGTGACCACCAGGGTCAGGAGGGTGGCTATGAAACTGCGATCCGTTACAATGACTATTTACATGTAAACATATGTAATAGCGTGGTAACAGTCCCACATTGTATTAGACAACAATGTAATAATGAATTAAAGACTCTGGCCAAAACTCAGGAATCTTCCCCCAAAGTTTAAAATAATGAAAGTAAAATTATGATTTACGATTAAAATAAAATAAAATAAACACCAAGGGGTGAGGGTATGCATATTAAAATATGTTTGAAGAGTTTTCCCCAACACTTGGCAATTGTATGGGTATAGATATGACCAGCGGAAAATATGTCTCAAAATTCCGTGTGTGTAAAAAGACCATCCACAAGCAGAAATGTGAGATCCGCAAGCGCATTTTTGGTCGACAAATACAAAATGGATTCACAAATGCCTGATCGAAAGTTGTAAATGTTAAAGAGATATTCACAGATTTTTTTTTTATTTGTGAAAATATTTAGCGTATTTGCAGATCCGTTTTACACTTGCACATTTATTTGTGAGTTTGCAAATCTTTTAAATGCATTTGTGAATGGTGTTTTACATTTACAAATCACATATTTATACACATTATTTTTATGTTCACACAAATAATTATGAGACATATCTATGCCCATACAATTGGCATTTGCGTCATGGATAGGTCCGAACAGGAAACTGAGTTTACGGGCTGAAAGTGTCCATAAAGGCATCATGTTGGCTCTAAATACATAAAGGATTATAATATGCTTACATGGAAAAAGAGTCAGTGCAGAACAACCAAAGAACACATCATATCGGTTCCCAATTGTAATCTTATGATAAGCTCACACAAGAGCCACACTAGCACAGGGTCTTGCATCAGTACATGGTACTGATGCAAGACCACAGTACCACTATTTAGTTAAATATATGAATAATGTAGATGTGAGTTTGAGGTTGAGAGAGAGAAAGAGAGATGTTGGGAATGAGTTTCATTCCAAAAGGTGAAAGCTGCCTGTCCTCAGATCGTCTTTACACAGCAGCTCCATCTGCTGCTCTGCTTACAACACTACACACTCAATCCTATTATATATGGTCACATTAAGGACAAGGCGACAATAAAAAGGACAATCAGAATCATCACTCCTTTATTAGTCCTACAGCGAAGACATTTACAGTGCTACAGCAGACTAGGCATAGGTAACACGCTTGTTAATTAGTAATAAATAAAGATAAAGAGTACAACCATGGCAGCAATTTAAGAAAAACTAAGTGACATACATGACATATTAAAGTATTGAGACCTTAAAAATTATATATTTTCACATACAAATGTGCAAATGTATTTAATAAAAACTCTTATAGTCTATTGGGCTAACCCTGGCACATTTTCAGCAATGACTATTAATGTGCACGGTCTCTGTCAAATAAATGGATACAAACATAAATAAAAGTGGCAGCATGTGAATGTTTCATATTATGCAGCTCTTTGACCATTATATAAAGCAGATCATCTCTCAATCCCCCTGTTTCCATACTACATCTTTACTTATATTTGGACCAAATATTTGCAGACTTGTCACCAAACGTTTTTAATGAAGAGAAAGTCTGTTGTTGTACAGTATATTTATAGGAAACAAAAAGACACAACATGATTTCATCAAGCTTCATTTTTTTTGCATGATCGGAATATCTTGACAATTGTGCAGTACACAACATCACTTCCTGTCTAACTGCATTCAATTGTTATTAAGTGAAATATTAAAAAACCACATACTATTATCATAAGTCTGTTAACCTGGTTCATGCTGGGTGAATTTTTCTACGGGGATGTGACAGTTTCCTAACTTCCCTGTCTTGTGACTGTGTCCTTCATTTTATCGTTCTCATGGACTACGAGTCATTTTACATCAGGAGCCGTATCCATGAAGCTTCCATTTCAAAGAGATGCTCCTAAGGACACAATTATAAGAAAAATCTTAAAATGAATAGTGGAGGAGTACATTTCAAAAGACCAAGAATTAGGAGCATGATTAGATGCTGCTGGAGAGGATGATGTAATGTGTGTGGTCCATCTCAACAGAGAAGCACTCACATCTCCAGCCAAACCAATAATGGCAGAATGAACATATTTGGTGAGTGTTTAAAAGTGTTCAAATGGTTTATAGATTTACAAGCCAAATAATGCCTGCTTATATAGACTGACCAGCAATCGCAGACATAGATAATAGCTGAGTCATTTCCCCCCGGTATTACCAAATACGTTAATTTCTAAAATTAACAACATTTTTAAATGAATCTATCAGCATGTTAAAAGGCTACTTCATCCAACACCATGTCTAAAGCAACCCGGTATCACGGCAAGATGTGAATATGTGACGATTTACCATGCTGGGAGTCGGAGACCTGAAGATGTCACAATTTCGTCCCTTCAAACGGGACAGTTACACGGTGTTGTTAACATGGCCCAACCAGTGGAGATATACCCGGAAATGCCAAGTAAATGCTACCCCGACGGTCGGTTGTTATTGTCAATATTAATATAATAATGATTTATTTTTTAATAGTCACACTCGATTACGCCGATTTTCTTGTTGCCCCAGCTGGTCGACACCTCTTTTAGCAGAAACAAAGGCTACATTAATGTATTAAATCGATGTTAATCCATGTGTGTGGATGTGGAATTAACGGACGTGACGTTGTGCGATTGCGTTGCCAGGCAACAGCTTCGGTTCATGTTAATTTACAAACTCTTCAACTACAACCGTAGTTATATTTAAAAAGAAGGCCTCACGAAATACTTTAATGTAAATTAAAATGTAAATGTGAAGGAATGTGTGTATAACAAAATACATCCGTTATAAACTAAACCGGAAACAGACGTAGGCAAGATCCTCAGCTCGATGATTGGATGGTTTAGCCGCAATGCACGCTGGGATTTGGTGTTTATGCGATGTGAAATCCGAATTTTTTTTTTTTTAAATAATACTTTATTCCGAGTGTTCTTGCTTTTCTCTTTGAAAGTCATCACATAACGGCATTGTAATACACGGTTCGGCTGCATTAAATATTACATATCTGCCGTAGTTCTGTATTTATAGAGCCCTGATGAGAAGACTTCTAGACAAACATGAGGAACTGAAAACGTGACGTGGATCATAAATATATCAGCCATTAAACAACATCTTACATTTCTTTTCACACAATACGTCTCCTTGCAGTATCAACACTAATTCGGCTGACTTTTATATTTGATCCAATTGGTAGATAGGCTGTATTTACACCATAAAGGTGCGCAGCTGATAGAAAGGGAGAGGGTTACGTCACGTTTTCAGTTTTAATTCAACATCCACAAGCATGGATTAACATCGATTTAATACATTAATGTAGCCTTTGTTTCTGCTAAAAGAGGTTACCAGCTGGGGCAACAAGAAAATCGGCGTAATCGAGTGTGACTATTCAAAAATAAATCATTATTATATTAATATTGACAATAACAACCGACCGTCGGGGTAGCATTTGCTTGGCATTTCCGGGTATTTCTCCACTGGTTAACATGGGTTACCGTGTAACTGTCACGTTTGAAGGGACGAAATTGTGACATCTTCACGTCTCCCAGCTTGGTAAATCGTCACATGTTCACGTCTTGCCGTGATACCGGGTTGGTCTAAAGACACTGATTTAATGATAAGGCCTATCAATATAATATTCTTTTTCAATTTAATGTCCTTTGCTCGTGGAAGTTTCCTAAATCACTCCTAAGCTCTGACTCCTTGATACATTTTTAAAGGCCAAGCAAGGAGCACTGAGAGTATGTCAGTGGATATGACCCAAGCTGCTAACAACCACTAAATAAGACTAAACAAAATCACGCCGAACATTAGCCACCTTTAGCTTCGTGGTGGTGATAAGCAGCCATGAGACCATGGTGTTAATATGTGGAGAGTATACTACTGAACATGACATGTAAGTATCTTAAATGAGTTTGCCACAGAGCTTTTTTTCTGCACTATTCCGGAATCCAATTTTAAATTCCAATTGCTGTTAGTCGAGGGATTCCTTCGGACGCTTAGTAGTTCCAGCAAACATCCTCTCATAAACTGCGATGTTAACAACCTCATGATGACCTCATATGTTTTTAACTTAGGATCATACCTGTGTTTAGTCTAGAAAAAGGTAAATGTGTGCATTTTATATATTTAAAATCAAATCAAATCAAGTTTTATTTATATAGCACATTTAAAAACGATGTTTGGTCGAGCCAAAGTGCTGTACATGTAATAAAAACAATTTACTACAGTACAATAACAACAAAAGACAGTCATTGCAACAGCAAATATAAAAACAAAACACACGGAAAAGTCAGGAGTCGTGCTCCGCTCTAACTAGAAGGCCTGAGAGAAGAAGTGGGTCTTAAGTGTGGATTTAAAAACCCCTAGGGTCTGGGCCGACCTCACATGGAGGGGCAGAGTGTTCCAGAGCCTGGGGCCAGCTGCTGTGAAGGCTCGGTGCCCTCCGACTTTACAGACTGTTGCAAAAACTAAGAAGCTTATAAACATCAGGTTTAAAACTAAAAGAGCTTTACAAAAAAGTAACACAATTAAAGATGTTTGGAGTTTTATTTGAGTTATTAATCTACATTTGTTGTCAAAGAGATGCTGATTTGAAACCGTTGTTACATTCAGTTACGGCATTTCCTGTTTCTGCCGGAGTGAGGGGAGGCCGTCCCAAAGCTTGCTGCTGTATTTACTCCCTCCATCTGACAGGAGGAGCCTCATGTGTCACTCCACAGAGTTCACTCCGTCACGGAGGGGGAGTGTGTAGGGGTAGGGTGTAGGGCGTGGTTTGGGATTGGGCCCAAGTCCTGTTTTGCAAGTCTCAAGTCTTTGCGCTCAAGTCCCAAGTCAGGATGGGCAAGCCCAAGTCTAAACTTTGAAAACCGAGTCTTTAACAAGTAATTATGTGCTGTTCACCAAATGTAATGACATGCAACAACAGAATAATACTATATTCAATTAACAGAAAATCATGAATGCTTTGACAAAATTGTATTTATTTGTTTAACAAGTTGCTCCTTACTAAAGAGTAACATAGCTAAATAATAATACAAAAATTAAATACAAAATCAGTAAATGCATAGTTGTTCCTTCTTGAACTGCAGATCAAACTGCTTTTTATTAGTCATATTAATAATTTAATAAATGTTCTCTCATCTGATAAAGTAACATGTTTGTTTAGGGAACAGTAAAGTTAGGCTACTGTGACAGTTTAATTCAGAAGGAGTTTAATTAATAAGATCCCTGATTAATTTGAACAGAATATGTATTTCCACTCTGTACAACATGTTATAAGGGACCCCACAATCAATTTTAATTTGTATTTAATGTTGTTCCTAATAATTTCTAATGTCATTCACATATACATTCACACTGTGCTCGAAGCAGTATTAATGTTGTTGTTGTTGTTGCAAGTTTTTGCCACAAGGTTGCGCCTATGAGTAGAAAAGAGAAGAAGTAGAAGAAGTGGTGGCACATCACATAATCTGCTCCTGTATCTGTATCAAATGCATTCATTGATGCTACCAAATGAGACAATACAAATAAAAGTAGTAAACAAATAATGGTTCTAATAGTAACATTAAACTTGAATTACTTTACATATTCATTTGTTAATATATACGTGAAAAATGTTTCCGTGCTTTGTATTGGTCTGCATACTAGAATAGAGTAACATGTGTGGAAATCGCAGTTCATTTTTAGGGCTGCGCTAATTATGGCCAAAAGTATGCTGTAAATCTCACGGTAAACAATTAGATCATAACCACATTTGGTGTTATTATGACTGCTCAGCTTTATGCACACATACATTTAGCATGGTTTAAGAAACGGGCTCCGTGTTACAGGACGGGTCGGGGGTTCTGCAGCTCCAAGGCAGAGACACAAGGTCACCAAGGACGAAAAACTATAGCCGGTCACAGAGATCTGCTATAAAATAAATATTTAAAATAAAGTCAATACCATATCGACCCTAAATATAATCTATATTAATATTTACGTAAAAGCCGGAGCGGAGCTTTTAAGATAATGTTTGCTGAAAAAACTGTTAATAGTATACTTGACCTACTGTCAAGTCATGTGACTCTAGTCCACACCTCTGATCAACAGTATAGCTCTATAGATTCTTCAAATGAATCATTTTTAAATATCACCCTTCTTCACTTGGCAAAAGCATTTGGCACATGCTCACTTTTATTATTTTGCTCATGCTTATAACCAAACAGCCAGCACAAAGAATGCTCTGAACAAGTTCCCACAGTCTCCTGTCTGGACCTGTGTCAAAACCAGGCCTTTGAGCTTGTACAGTTCTTGGATGAGGCTGAGATTCACTTGCTTACTTAGTGACCCTGTTCATTTTTGAATAACTCTACATTTCCCCTGCTGATGAACTTGATGCATTGGCGGTAGCAGCTTACAATTCGTGTTTGGCCTAGCTTGAAAGCCATGGACATGATGGCCATGCCGCCAATGAGGAAGAGTGAGGTAAGCATGAAGTATTTAGGGTGCTTAGGTATAATATCGCCAAAACCAATAGTAGTGAGTGTGATGAAGCAGAAGTAGTAGGGATCAAAGCCCTTCATCTCTGCTTCCCACAAGGGCAGAATCAAACCACCTAAGCAAATGTAGGCAAACACGATGAAAAGAATCAGGACAAAGGGTACATCCAGCTTTTCCATTCCATTCCCCAACCCTGTAAAGTCCCATATGGCATATCCTCTGGGTGGGGGGGGCAGCCGGTCTAGCTCTGGGCAGGAGAGGGTTCGGAGCAGTGGGCCCTTTCTTAGTAATTTGTCCCTAGCGAGAATTTTCTCAAAGATCTCTTTGTTGTTTTCTAGGTGTATGGACTTGTGCCGTACGTCCGCCTGGCTGTGCAGCACCTGGCGAATGTCAAGGGGTTCACGGACAACAATGTCCTGGCTAAAAAAAAAAGTACCTTCCTCCAGGGCCAGGTTGCTTGAGACCTCTTCTCTCTTTTTCCAAGCCTTCCAAGGTGACCATGAGTGGGAGCGGAGGATTTTGAAGAGGGCGTGAATGCGCACATAGGCTCTGGACATCAGAATGGCGAGGAAGTCGCCCACATCAAGGGTGACCAGAAGCATGAGGGGAACGCCCACCATGGCATACAGCACACACACAACTTTACCTATCAAGGTGACTGGATAGATCTCCCCATACCCTGCAACAACAATGCACAAATGGACAGTTAGGAGTTGTGAAACAGGGAAACATTACTTCTTACCACAGCTATAACATTATGGATTCAGATTAATGGATTTAGCAATAAAAAAAAATTGCTTTAAAGGTCACCTATTGTGCAAAATCCACTTTTTCATGTCTTTTATACATAAACACGTGTCCCCTCTGTGTAAAGAGATTCTGAAAGTTTCAGGACAAATTATTTGCTCACTTTTTGTCCTGATCCATTTCTATAAAAACCTGTCTGAAAATGAGCTGATCAGATTTTGGCCACTTTATGATATCATAACAATGTTTTGGCTTGTATATCCATTACCAAGATAACCCCCCCATCTTATCACCTTCAGTGTTTCCCCTACACTGCCAACGGAGCCCCGCGCCCCCCCTGATATTCAAGTTGTTTTAATTTTTTTAATTTTCTTTTATATATATATATATATATATATATATAGCACCAAATTGCAACTGAAGTAATCTATCTATGGTCACTTTTCACATGGAACATGTGCTCTTTTATTAAATAAACTTTCATTTGAAGTTGTGAGTTTAGTGTGTTTGACCCTAAGAAACACTGATGCATTAATCAATAACATTACATTACATTGCATTTAGCTGACGCTTTTATCCAAAGCGACTTACAATAAGTGCATTCGACCAATAACAATAATCAACAGCTTCTCTCTCTGCTCCAGATGATTAAAAAAAATAATATATATATATAATATATAAATCAGCATGTTTCTGGACACAACCACAATAAGGGGCAGACTTTGGAATTTAAAATATCAAAAGGACATAATGTTACTGTACCCTGTGTCATTTTGCTATCTCATATTACTGTTGCATATTATTTTCTTGTGCTCAAACTGAAAAAAAACATGAATAAATAATAATACTAAAAATAAAACCTTTAACGATACAGTAAATGCAGTGGGGAAAGAAGTACTCAGATCTTTATTTAAAGTGGACTTATCGTGCTATATTTGAAACATATATTGTAGGGCTATTTTTTTTCAAAATACCAAACAGATCCTGCATTTTAGCCATGCCTCATTTCGCTCTATTTGCTCTTTCCAGCCTTGTTTTTGCAGGGGGCTGATTCTGTGAGCTGCAACTGACCACGCCCCTCTGCAGGAGAGGGGAGTTGGCAGTTACTTTGGCATTAGGGCAGGGATATCTAGATACTTCCCAAGGTTTGACATAATGAATTGTGCTACTTTTAAAGCAAGGAACGATGTTTTCAAATCTGTAATCAAAAAGCTCCTCAAAAACGCTATCGAAGCAGTTCCTGCCGTTGCTACGTCAGTTCAAACAGTAACAACGGACTATTTCTCTTAGCGGATGCATGTCAATTTAAATCAATACATACTACTATTTTTTAAATCAATAAAATCATTTTCTAAATCCATAAAAGCGGGATAATGTGCACATTGTACATTGCATAATGTGCCTTCATGCCGATCTAGATCCCTCCGCTTGGCGTCGGGCTCCTGATCAGCCTGTCGGTGTTCTTTTCCCCATAATGACCGCGTCGCTGCACATTATCCCTTACATATGATTATATAGAGTCATTATTCATTTGTTTTAAAGCATGAGGCGCAAACGCTTGCCTCGGGGAGAGAGAACAAGAGCCACAGCAGAGAATAAACAGAAGGGCAACCATGGCAACCATGCAAGGGAAGTCTTCTTCGCTGCTTTTGTGGCAGACTACAGCGCCACTTACAGGCCTGGCATATGTACTACAGCGTCTCCAGCGCTTTCAAGCAGCAATGGCCGGCCGTGGCCCAACCTCTCATTCCCCTGATAGGTGGAGAATTGACCAATAGCCGTAGCGCCACTTTACTGACGTCAGTTAAATCTGTATCAGTCTGTATCAGATCCGTTGCAGCCCCGTTTTTAGAGATTTGTGTATGGAGGAAAATAGAGAGGGTTGTGTTTTCTGACACTTGGTGAGTTCCCTGGAACACCGGGGACACATATTCATGTATAAAAGACGTACAAAGGTGCATTTTGCATGATAGGTGCCCTTTAAGTGAACATAATAATACCACAGTGTTGACTCTGTGTCAAGTAAAAGTCTGGCATTCAAAATGTTATTTGAGTAAAAGTGGAAATACACAAGTAAAGTACAAGTACCTCAAAAATGTACTTAGGTACAATACTTGAGTAAGTGTACTTGGTTACTTTTCGACAGTGAGTAACTGTATTATCCTTTATACAAACAAGCAAATGGCATGCATGCCATGTGTCATAAAATACATGCCTTCCAATCAATCAACAAATGCTACTTTTTCAAACAATGGACATTCATGCAATAATACAATGACAGACACAAATTGATCTATATGCCTGGAAGCATTGCCTTGAACCCTCATACTTGTGGTGAAAAGATGAAGGAAGTTCCCAACTAAAAGGGCAAAACAGAAGACAATGGGCCTCTAACATCTAACATCCTTTAATAAGCTTTTTGTGGTGTTGTAAAAAGCATTCTCTTCTGAATGCCCTCTCTTCAGTGAGTTGTGGGCTTCCTGTTGCTGCGAAGCCATTAGCCATTAGCTGGTGCTCCTTAACCACTTATAATGTATCTGAAAGTAACAGACATAGGCTACTTATGTATCTTCACATAGTCCTTACGCATCAAATAATATCAAGAAAAAGAGCAAGCTCGAGATAAATACAAGATGGAATAAGGAATAATATTAAATAACATAACAATAGTATGAAAAGTGAAACATTAACAAAGAAAATGTTCTGAAATAACTGACTTCTTCCTCTAGATATCTTCAGCTAGTTGGTTTGAGGTTTGAAGCTAAGACAGAGTCAACAGTTTGCCTGTGGGGGTCTGTCAGCCTGCACTTAGTGTTACTTAGAACTAAATGCAATCATGCTGATGTTAGCATTATAATTCATCTCGAGGGGGAACATACATTTATCTACATAATCACAATGCATGCAATTGATAATAATACCTTATTTCAGTCTTAAATAAAGTGGTTGACCAACTGACCAAACAACCTGCAATCCCAAGAGCCGCGCTGCTAGCCTGACTATCTGAATATCTTTTAATGCAAATGAATATACAAATGTTAAAGTGACAAAATTAGTATTTGCTAAGATATTGGTTCACTTATTGAAAAAAATAAATGTGTATGGATTCAATCCAATGTAGAAAACAACTGCAAGAGGCTGGAAGATGGACTATGCTTCAGCTAGCATTTAGCTAACATTTTACCAGTGCTACCCCAGCTGTGTGGCTTTGGTCCTGGGGGACTTTCTGTTGCTGACGTTACACAGGTTGGACCATTCGCTTTATGACCACCAGAATCGTTCACTTATCTCTGCCATGCTGGACCCAAGCATGTCCACAGACTGTAATCTCACAGGAAACACATATGGCTCAGGGGTTCCGTTAGCCGGTAATAACCGGTTTTTAGCTGGTAAAATTTAATAAAAACCGGTAAATTCAAAACCTGTCGGTCAAAATGTCCGATGCTCCGATCGATTGGCCGCCGGTCATTATCGGCCGATATTCACTCTTAATAGTTTGATCGGTGCTCTCTAAAGGCCGATCAGGAGAGCTGGATCTGATCGATTTGGACATAAACGCGAGTGAAGTGTAACCGGACCCGAGAGAGAGATCAGATCAGCTGCTGAGTCAGACGGAGACACTCAGCTCTGTATAATCACCTGAAGCCCCGCCCACTGTTTAGCGCGCTGCATGAGAAACTGACGGGCTGTCAGGAGGGAGAGAGAGAGGGAGGGAGGAAAAGAGAGGCTCCGTTTCTCCCGTGTTATTATTCAAAGTTAAAGTAAACTTTTGAATAATGTACTTCATCTACTACAAGTAGTTTCTTTGAATGTAATCATTATGTTGTTTGTTGTTATTGAAAAATGAATCCAAATTTTTTGATCTGTTATAAAATGTACGATTATAAACTGAAGCAATATAAAAATGACTCCCATTAACTGAGTTTTAAACATCAGCATATCCGGTCATAGTCCGGTGATTACCTGCTAACGGAAACTCTGCCACACACTTCTTATTATTATTATTGAAACATGACCGGTAAGTTTCAAATTTGTCCGGTAAAATAAATTCTGTTCGGATATTTGACCGGCGAGAAAATATCCTAGCGGAAACCCTGATATGGCTATGTATGTATACTGCATGGCAAAGGAGTGATATCAATGCAACTAGAGGAGAGAGCTTGAATGTACCAGTACCTCAGTCTGTCTGTAAATGTTGGAAGATTAAAAGGTTAAGGCTCTTCCCTGTCAGATGATTTGTTGGCTGTTCTCCATTACCGGCACATAGTGCACAAAATACTGCTGCTGGTTTATAAAGCTTTGAATGGTTTAGGCCCAAAATACATTTCTGATCTACTGCTAAATTATGAACCATCCAGATCTCTCAGGTCTTCAGGGACTGGTCAGCTTTCTGTCCCCAGAGTCAGAACTAAACATGGTAAAGCAGCGTTCAGTTATTATGCTCCAAATATCTGGAACAAACTCCCAGAAACCTGCAGGTCCGCTGCAACTCTGACTACTTTGAAATCCAGCAAGAAGACTTTTCTTTTTGTCGCTGCTTTTAATTGAACTATTCATATCTTAGACTGCACTGTAACTTTTATCCATGTATTTTTTCTTTTAATGTTTATCCATGTATTTCTTCTTTTAATGTTTATTTTATTATCTTTTCTTTTTAATGACTGATTTTAAATGCCATTTTCTTAATGTCTTTCATTTTTTGTAAAGCACTTTGAATTGCCTTGTGTTTAAAAGTGCTATATAAATAAACTTGCCTTGCCTTGCCTTGCCTAGTGATTAATTGAAAGTCATACAGATGAGTTAAATATAGAGAAAACCTCTAAAGTTTCCGACAGCCCCAATGGCGTATCCCCACCAAGACAATAAACTTGGTTGGTGGTGTTTGATCCCCCCGTAATGACTTATCGAATGCAGCGGCTCCTGGTGCAGCTGTTCTTATTCACAGAGCACGACTGCACATTGTTTAAGGGAGTCTGTTTTTTTGTTCATTCACTAAGCATTGGCACATTCTGCAGGCATTTGTCATGTCAATAACTCTTTCTGTGGGTGTCTTCTTTGTCTGTTGTGGGTTCCTTAAGGTTTCTGGGATCAACCCTATCCCAGGACATTCAAGTTGGCTCCCCACATAGACACATATCAGGAAGAAGGTGTCTATGTGGGTGCCCACTGGGGGCTGGCAGTTGACACAGTGGCTGACTAGGGAATCGCAGTTTAATGCTCCCTCAATAAATGCATAAGTGGTTGTTAGCATAATAACAGGGGCCAATAGCTTGCATTGGAAAACTGTTGGTCGGTGTGTGAATGAGGGTCTCCTGCCACCTACAGTACGAACTAATTTATAAATTTTTATGGAATCCTAGGGGGAAAAACATGACATCATTGTGGCACATGACACAAGCATAACAAAATATATATCTAAAGGAAGCATTTTAAATCAATACATGTTTATATTTTTCATCACTTGCAGTAGTGATGCCATACAATGATTTAAACCTGATTCAAATATCAGATTACATATAATGTAGTCTGTTTCATCTCGCGCGGATTATGAGGACAATGGCCGACATAGATTTATATCCCCCCACTGCCACACTAAACACTCCCTGTTTAGAGAACCCACACCGTTATTGTGAGTAATACAGCAGGGTTTTTGGCATGGGTTATTGTTTGGAATGTCAACTGATATCTTGTTAAAATCCCAAAACACAATCTCTGCCTAAATAAATAATAATACATAACTAGAAATGTGTCATTTAAATTCAAACATAATGACATAAATGGGCCACTGTCTCATCACTTTAATGAATCAATTAATACTATATTTAAAAAATAAAATAAAACAGAGAATGTCGTTAAATTAACAGCTCCTCTGAATAATAAACAACTTTCTAAAATGTTCCAGGTGGGGGGGGGGGGGGGGTGGCAGTGACCTCTAAGGATACGTATGGCCAGCTCAACTATTAATAACTATGTATTTTTGCCAATTGGTGCCAGGTTTTATCAGAGCTATCCCACTAAAAACAGGATCTACTGGAAACAAGGTGGACCAAAACAGTGAAGCTGAAAACATTATTTTCATTCAAATTGGGTGTTCCAAATCAACAACTATCAAGGCCAATGTGAAAACAGCATAGCATGTGGTAATGACACCTCAGCAAGAGAAAGCTCTGACGTCGTGAACGACAGAAACACCTCTCCACAAAGAGAGAAGGAGTGTGATTTTGCATCAGGTAGCTACTATAATAATGATTTCAATAAGTACAAAATACCATTATTTGGTTTTCATAATTGTAGCAGAACACTTTGATGCCCCGTTTACATGGATACGGTTTGGGTTGTATCTGCTACTTTTCTCTTCCGTATAGCCCGTTCGTTCACACGAGGCCGTAATGGAACCGCAGAAACGGACCCCTCAAACGATAATGGGTCCCAAGGTGGGTAGATCTGCGGAGGGAACGCTCTGGGGGGCCAAACGGCTCTGTGTGTACGTCCTATATGATCATTTTCCTGATAACGATGAAGCCATAGTGGCGAGCCCCAGCTGTTGGCTATTTTTGGGAATAAAACTTGCAATTAATTTTTTGTCTATAGGTTTCTAAATGGAGATAAGCCCCTCCGAAGCTTCTTGTTTTAGTGACGCGGCTAAACACAAGCAATGCAGCGGTTAAACTCGCGTGGGAAATGCAAGAGGAATCTTCGCCTCGCGTCTGATGTGAATGCACCATCAGAGTATTAAAGTATTGAAAATATTGAAAGAAGTCTTAAGAATATTTGTATGGGGCATGTACCAATATATATTTACATATATGAGCCATCAACTTGCAGAGACTATGACTGATGTAATCGTGTTGACTTACCAACTGTAGTGAATACAGTGCAGCAGAAGAACAAGGAGCCATAAAAATCCCATTTTCCTGCAGACTGGAGCCATGTGGCCTTCAACCCACCCATCTGTTTCTCCAGCACTAAAGAGACGTTATCTGAATCTGTAGAGAAAATAAGTAGATATTTGGTGTAGAACAAATCATTCATTAAATAAAGTTAGTTGTTAAACGCTGTTTAATAAAGATACCCATGACTAGGTCCCAATTCATAATTTTTTTTTAACTATATATACAATTGAAAAGTTTGGTTGCACTGAAAAAACTGAAATGTTGACTTCAACTAAATGTATTATGTCAACATATTTCACACTACAATATTAAGTTTAAACGATTCAAGGTTAGTAGGTTCAACTTAATATTTTTATTGTGTACAGCAAAATTGGATGCTCACAGAACAGAAACTTACAGCTGGGGTTCTGGACAATGGTGACGATCTGCTGCAGAAACTGCTGGTACTCCTGGTTGGGAGTGTCCAGGTTCCCTCCTTCGATGTACTCGAACAAGAGCGCCCCCAGAGCAGCGTAGGCCACCAGAGACAGGCACAGCAGGAGGTGAGGGAACATCTTCCAGAACCGAGCCGCGCATTTTCTGCTCTCGGCCTTAGCACTTAATCCTTTCTTTATTGCCACAGACATCTTCTTGTTCTTCTTGTTCTTCTTCGTCCTCCTTCTCTGCCTCTCCCACCTCCTCTGCCTCTCCCACCACAGGCTCAGCTGCGTGGAGAGCAGCTTTGTGCCGTCTGTTGGCTGCCACTCAGTAAACACACATTATCATCCTTACACACATTACACAGGCCTCCTGGGAGTGTGTTACTGACGCCCTCATCTATTACTCCCATCTCTGACTGCCCAACAGAGTCAATTACGCCATCATCATTGATTATTGATTATTATTATGTAGACAAGCTTCAGCCAGAATAATCAACTAGTGACATAGGAGTCAAAATGCGTATTTGGCCCGTATTAATTATTTCAATTATAATCAATATTTGTTTAGACTACACACGTTGTAGTCATGTTTATATTGTCGATAAAAAAAATAATGATCTGTGATTACTCACCATTACTGACAAGTTTAAAAAAGTTTTCTCTTGTATTTTGGGGAGAGAAAAAACGTTCGGTGATGTAATAAAGAAGGAGCGGGACAAACTGGTCAGAGAATTCAGTTTTTTTTCCAGATGAATTGCAAGAATTAAGGTTTAACCTTGAAAACCCTTATTTTGTTATCATCAATTGCAAGTAGGAGTGGTTTCATGGTATTTATTCCACCTGTTCAGAAGTATACCGGGCTAGCTATGCCATGATGTGTTCAGGTCCTGCTTTGGTGATTGCTCATTGAATTTTCTATATTAAGCAACATATTTTTCAACCTGCCACACTAACGAGCCTAATATAGCCTCTTAGATAATTTTATAGGAAGTTCAGTTGTTTAAGACATCATAAGAGATTAGCTTTAGCACAGAATTCTTAATTTTTTACTTTATTATAAAAATTATTTGTAATAAGACATTGTTTCGACAACATAACAGTTAGTTATCAGATAATATCAGAGAATAAAAGGAATATTTTCTATAAATAGCATCTTCCATTGCAATGTTTGTAACTAAACCACAGGGGTGGACAGGTCTGTCGGGCTCCAGCAGAACATTAACTGTACTCCGATCCAATGTTCCTATGGAGGTCTCACTGCAACTGCAATTATTCCTCCTTAATCTCTAGAAACAAATGGTCTTGCCCCCTGTCATGCCCCCAGGGAAAACAGGTGCAGTATGATTGCTACATTTAGTAAACTATGTGAGGGCCAATTGTGAGTCAGAGAACTGGGACCCCACTCTGTGGATACTTTGAGATGGTTCAGTAAACAGGCCGAAGGATTCTTTTTGTGATGCTACTTTTAACTTGTAAATGATTAAAGGTAAAGTTACCCCTTTAAAAGTGCACTGAGCTTCCAGGAAAATACTGAACCAAAGACAATCTATCCTTGTGCTTCATTTCGTGGTCGGACATGAGTGTCATGATGTGATATATATTTTTATAGATGGCCCAAAGTGTGATCAAACACCAGCCATAATAACACCTGGTTACATTAAATGAAAGTCTCTCTAATGTATAGAGGTTGTGATGGATCATGTCATAGTTACTTTTGATCAGCAAAGATTAACTCCCTCTGGAGGGAACACAGGGATTTTAGCCTTTGCAGACTATTTACATGCATAAGAACCTATAGAACACACCACAGGAGAGTAAAAACCCCAAAAAGCATAATGAGGCCCCTTTATAAAAGTAGCAGCATTATGACGTGAACATACAAAGTGACTGAAGTAGCTTCTAGTAATAACACTACTAAACTAAGCATATGTGTACATTTCAATGAGCAGTGGTCCAGGGAATGTTGGCTTCTCACTGGAACAGTGTTTCTGGTCAGCATCACTGGAATAAACATTGTTGCTGCAATGTGGTTAAAATAAACAGCCGAGTCACGGTGCTCTGGGCCCTGTTCATCACTAACAGCAGCTCTTCAGAGGCCTGTATACAGAACATGTGCTCGACAAAGCTTTTAAAGACTCAGTCAGCTGTGTTTGTGTTACTGTGACTTATTCTGAGACACAAGGTCTGCTAAATCACTGATGACTCTGTTTATGTGAGGCCCATTTTTCAAGATCACCCCCGCTAAGGGGAGCATCCCACCACTTCGGCAAACGTTACCTACAAGCAGAGGTGTAAAGTAACTAAGTACATTTACTCAAATACTCTACTTAAGTACAATTTTAAGCTACTTGTACTTTACTTGAGTATTTCAAATGTCTGCTACTTTGTGCTTCTACTCCACTACAATTCAGAGGTAAATGGTGTACTTTGACTCCACTACATCTATGTAATCCCTTTAGTTACTTTACAGATGTGGATGAATGATGTGAAATATAATCAAGTGTTAAATCAGACCTTAGTTCCACCTGGAGTAAATACCATGCATTTTAGCCATTCCTCATTTTGCTCAATTTAACACTGTCTTTTGCATGGACTGATTCTGTGAGAACAGCACCATCTACAGGCCTGGCATATGTACTACAGCGTCTCCAGCGCTTTCGAACGGCAATGTCCGTGGCTGTCTCCTCCTGGTTGGTGGAGTTGGCCCAATAGCCGTAGCGCCACTTCTGTGACGTCAGAGAAGTGTTCAAATTTGGATCAGTCTGTATAAGATCCGTTGCAGCCACTTTTTAAGAGATTTGGGTATGGAGGAAAATAGAAAGGGTTGTGTTTTCTGACACTTGGTGAGTTCCCTGGAACACCGGGGACACATGTTCATGTATAAAAGACGTACACAAGTGCATTTTGCATGATAGGTCACCTTTAACTATAACAGTTGAGTACTTCTTCCTCCTCTGCCTACAAGTTCTCTAAATGTTTAAAAGAAAACGTTTTAATATTCAAAGAGTGTTTTAAGGATTTTCATTATTCAAAATAATGTTGATGTTAACGTTTTAGATGCAACATTCAGAGGATGTTTTGGAAGATGCTGTTAATGGATGCTGTTTTTCTTGCTGTGAATCCATGCAGGCAGGGGCGGGACTTTATTTAGCTGAGCCACCATGCGGCCAATCATATGCGAGGACACACTAGGATCATACCATTATGTGAAAGAAGGGTGGGGGACAGACGCTCCAAAGACAGCAGGTGTGGTGGTACAGGCCAGCTACACAGAGCGACGGGGAGACGGATTTAAATGCAAGCGCTTCGGAAAAAGTCAAGAAATTTGCGAAAACAGAAAACAGAAGCAGCATCTGGCTGCATTTCAATGATATTGAAAGCGATAGAGAAAGCAAAGCTGAGTGCAGGATTTGTAAAATGAAAATAACCTTTTTTTTTGGTAACCACTCAGGATTTATTGTCAGAGGTAGTTGAAGTTCAGATCTTGTACTTTAGTGAAAGTATCAGAGTTTAGGAATACTCAGTGGCGTTTCTATATGTACAAAAGTGGTGGGGCACAAAAAACTCAGATGTCTATATATAAGCTTCTGCAGTGAGGTTCATGGCTGGTGAGGCACTGGCACTGACTCTTCAGGTTTACAAATATTATATTTTGACCTAAATCAAAATATAATATTATTTTCAAAAGCTTTTTTTGTCTGATGCTTCGATTCATTTTAAACAGACAGTTCAACAAAAGGATACCCAACAAATTAAATTTTTATAATTTAAATATTGAATTGTTCTCTCTTAGTAAGATCCCATTTTCAATAAAATTGCGGTCTTACCTTGACTTGAAGATGAAGTCCATTTGCCTATCCTTCTGGACAAAAATCTCTATTACTTTTTTGTAAAAGTCCTCCTTATCTTCTTGTAGTTTCAAAAGTCTATCATAAATCTAATCGATAGATTTATGATTAGAAAATTATAAAAGTAGAGTAGACATGTGGATATTATCCAGCTGAACAAAACGTACATTTATCTAACAGGTACGTTTCCCACAGATCTTATTTTGAGCTATTTTCTAAAATCCCATGGAGAAATATCATTGCTTTTTTGTGGAGGGAAGCCATGCGCAGCTTACTTCCTGGTTTTAGGACGAGTCTCTCTCCTCCTCTTCACACACCACACTTTTCACGGCACACGTACTTACAGCCAATCAGCTCTGAATTATGTGAGATGACGTATGGTGGGGATGGCAGCTCTATGCCCCTATGGTCATTATTTTTTTGCCACACACATTAAATAGGACAATTTTTTTTTTTACAGTCACCGTTCACTTAGACAGTGAGAGGAAGGGGCATGATCTGGTTTTGTCCCACATGGCTCTAAACAGCTCAATAGGCACACACTGTAGACACTAATTAGAAGAACACATACTAAAACAGCAATGTACAGACGAATCAGATGATTAAACATGATCTTAAAATATATTTTATATATTTTTTTGCATTTTTTTGTAATCATTATTTTTTTTTTTTTAAACAGCAATGGCATAACACACCCATGTGTACAACAAAACAAGTCCACACACAACCTTATGCTTTTGAAATCAGAATATTCTTTACCCATCCATACATGAATAATCGCGACACATTTGATATCAACTCGGAACTTTATTGTCAAAATCAACGGTTCTTTGAACCCATAAAAAAAAACTAAATGTACTTGTATTTTGTATAAATGACACTAAATATTTTTTTTATGATTTCAGGCGTCACAGGTATCTAGCCTACAGAAGCTTTGTGAGCTGGTGCTGGGGCTTCCTTTGGACGCAGGATCAGAGTGGTGATTCCGGCCTGCGTTGTCCTCAGGATTCGCAGGGAGGTTCCTGATCCGCGAAATGTCTATGTTGGGTTCAGACAGCAGCCAAATTGAACCGTGTAGCATACCCGGCGATGACTTCCTCCCTGTCAGGTCGCTCATATTGGGAACACAGGTCCTCTGGGATGGGTATCTTCAGAAGCTCCTGTGTGAATGGTGCAGGGTCCACAAAGACTTGGTCGAAGATGAGGTCCATCAAGTTGGCCACGTAGCCTGTGCAATGTTAACAAAAGCACAACAAAAAATGTGGTTTAGATTAGTATATGCATGTAAAAAACTGAAAGTTCTTTCTAATTTTTTTATTTTATATTTGTAAATAGTTGTATAATAAATATTTTAAACACTTACGGAATGTGGGGTCAGTCTTTACTGGTTTTGCTCTGCTTTCTCCCTTCCTGGCCTTTGGGTACTGCAGTTTATACAGAGGGTTTCCAGTGGATGTAGTGGCTTGTGCACGCTCAGCGTTTTCATTGTAGTGCAGGGCTGCCAGGTACAGTCTTTCATTTCCGCCATGAGAAAAAAAAAATGTAAATAATGGCAAAGGATGTACAAATTGTCACTAATTAGTAAGTAACTATGGTTTATTTTACCTGCACAACATTCCAAGAAATGGAAGCACAACATTCTTTGGAGCAAAGCACAGGATGACGGCATGGAATGACTCCAAAGATGAAGTCTGGTGGTGGGGGCTGAGTTTGGCCACAGCTTTCAAAATCCTCTTGTTGAGAGAATTGTCTCCAGCTTGTGAAAGGCCGGCGTTCCTAAGAATTTGAAAATCAAAGTCATATTTGAATTGTCATGCTCTATAGATTGTGTCTGACAACATCCTGTATTCAATAGTTGTCCCTTACAAATATTTATAGAGGAGTAATGTAATATGGTTTATGAACAACATAATGCGCAATGCGCAGTGGATGAAGGCACTTAGGGAATAGGGGGTGAAGGCACTTAGGGAACAGGGGGTCATCATGAGAGTGGATATCCTGCACGTGGTTCAGGATGGAAGTCCATTTGGTCACTCTCTCAGGCCCGGTGGTGGAGGTTGCTGCAGTCCAGTATATGTGGTTTCTTATACTCTTCACCCACCCTCGAAGTTTTTCGCAGTCTTTCCTTTTTGCAGCCTTCTCCAGTTGCTTAGAAATCCCTAATAAATACATTTAACATGTAGTTAATATACATACAAGTTTACTCAAAATATTAGTATACTGATGTGATTGGAGGAGGCCGGGTTTGTTTGTATAAAATAATGATTGTATTTACAATCGATTTATTTACATAGAAATTAATATAAAGAAAAATACCTTTTTCTATGTGCCAAACATCAAATAATTGGGTGATGCTGCTTTCCCTTAGGAATTTCTGAATTTGCAGATGTCTGTCCGTGACAATACAGTCCAGAGTCACACCACGTTCCTTTAACAACTCCAGACTTCTTTTCAGGCCCTCTAACTCCATGTGGTAGCTTCCACCAACCTCATTGCTCTGTTATGACACATACAAATAACCATTGATACACACATTTTAAATATAACGTGCAGACAGTGTTAAAGAAAAAAACATTGATATTTCATTTCACCCCACTTACCTGAACCAACTGGAGGTCAACAACATTGTTGTTCTTCAGGTCCATCATAGTGTAGCTTCCGAACTTTGCAGAGTGGCCTGTGAAAATATGTTTTACAGTAATTACTTTTCTCTGCGGATGGTGAATTAGTATTTTTGCTTGTAGTGTTTAGCATATGTTTTTCAGGAACCATGAATTTAACAAATCACACATAGTGAAACCCCTTTCTGAAATGTAAAATGTGAATTATATAAAAAATACATACCTGGAGCGTCAGCCCTCATATCACCACCAACTATCACTTTCTCCTCTGCATGGAGCTTCTGTAGCATGCCTTCCTGTGATTTTTGCCAGTAAGAAACAATCGCTGGCTCAATGAACATCCTGGCATGCCTTTGGAAGGTGTTGTATTTGCATAGCTGCATATTCATTGCTTTGAAGACCTAATGGTTGAAAGAAAACAGCAAGAATACATTTTAATCTCAAAGATCACGTGTAGATTTGTTGACGAGTCGTTGAGGAGAACCTGGAAAGTGCAAATGAGCTGCCCTTTTTTTTAAAACAGGGGAAGAGCTGAACATGTCATTAGGGGTGCTTACTCTACAGTGCCCCTTTCACATCTCTTCTCTTTCTCCACACCACCCTCCCAAAAGAGCTTTACATATTAGCATGGGTCGTTACCTAACAGTGCCCTATTCCCACCTTTTCTCACTCTTGTTACCTTGTCCTATCTTATTCAACAACAACATTTGCATTTTCAAACATTGGCAAAACAATCTTCTGCAGTTAATTTACCTTTGAAAGTTTGTAGAAAGATGCTCCGTTGACATATGTTGCAACTGATAGCTGCAGGTTTCCAACTGGAGTACTCCCAAGAACATGCTGGCTATTCCAGTTTCTTGTAAACTGACAATGGGGGCACAGCTGCTGCACTGATATGAATGTACCGATCCTTCTGGTTTGTACATCACACACACGCTTGCACACAGGGCATGATTCAAAAAGCTCCATGAGGCAGGTCTCATACACGATGTATGTGTTGAAAGATAAAACAAAAATATTTTACAACAATTAGAAGCACACAAATTAAAGGCTACAACATCAGAATGTCAAGCTGTATCCAAAGAACATTTGAATAACGTGCTTCTAACCTGTACATCGATGTGAACCAAGAGTCCTCGAGGATAGCTGTGTACGAACAGTACGGTACTTGGGTGGGTCAGTCTGACATGCAGAATCTATCATCACAGGTAATCTGCTGGTAGCATGTGAGGTGCTGGTCTGTAAAGAAGAAAACATAGTTAGAACAAAATCATCTCAACTTAGTATTCAGGATGAGAAAATACTATTTGGATAAATATAGTCTGAAATCCCAAAAGATGGGGCTTAAAACTGTCTATTTAGCAAAGCTCTTTGCTTAGCCTTTTCCAATCTGAGTTAGTTTTGAACCGTAACGTGCATGCTGTGTTTCTGACTCAATACAGATGATGTGTTGGAGAGGGGCTGAGCTCAGTAGACTGACTGTAATGAGTGCTAGCCACTAATTAGCCTGTTGCTAGAGGTAAGGCCTCGTCAACAACAACAGACCAACGGGGCTTTAGCTCCGTTTTACTCGTGGTGTGTGTCCCCTCGCATACATACAGTGTTGTATCCTAACACACCCCCATTTATATTCATGTGCGCAAACAAGTAAACATACAAAAGCTTTTACATATATAACGCTGCAAAAAACGGCATGTCTCATTAGCGTAGTGTAGCTTAGCTTAGCTTACAGATCGATGATATCTGATCGTTCTTACAGACTACAATCACAAAAGCTTTTACATAACGCTGGAAAAAACGGCACTTGCCTACAGAAGATTACGTTTGTTATTATAACTTACTCAATATGATTTTAGAGGATACAAAATACTAATAAATAGGAGAATAAATACTTGTGTTATCGGCTAGGGTGTGGCTTTACAGCCTTCACACAGATCGCCATTACGGCAGTATGTCTGAACATGTTAGCAAATGCCTGATAATTAAAATAAAAGACAAAGCAAAGACTGCGGAGCGTACAAAATAAAATGTTACAAAAACATATAAACACCTAACCGATTACTATTTGGGTTTGAGGCGACATTGATACGGCGAAGCTACATGCTACATGCTACATATACAAGCTAGAGATAGCTTTATCAGGAAAAATCCCGCTAAATAAAAACTTACATCTTCAAAATTGGATGTGGCCTGGTCCCGGATGGTTGGTATTGATCCCGGGTGTAGCATTAGTTTGGAGGCATATCCGTGTTGGACTTGAGAGAAGTTCATAAACATGTCCGTCGTAAAATGTTTGGAACACACAAACAGAAATCTGCCGGGGTCTTCTGGCACATGTCCCTTGAAAATGAAGTCTAGCCACAGATTATTTTCTTTTTCCACTGATGGCATTGCATGCAGTCCCCTGTCTCGAGTCTTGCAGCCAACAACAGCACAACGTTTAACTGGCTTAGACATCCTGGCAAGAGCAGGCAAAAACGAATGAGAGGTTTGGCAATGCACGTGGCCGTGGCTCATTCCCCTGATAGGTGGAGAGTTGCCCAATAAGCGGAGCACGTCTTTGTGACGTAGAAAAGTGTTGAAATCTGGATCCATTTTTTTAAGATCCGTTGCAGCCCCTTTTTTAGAGATTTGGCTAAGGAGGAAAATAGAGAGGGTTGTGTTTTCTGACACTTGGTGAGTTCCCTGGAACACCGGGGACACATATTCATGTAAAAGACGTACAAACGTGCATTTTGCATGATAGGTCCCTTTTAAAGTACCACCTGCAGAGGGATCTAGATTCAGGTGTTCTCTTCCCCATAGAGACCGCCTCGCTGCACATTATCCCTTGCATAAAGATAGATTGCGGGTCCTTTGTAACATGTTGTACACAGTGGAAATAAACATTCTGGTTACCTTAACATCAGGGATCTTATCAATTAAACTCCTTCTGAATCAAACCGTCACGGTAGCCTAACCTTACTTATCCCTCTTAAAATAGAAAAAAACACGTTACTTTACCAGCCGAGAGAAAATTGATTATTAAATTATTAATGTGACTAATAAAGAGCAGTTTGATTATTAAGTATTATTCTGTTGATCAATGTCATTACATTTGTTGAAAAGCACTAGTTTTTTCAAAGTTTAGGACTTGGACTTGACTTGAGCGCAAAGACTTGACTCAGACTTGAAAAACAATGACTTGGTCCCACCTCTGGGGAATAGCAATCTGGGGCAGATTGCAGCTTAAGCAGAGATGGAGGAGCTTGGAGGAGAACCCTCGCCGTTGGGTTTGCAGCCATCGAATAAACATGGGTGCCGACCCACGTGTCAGAGGGCAACGATGCGAGAAGTTCAGCATGGAAGATAAAGGACGAAGAAAACAGTGTTAGTTTTAGCAATGATTATTCGGGGTTCCTTGACTCCCCAAACAGAACTGTCAGACATTGAATGTTTCAAAAACAGTGTATATATTTAATCTCCAAAGTTAATTTAGTAAGGGTAAGATTATGCTGAGGATTAAAAGGTGAGAGGTCTGTGTATATTCGCCACCTGAGAAACCCATAGAAAGCTGTAACAACTGCATCTGGCATTTATCAATGTTTAGTGAAACCCCTTTGCCTGAACCTATACATTGGTTACCCTCTTAAGCACGGCGGTTCCCCCCCCCCCGCCACCGTTTTTCGAGACTGTGTCTCAAGGCTTCTTAACATTGATGAAACTATTAATGTGTAGCACCAGATTAACGGGAATAATCTCAGCTAACTGAAGATATGACGAAGGTACGTTTTAACCGTTTGTTTTTTGGTTCTAATAGAAAAAAAAAAAGCAGAAACGGGTCGTTTTTTTTATTTTCAATTTTGCCCCGAAATGAAAAAACAGAAATTCAGCTCGTTTTTCTGTTAAAACAAGTATACCACTCAATGTTTCGTTTCCATAAGTGGGTGTGTCTCCAGCGCCTCCTTGCTTCTGATTGGCTAGTGTGCCCTATGCTTGCGCTGTACTCTTCAAAATAAAGGTTCTACGTCTTTGCCTTTAGACTGCATTACAAATATACGTATAATATTATGTTCATACATGCAGAAAGTACAGAAGACAGTCTGTCCGTATGTCTGTCTTTCTATGTAGGCTATATGTCTGTCTCGATGTCTTTTTATCTCGATGTCTGTATGTCTGTCTTTCTGTAACTATATTTTAGAGTTTAAAGCGTAGTCACTTTTACTCCACTACATGTATTTAAAACCTTTAGTTACTTTACAGATTTGGATTAATTATGTGAAATGTAATCAACACTTAAATCAGACTTTAGTTCCACCTGGAGTAAATTCACAAGCTACCCTGCAGTATACAAAGTCATTCAAACTAGCTGCAGCTTTACCAGCTTTGAGAACACTTTAATGATCAATCATTATAAAATATATCATATATATATTATTCTGAAATGGACCAATCTGCACAATGACTACTTTTACTTTAAGTATATTTTGATGCGAATACATGTCTACTTTTACTTGAGTAACATTTTGAACGCAGGACTTTTACTTTTAACAGAGTATTCCTACACTCTGGTACTTCTACAACCTCTGATTAATGGTTGATTTCCAAATGTTCTGTTGGTGCGTGGATGATAAAATAATAGCGTTTGATTTTATTGCCTTACATATGTAGCTATTTGCCTGTGTTTAGAAACATAATTAAACATAGATGGACACACATCAAATGTTTTTATTCACACACATTTAGTAAATTACAAAGTACAATCGCAACACAAATTACAAAAAATACAGAAAAACAAACAACAACAATCTGACAAGAGGACAAAACTAATAAAAAATAAATAAATAAACCCTCCCACCCCAATCCCAGGACCTCTCAGAACCAATGACTGCAAACAAATACATCGGTTAAGATAGCTAGATCCGTTCCTTCAATTTTTCAGCTGTCGAAACCCATAAACCGATATTGGACTCCTTAACTCCAATCACGCGTGCAGTAGACAGTTCCATGTAGACTACGTCAAGAAACATTAGTAACCAGCAGGTCACTGAGAGCTTGTCGGGTTGTTTCCACCTCATAGCAACCAATTTCTTGGCAGCCGTAAGGCCAGCATAGAGAGGTCTTTTCTGGTACCCAGTAGCCGGCAGCTGAGATAAGTCATTTAAAAGAAAAACAGACACAGATACAGGTACAGTCAAAGAAAATATGTCGGACAACATAGAGGAGACCCCGTTCCAAAAGCGAGCAACAGGCGGGCATTCCCAGAACATATGGAGAAATGTACCAGGAGCCCCCATGGAGCACAGGGTACACCAAGCATCTGCCAGAAGACCCATCATATGCAGCCGTCTCGGTGTCAGGTAAGTTCTATGCGCATAGTTCAGGTGGATTTGTTGGTGGTCGGGATTGCGAGACGCCTGACGAATGTTAGCCCAGACTGAATCCCAGTTAAAATCAGGTCTCAATTCTGGGACATCCTTCCTCCACAGTCTAGAAGGTCACCATTAGGGCTGTGCATCTTCACTGGTCTCACGATTCGATTCGATTACGATTATCCTGTCAACGATTCGATTAAATTCGATATCCCGATGCATCACGATTCATACCAATGCGTTGCATCCTCAATTTTCTATATTACTGCACATGGCTTATTTTTCATCAATGCATACATGCAGTAAATACATATGAACTCTCTTTTTATTATTTAGAAAGTGCTTCAGAAATCAATAACATAAATGTCTTGACATTAATTTATAAACTAAAATAAATGAATATGTATAGGTCTAGCCTCCCTATATCTGTGTGTGAAGTTGTTCCATCCTCAAAAAACAAAAAAATAATGCTTCTGCAGTCTAGCTGCAGCTTCTAGCAACGGTCTTCTGTTAAAAACAGGACACTGAATGTCCTGAATGTGGCATCACACACAGGACTTGAGTCTGAACACAGCAGACAACAGGAGTATTTACAATAGCATATAACAACTAAAATACTGCATGTGGGTGCACACTTACATTCTCTGTCTTACTGTTACATAAATCCCATGAATGTATGAGATTAAGTTAGCTTCATTATATCTCAGTGATTAAGTGAATAATAAAGTTTCTATCTAGTCATTATCAGCCTGTCACTCATTATTTTCAGGGAGGGGGTTTGGAGGAACAGAGGAGACGGTGATCGCGGAAGCTTTTTTCCTCCTGCCTTCACAAACTTTACACACGTATATATCGTCTGAAAATTGCTAGAGGACATTCATACTTTGCAATCTAAGACTTAATTAAATCCACCAAAAACCTGACATGATTGTAACGCGATTATTTTTGAAAAACATAAATCCCTGTGCCGCAGCGACACGGAGTGATTCAGAGCGGGTCCTTCTGCTGTTGGTTCTGGACTGGTGGTGTTGTGTTGATGGATAAAGCAGACTGCTCCGTGTTTGGTGTTGCTGTGCCGCTGTCACGTCTGTTCCCTGATCTCTGCGTCACCGACCGCTTTGATATTAAAGTGACAGAAATAAAAAACGTTATAGTAAAGCCGCGGCCGGAAAATCAGGAAGCAACGTTACTACGCTATAACCGATTATCTTCCGTCACTGCATCGATACCGAATCGTCCATGTCCGCATCGCAATGCATCGTAGAAATGATTATTTTCAACACCCCTAGTCACCATAAGAGGACTCAAGTAGGTGAGTATAAAACATAGAGACAAAGCCCCTGGATGTTCTTCTGTCAGTGATGAGTATGTGGAATGGATGCCATGCTAGTTTTTGATCCCACGGGACCACATAAGCCTTAAGGGCTGTCCTAAGCTGTAGATAAAAAAAGAAAGAGGTGCCTGGAAGGTCATAACAGCCTTTAAGATCCTGAAAAGAGCGGAGACCACTGTCACTGTAAATATCTCCCAAGGTGTGAAGACCCTTCCTCCCCCATTGGGAATAATTAATAGGCCTCCGCCCTATGAGCAAGTGGTTGTTATTAAATATTGGCGAATTGAGATGCCAGGGGCATTGAATAGCGCATAATTTCTGTGCATTTCGCCAAGTCTGAATTACATGAGTAATCAGAGGGCCGCACCTAAGCTGACATTGTTTGATAGATATGTTTGTGTAAATTATGTCCTGAAGTCTCCATGGGGAGACTAACTTCTCTTCTAAAGCCCGCCATGAAACCACAGCTTGGGGGTCAAACCAATTAATTAAAGGTCTTAATGAAAAGGACCAGAAATACAATTTAAAATGTGGTACTGCCAGCCCCCCATCAAGTTGGATGAGGATTGGGGTGACGTGGTCTTTGCGTACATTTTAAGATCGGCACAATGTAGGCTTAAGGGCCTGTAGCTGCTACAATCAGATGGATCTTTATCCTTTTTTAGAAGTAAAGAGATAAGAGCTGTATTAACATCTCTGGCAAAACTACTCCGTTCTATTGAAAATTCAATCATGGAAAGCAACAGCGGGCCCAAAAGGTCTCAGAAGGTCAAATAGAGCTCTGGGGGGATGCTATCCCACCGAGGCGCCTTACCCTTTTGCATGTCGAGGACCGCTGCTATAAGTTCCTCCAAGGTAATAGCCTCAGCCAATTGTTTGGAATCATCCTCTGTTAAGCCCCTGTCACACTGTCCCGAAATTGACACCCGATGGACACACGATAAAGGAAATGTTCAAATTCGGCTCTGATCGTAACCACATCGGGCCATTCGTGAGGGCATCTTAAGCCATCGTATGACCGCCGGTGGAGTTTCTCAGGCTCCGGCAGCAACTTCGTGAGCGGCAACTTCGTAAGGCACTCGTGAGGGCATCTTGTCGAATCGTGTCATCTTCGTGTTATCATCGGTGCCATCGGGCATTCGCCTTCACTCTGATCGGGGCGAATGCCCGATGGCACCGATAATAACAAGATGCCCTCACGATGGCCTTACGAAGGGCAAAATGGACACACAAATTCAACACGAAAATGAACCTTCTCAAGGTCCTTCTGCAATTTTTTGGCATGCCAAAGATTTTCCCACCGCTCACGAAGTTGCTGCCGGAGCCTGAGAAACTCCACCGGCGGTCATACGATGGCTTAAGATGCCCTCACGAATGGCTCGATGTTGCTACAATCAGAGCCGAATTTGAACATTTCCTTTATCGTGTGTCCATCGGGTTGTTTTATTGCACAACAAAATCATGTAAACATATTATGTAAATAACCCAATTTGTGTTCTGTGAAACTGAAAAGGATATAATATATTGTTTTGAAGGAGAGTTGACAGGAAGTTGTTGTTGCTATGGAAACAACATTACGGAGAAAACGTAATATTTTCTACATATAAAGATGGATAAAGTAAAGAACAAAGTCTGAAGATATCAGTACAGTATCATAGTACTGTAACATAATTGTTTTTGGTACTTTCATTGCAGTTGTATGTCTTAAATGTAATGTAAATGTTGCCTTCGTGTGTGGTTCGGGGCCACCTTCCTGCGAAATTCACAATTCCATATTCGTGTGTCCATCGGGTGTCAACTTCGGGACAGTGTAATTCCAGCTCATTAAGAAAAGCCTCATATTTAGTTTTATCAAAAGTGATTTCAGATCTATATAATTCAGAATAAAAGGATTGGAATGCATCATTAATCCGCGTAGGGTCGGTGGTTATCTCCCCTTGCTGGGTTTTGATAGAAGGGATGTCAGCGAAGTGTTCATCAGCACGAATTTTCATAGCCAGCAGGTGACTAGGCCTAGAGCCGTGGAAGTAATAGTGTTGTCTTGTCCTGTGCATCAAACATTCGGATCGCTGTCTAAGAATCCAGTTGATTTCTTTCTTAACTACCATCCATCCATCCATCTTCTTCCGCTTATCCGTGGTCGGGTCGCGGGGGTAGCAGTTCCAGCAGAGAGCCCCAAACTTCCTTTTCCCTGGCGACATCAACCAGCTCTGACTGGGGGATCCCAAGGCGCTCCCAGGCCAGCGAAGAGATATCAAATCAAATCAAATCAAGTTTTATTTATAGAGCACATTTAAAAACGATGTTTGGTCGAGCCAAAGTGCTGTACATGTAATAAAAACACTTTACTGCAGTGCAATAGTAACAAAAGACAGTCATTTTGCAACAGCAAATATAAAAACAATACACAGGGAAATGTCAGAAGTCATGCTCCGCTCTAGCTAGAAAGCCTGAGAGAAGAAGTGTGTTTTTAGAGAGGATTTAAAAACCCCTAGGGTCTGGGCCGACCTCACATGGAGGGGCAGAGTGTTCCAGAGCCTCGGGCCAGCTGCTGCGAAGGCTCGGTGCCCTCGGGTTTTGAGCCTGGTCTTCGGCACTACCAGCAGCAGCTGGTCAGCAGACCTTAAAACTCTTGCTGGGGTGTAGCGCTGGAGGAGTTCGGTTATGTAGGAAGGAGCCAGCCCATTTAGAGCTTTAAAAACAAATAAAAGGATTTTAAAATCAATTCTGAACTGAACTGGAAGCCAGTGTAGTGAGGCCAGAATTGGGGGTGATGTGGTCGCGCTTTTTGTGGCCAGTCAGCAAACGTGCAGCTGCATTTTGGACCAGCTGCAGGCGTTTAATTGACGCGTGGTCCATACCCACATACAGAGCGTTGCAATAGTCCAGCCTTGAGGTAACAAAGGCGTTGATGACCCTTTCCATGTCTTTAAAAGATAAATAGGACTTGGTTTTGGCCAATAGTCTTATTTTAAAAAAGCAGGATTTGACTACGCTGCTGACCTGCTTATCGAATTTAAAAGTGTTCGTCAAGGTCACGCCAAGGTTCATGACCGAGGGGAGGATGTTTTGTTGGAGGGAGCCCAGAATATCAACCTGAGAGGCTGGAGGTTGTGGTCCAAAAAAGATGACCTCCGTCTTGCCCTCGTTAAGATTCAGGAAATTGTTGCTCAGCCAGGATTTGATCTCCGTTAAGCAGTCCATCAGCTGCTGTAGTGACTGTTTGATGTTTGCTTTGAGCGGGAGATATATCTGGACGTCGTCAGCGTAGCAGTGGAAGGGAATATTATGTTTTGTTAGAATAGAACCTAGGGGCAGTATGTACAGTAGGAACAGGATGGGGCCCAGAATCGAGCCTTGGGGGACCCCACAGGTAAGAGGGGCTTTGGCAGAGGAGAAGGCACCTAGCTGCACTGAGAAGCTACGGTCCTTAAGGTAGGACCTGAACCATGCGAGGGCAGAGCCTGTGATGCCAGCGGACTGTTCAAGCCGTGACAGCAGGATGCCATGGTCCACGGTGTCGAAGGCAGCTGTCAGGTCCAACAGCACCAAGACAGCTGGGCTACCTGAGTCGGCGGCTAGGAGCAGATCGTTAAAAACTCTTAAAAGGGCTGTTTCAGTGCTGTGCATGGGTTTGAAGCCAGACTGAAACTTTTCATGGATGCCATGAAGGATTAAAAAAGACTGCAGCTGGGCGTAGACTACGCGCTCCAGGGCTTTTGATAAAAACGGTAGCTGGGAGATGGGCCTAAAATTTGCGAGAGTGGAGGGGTCGAGACTTTTCTTTTTAAGTAGTGGCGTAACCACGGCATGTTTAAAGGCAGCTGGGACACATCCTGAGGTAAGAGAAGTGTTTAAAAGTAATAAAATACTTGCTCCAACTGAAAGAAAAACCTCTTTGAGAAGGCGAGAGGGAATGCTGTCAGAGGAGCAGTTTGTCGGCCGCAGGTGCTCCACTATGTCCGAGAGAGAAGAGAGGGAAATAGGCTCAAAGTGGTCGAGGACAGCAGGGCACAGAGAGGGAGCAGGATCGGGGGTAGCACTAGTGTGAGCTAGCCTAAGAGCAGATATTTTTCCAATAAAAAATGTAAGAAACTTATCGCAGAGAGCAGGCGATGGCACAACAGAAGAAACATCACAGGGATTAATGATGGAGTTGAGGACATTAAAAAGAACCTGAGGTTTATGGCTGTTTTTAGAGATGAACAGAGAAATGTGCTCTGTTTTGGCTGCTTTGACTGCCGTCTGGTAGTCAGAGAGGGAAGCACGAAGGATTTCCAGGGAGACATGGAGTTTATCCTTTTTCCACTTTCTCTCAGCACGCCTGCAAGCGCGTCTGAGAGCACGAGTACAGTCATTGAGCCACGGTTCTGATAGAACTTTGGTGCGTCTAAGCGTAAAAGGAGCAACAGAATCCAGTATTGGTGTGCATGTCAAGTCAAACATAGAGAGAAGCTCATCAGCATTAAAAGCACAGTCCACATCTAATTTACAGATCGGAGAAGCGTTAAAAACATCAGAGAACTGTGAGGCAGTCAAGGGGTTAATCGAACGCAGACGACGCGCAGGGGCACGTGACTCGACTCCTGCGGAAGGGATGGAGGTTGTAAACAGAACCGGTAAATGGTCTGAGATACGCGTTGCTGCACATATTTCATCCACAGATACAGACAGTCCAAACGATAATACTAAGTCCAAAGTGTGTCCTTTTTCGTGGGTTGGGCCAGCCACGGACTGAACGAGACCAAAAGAATCAAGGAGATTTAAAAAGTCCCTAACCAGAGGTTTGGACTCACAACACACATGGACATTGAAGTCTCCGGAGATCAAAACACGATCATAATTCACCATGATCCCGGACAGAAAGTCAGAAAAGTCATTTATGAAATCCTTATTGCGCTTTGGCGGACGATACACAACTGCGCAGAGTATAGGCGAGGCCGGGTTCAGTTCAAAGAGCTGCAACTCAAAGCTAGCATAGCTAGTGACATGGTGTAGCAATCGGCACTGGAGGCTAGCTCTAAACACCGAAGCTATGCCCCCGCCATGGCCGGTGGCACGGGGGGAGCTAAAGAATGTACAATCAGGAGGAAGAAGATCAAAGAATGATGTGTACTCGCCAGCGTGTGCCCAGGTCTCCGTCAGGAACATGAAATCCAGTTCACGGGAGGTGAAGAAGTCGTTCAGCAGGAACGTTTTGTTAGCTATCGACCTAGCATTTAGCAAAGCCAGACGAAGTTTTCGCTCCGGGATTGCCGACGGTGTAGTTCGTCTCAGCTGTCGAAGATGTCCGTGTTGAACGCCGCGCGGGCCGGGAGCAGTCAGGCGGGCAGGAGTAGCTGCCAGTCTGGCAGGAGGAGCAGTCAGTCGGGCAGGAGGAGCTGCCAGCGGGTCCAGCAGAGGCCGCAGCTCCGGAAAGACAGGGCGAATCCACCGATCCCTCACATGACGTGCAGCGGGAGGGCCATGACATCCGAGGCGTGGATAGGTCCCGGAAGAAGCCGTCAGGTAAGCCTTAAGGTGGACCAGTGCACCACCACGCTTTCCCCGTCGCCTGAAGCGCTTTCGGCGAGGCAGGATGGAGGGCAACCTGCGCAGGTAGAAAGGTATGTCCAACAGTAGAGGGGGGGGGGGACGATTTTTGGTTGCCAGATGTGGTTTTGGGCAGCAGTATCAACTCCAGTGAGGGTCTGAGGTGGAGGAGGGTTTGGCGATCATAGACGAGCAGAGCAGAGACATTCTGACAAACATAAAACAGAAACAGGATAGCTATAGGTAGACAGCTGAGCGAGCGGCGAGCCGACACAGGCGCCATCTTGAATCACGTGGTGCAGCTTTTGCGGGCTACATATAATAATATATATATATAGATATAATCCCTCCACCTGGTCCTAGGTCTACCCCTTGGTCTCTTCCCAGCTGGACGTGCCTGGAACACCTCCCTAGGGAGGCGCCCAGGTGGCATCCTAACTAGGTGCCCGAACCACCTCAACTGGCTCCTTTCGACGCGAAGGAGGAGCGGCTCAACTCCGAGTCCCTCCCGAATGACCGAACTTCTCACCTTATCCCTAAGGGAGACACCAGCCACCCTGCGGAGAAAACCCATCTCGGCCGCTTGTATCCGCGATCTCGTTCTTTCGGTCATGACCCATCCTTCATGACCATAGGTGAGGGTAGGAACGAAAATGGCCCGGTAGACAGAGAGCTTTGCCTTCTGGCTCAGCTCCCTTTTCGTCACAACGGTGCGGTAAAGCGACTGCAGTACCGCTCCCGCTGCTCCGATTCTCCGGCCCATCTCACGCTCCATTGTTCCCTCACTCGAGAACAAAACCCCGAGATACTTGAACTCCTTCACTTGGGGTAAGGACTCATTCCCTACTTGGAGTGGACAATCCATCGGTTTCCTGCTGAGAACCATGGCCTCAGATTTGGAGGTGCTGATCCTCATCCCAGCCGCTTCACACTCGGTTGCGAACCGATCCAGTGAGTGCTGAAGGTCGCAGACCGATGAAGCCATCAGAACCACATCATCTGCAAAAAGCAGTGGTGCAATCCTTAGCCCACCGAACTGCAGACCCCCCCCCCCCCCCATGACTACGCCTCGAAATCCGATCCATGTATATTACAAACAGGATTGGTGACAAAGCGCAGCCCTGGCGGAGGCCAACCCTCACCGGAAATGGGTCCGACTTACTGCCGAGGAGCCGGACACAGCTCTCGCTTTGGGAGTACAGAGATTGGATGGCCCTGAGTAGAGACCCCCTCACCCCATACTCCCGCAGCACCTCCCACAGTAACTCCCTGGGAACCCGGTCATACGCCTTCTCCAAGTCCACAAAACACATGTAGACCGGATGTAGGTCCTCAGACTCCGGCCTGCTTACCACCCCCCGCACCAAACTGCGAACCTTTGGGGACAGAGCCTTCAGCGTGGCAGCCCCCACCCTCTGGAACGCTCTCCCTGCGGAGATTCGCAACATCCCCACACTCGATGCCTTCAAAGGGGCCCTCAAGACCCATCTGTTTGCCAAGGCTTTCGGCCCCTAAATCGATCTGTTGTTTTGTCTGTCTGCCTTTTGTTTTGTTATGTTGTTTTTTGCCTATTACTTGTAAAGCGACCTTGGGTCCCTTGAAAGGCGCTATATAAATTCAAGTTATTATTATTATTATTATTATAAGCATACTCCCAAGCCCCCTCCAGGATCCTTGCGAGAGTAAAAAGCTGATCCGTCGTTCCACGACCAGGACGGAATCCGCATTGTTCCTCCTCAATCTGAGGTTCGACAATCGGCCTGACCCTTCTTTCGAGCACCTTAGAGTAAACTTTCCCGGGGAGGCTGAGTAGTGTGATGCCTCTGTAATTGGCACACACCCTCTGGTCCCCCTTTTTAAAAAGGGGAACCACCACCCCGGTCTGCCACTCCTTCGGTACCGTTTCCGACTTCCACGCAATGTTGATGAGACGTGTCAACCAAGACAGTCCCTCAACACCCAGAGCCTTCAGCATTTCTGGGCGGATCTCATCCACCCCCGGGGCTTTGCCACTGTGGAGTTGTTTAACAACCTCAGTGACCTCCCCCCGGGAGATTGGTGTCGATCCCCCGTCATACTCCAGCTCTGCCTCTAACATAGAGGACGGAGTTGTCGGGTTCAGGAGTTTCTCAAAGTGCTCCTTCCAACGCCCTAACACTCCATCAGTTGAGGTCAACAACGTCCCATCCTTACTGTACACAGCTTGGATGGTTCCCTGCTTCCCCCTCCTGAGGTGTCGGACAGTTTTCCAGAACAACTTTGGTGCCGCCCGAAAGTCCTTTTCCATGTCCTCTCCGAACTTCTCCCACACCCGCTGCTTTGCCTCGGCCACGGCTGAGGCTGCTGCCCTTCGGGCCTGTCGGTACCTTGCAACTGCCTCGGGAGTCCCCCGGGATAACAAATCCCTGAAGGCCTCCTTCTTCAGTCGGACGGCTTCCCTGACCACCGGTGTCCACCAGGAGGTTCGAGGGTTACCGCCCCTTGAGGCACCTAGGACCTTGAGACCACAGCTCCCCGCCGCGGCTTCGGCAATAGAGGCTTTGAACACCGACCACTCTGGTTCAATGTCCCCAACCTCCACAGGAATGCCCGAAAAGCTCTGCCGGAGGTGTGAGTTGAAGGCCTCCTGAACCTGGGCCTCCTCCAGACGTTCCCAGTTCACCCGAACTACACGTTTGGGCTTACCAGGTCTATCCAGAGGCTTCCCCTGCCACTCGACCCAACTCACCACCAGATGGTGATCAGTTGACAACTCCGCCCCTCTCTTTACCCGAGTGTCCAAAACATACGGCCTCAGGTCCGATGATACGATAACGAAATCGATCATGGACCTTCTGCCTAGGATGCTCTGGTACCACGTACACTTATGAGCATCCCTATGTTCGAACATGGTGTTTGTTATGGCCAATCCATGACTAGCACAGAAGTCCAGTAACAAACCACCACTCCGGTTCAGATCAGGGGGGCCGTTCCTCCCAATCACTCCCCTCCAAGTGTCTCCATCATTGCCCACATGTGGGTTGAAGTCTCCCAGCAAGATTAAAGAGTCCCCTTCAGGAGCCCCATACAGGACTCTTTCCAGGGTCTCCAAGAAGGCCGTATACTCTGAACTGCTGTTGGGTGCATAAGCACACACAACAGTCAGAGTTTTCCCCCCCATAACCCGCAGGCGTAGGGAGGCAACCCTCTCGTCCACTGGGGTAGACTCCAACAACGAAGCACCCAACCAGGGACTTGTGAGTATCCCCACACCCGCCCGGCGCCTCACACCTTGAGCAACTCCGGAGAAGAATAGAGTCCAACCCCTATCCAGAAGTAAGGTTCCAGAGCCGACGCTGTGCGTAGAGGTGAGCCCAACCAGATCCAACTGGTACCGCTCCACCTCCCGCACAAGCTCCGACTCCTTCCCCCCCAGAGAGGTGACGTTCCACGTCCCCAAAGCCAGCTTCTGTCGCCCGGGTCTGGTCCGTCGAGACCCTCCGCTTTCACTGCCACCCTTCTGGCAGCGCACCCGACCCCATCGTTGTGTCCCGTAGGTGGTGGGCCCGCGGGATGGAGAAGCGGAGGTGTTGCCCACGTTGCCTTTTCGGGCTGGGCCCGGCCGGGCTCCGTGGCAAGCCCGGCCACCAGACGCTCGCCGACGAGTCCTCCTTCTGGGCCTGGCTCCAGAAAGGGACCCCGGGCTTCCTCCGGGCCGGGTATCCTCACTCCTTGTGTCGTCTTTCATGAGGTCTTTTGAACCAATCTTAGTCTGGCCCCTTGCCTGAGACCAATTTGCCATGGGAGACCCTACCAGGAACACAAGGTTCCAGACAACACAGCCCCCAGGTTCATCAGGGCACACAAACCTCTCTACCACGGTAAGGTGCTGGTTCTTCAGAGAGTTAACTACCTTTAACCTTAAATTAAGCTGTTCAGTGTAATTCGATTGAAGTGAAGCGTTCAGATTAGCGTACACATTTTCTAATATTTCCAATTTGGAGAGTCGAGCCTTTCGCAGATTAGATGCCAATAGTGTTGAATTGCTCCTGATAAATCTCTTAATTGAGTCCCACAATATCCTAGGATCTTCGACAGATCCTACATTAAACTCAAAAAATTCTGTGAGTTTTGCCTTAAATTGTTTACAGAAATCATCATTTTTAAGCAAATTTGTGTTGCATGCAGGGGAAGAGAGTCTTCTTAGTGAGGCGGAGAGTAAGATGCCTTTGTGATCGGAGAGAGCTATTGGCAGCATGGAAACATCAGTGCTGTCAAAGAGATGGGGTGAGGCGAACAAGTAGTCGATTCTAGAAAAGGTCTTATGTCTGGAGGAGAAGAAAGAAAAGTCTTTCGAAGAGGGGTTAATCAGGCGCCATTGGTCCACTAGCCCTGTTTCGTGAGGCCACGCACGCAGGGCGGAAGAAGCCCTCCTTTGGTCTGATGTCTCAGAGCCTCCTGATCTATCTATAGCTGGGTCCCATACAGCATTAAAATCGGCCCCTACTATAAACGAGTAGTCTGTCAACTCTAACATGGCGGCAGTGAGCACATTATAGAAATCTCCCTCAAATGAGTTAGGAGCATATGCTGAGACCAGCGTAATTTTCCTATTAGAACATTCGACTTTTGCGATAGTTATCCGGCCTGTTGTGTCTGCCCATACATCTAAAACTTTTATATTTAAATTGCGCTTAGCCACTATGGTCACTCCCCGGATTTTAGTACTTGCAGAAGAAGAAGCTATGACATGATAGCATTTGTCAGCCAGTCTTCCCGTGTCAGTCTTCAGAAGGTGAGTTTCACTCAGTAATGCCAAATCCACCTTTTTCCTCCTCAACAAGCCTAGGACACTGGTGCGTTTATGTGGAGCGTTAAGGCCCAGCGTATTCCAAACCAATATGTTTAAATTAGCCATTTATAAAAGTGAGCAGTGTGTACCAGTATAATAATAAAAGGAATGCACAGAAATTGTGGATAGGACTTGAGGTATCCTGCCCACCCGCAAAAAACCCATGAGCAAAAAGGTAAAAACAAAAACATGCACAAATATGAAAAAAAAAAGAAAAAAAAAGAGGCCATTACACCCCCAACCGGCCCTCCCACAAAAAGAACCAAACAGTCCGCAACCAGAATAAGAACCAAGGGCTATACAGAATTGAGCCCAACAACATCCCATGTTAACATCAACCCGAAAAATGTGCTAGTGGGAAGCCATAAAATATAACTAGCAGGTCTCACAAATTTAACATGGATAGCAAAAGCTGCTAAAGATGTGTAATAACATCTAATAATAGTGCGTATATCAAAATAATGAAATTAAATCTATATATCCTCAAATATACATATCCAAACATGCTCATAAAAAACAATGTAAATGTACAGCCAGGGATCTATGAATCATTAAATGATGTATGTAGTAACTCAACTAGCAGACCGACAGTAACCTAACGAGGCGACCAGGAGAAGGGCGCTTCTCCAAAAAGCGCTCCGCATCCACGGCTGAAGCGAAGAGATGAGTGGAGTAACCCATTCTAATCTTGAGAGTGGCAGGGTGACAGAAGCTGGCTTTGGGGACGTGGAACGTCACCTCTCTGGGGGGGAAGGAGCTTGTGCGGGAGGTGGAGCGTTACCAGTTGGATCTGGTTGGGCTCACCTCTACGCACAGCGTCAGCTCTGGAACCTTACTTCTGGATAGGGGTTGGACTCTATTCTTCTCCGGAGTTGCTCAAGGTGTGAGGCGCTGGGCGGGTGTGGGGATACTCACAAGACCCCGATTGGGTGCTTCGTTGTTGGAGTTTACCCCAGTGGACGAGAGGGTCACTCCCTACGCCTGCGGGTTATGGGGGGGAAAACTCTGACTGTTGTGTGTGCTTATGCACCAAACAGCAGTTCGGAGTATACAACCTTCTTGGAGACCCTGGAAAGAGTCCTGTATGGGGCTCCTGAAGGGAACTCTTTAATCTTGCTGGGAGACTTCAACGCACATGTGGGCAATGATGGAGACACTTGGAGGGGCGTGATTGGGAGGAACGGCCCCCCTGATCTGAACTGGAGTGGTGGTTTGTTACTGGACTTCTGTGCTAGTCATGGATTGGCCATAACAAACACCATGTTCGAACATAAGGATGCTCATAAGTGTACGTGGTACCAGAACACCCGAGGCAGAAGGTCCATGATCGATTTCGTTATTGTATCATCAAAAGGCACTTTTGGACACTCGGGTAAAGAGAGGGGCGGAGTTGTTAACTGATCACCATCTGGTGGTGAGTTGGGTCGAGTGGCGGGGGAAGCCTCTGGATAGACCTGGTAAGCCCAAACGTGTAGTTTGGATGAACTGGGAACGTCTGGAGGAGGCCCAAGTTCAGGAGGCCTTCAACTCACACCTCCGGCGGAGCTTTTCGGGCATTCCTGTGGAGGTTGGGGACATTGAACCAGAGTGGTCGGTGTTCAAATCCTCTATTGCAGAAGCCGCGGCGGGGAGCTGTGGTCTCAAGGTCTTAGGTGCCTCAAGGGGCGGTAACCCTCGAACCTCCTGGTGGACACCGGTGATCAGGGAAGCCGTCCGACTGAAGAAGGAGGCCTTCAGGGATTTGTTATCCCGGGGGACTCCCGAGGCAGTTAAAAGGTACCGACAGGCCCGAAGGACAGCAGCCTCAGCCGTGGCCGAGGCAAAGCAGCGGGTGTGGGAGAAGTTCGGAGAAGACATGGAAAAGGACTTTCGGGCGGCACCAAGGTTGTTCTGGAAAACTGGACACCTCAGGAGGGGGAAGCAGGGAACCATCCAAGCCGTGTACAGTAAGGATGGGACATTGTTGACCTCAACTGATGGAGTGTTAGTGCGTTGGAAGCATAGACTGCATGGCACTTTGGTTTTTGATAAAACAGTGTAGTTCCACTATATAAACGTTACATTCATAATCAAACGAGACAATCTGCAAGATAATTAGCTATTTGGTATTATTCTTAATGCTTGTCATTCACACGTTAATAAAATAAAAACCGATACATAGCAGAATAATTGTGGCGGTGTTCAGCTTAATAAACCTTGCTCAACATCATTTATTTAGCTAATACTACAGCGGGATACAGGCGAACCAAGTCCGCGTTTCGATGCATTCCTTGATCTCCAGTTATAACGCCCGACTCCGCCGATGGCCGAAGCTAACGGAGCCCCAGGGGGCTAGCTACGGCCGCCGGGACCTATGGCCGGGACGCGCTAGCGAGCTAGCCCCCTGCAGCCCCGTTAGCTTTGGCGGCGTGGACTCCGGGGCCCCACTGGGATAATTGGGTCCCCTTTTCACATTTGCTCCCGTTTAGCATTATGGGCGTCATAGCCATATAGTATAAAAGTCTTACCCAAGGATGAATCATAAACTAAACTGTATATATGTATAAAGGGTTACGTCCTTAGCTGACTAATAAGCTACATAACAAGCTAAGCTAACAAGCACACAAACACCTGCTAACGGGGTTAACATGTATAATATTGTCATTTTACTCACCGAAAAAAGCTGAAAGTAGACTTCTCGGAAGTTCTGTTAGTACATTCAAGCGCACAGCACGGCATTTTAATTATCTGGTATTTGTAACAATATTCCCTAACAGGCACGATCACCACGAACACAGCTAAAGGGTCAAGTACAGTAACTACAACTAACTAACGTTGTAGCCTCTATGGTTGTAGCCTAGCAGAGTGGACAAGTTGCTGTTAGCTGACAGTGAGGCACGTATCTGTCAATCAACGTGACCACGCCCTAATGTGTGCACAAACTTTAAGACCTAATATAAATAAAAGGGTCGCGTTAAAAAACAATTCACTCACAGATCCATAATCATGAAGGTGGAATCTAACTATATCGATAATGAAAATGTATGGAGCCAGGGGTAGAAACATGTTTTTTTCTGCTGTAAAGTTGGGCATATTAACATGGGGATCTATGGAAATTGCTCCTTTCTGCAACCATCGCCTATCGGCCAATATATGAACTGCAGTGTTTGCCACTTCCGTATTGGCTTCACGGCTCTACCCCACAGTTTGCCGCTTGGTTGAGACCAGTCTATGGTTGAGACGTGTGTTGACGCCCCTCCTAACTAATACTGATCAACACCCCATGGTTGTCTGTATGTGTATTCAGAGCCAGTGAGCAACGGACTTTCAAAATAATAATATTAATCAAAGATGTTTTTAATGTGCAATAAAACGATTGTCGGAGTTAATTAATTAATTAATTAATGCCTTAACATGATAATAACGCGTTTACTTGCCCAGCCCTAGTACATATATGTATATTCTTTTTATTTATTTATATTCTTTGGTACGGTGAGAAAAATCATATCTCCCTGTCTGTATCACACACACACAGAGGAATTGACAATGAAGTTGACTTTGATTTTGAAATGCAGTTGCCACCATTACACAGTGTTTTAACCCAATTACTCAAATGTTCATCCAGTTATTACAATTGTGCCAGCTTTTAGCAAGTAATGTCATTGTATCAGAAGTTACAAGAGTGATTAGATCTCTTGAACCATCCAAAGCAAAGGATATTTGAATGGAAGTAGTTATACACTCAAGATCTCAATGCAATTCTAACTAATCCTAAAACCAAAATGGTTGATCTCTTTTTCCAATACTATAAAAATGTCCTTCCTACAGAGTCATTCGTTGCTGAAAAACTGGTAGCAGAGTAAATCATTTGCAATCTTGAATACGAGGTTATTTTCTTTGCACCCAATGCAATTTGGCTGTTTTCGCACAGAAATACTCAAAAAAAGTTAATAAACAAACATCTCAGCCGAGCCTGTAACAAAAAATCCTATTTCCTCCTTCTGAAAATGTAATCCCTTCCTTTTGATTTAGTGTCTTGAGAATTTCCATAGCCAAAGTAAGGAAGTAGAAAGAGGCAGTTATATTTCATCTTTTAATTCTTCTTCTCCAGGGCCCTGCATAAGGCTTCACGGATTCTCTCCTTGCTGTTTGATATGTTATAAGCAGTCAGCTCCACCAGAGCCTCATAATCCTCTTTTGAGTAGGTCATGTTCTTAGTTATGTAAGGAGATCCGGTGCTCCTCACATCCACCTCCCCAGCTTTTAATTCTTCTTCCGTCTCACGCTTCACACCTGTAAAGTCATATGATGATCATACAGTTAGTCTAATCATGATTCATACAGCCCGATAAAATACATCATCCTAATCATTCAATAATTAAATTAAATTAATGAATTTACTGCCTTGAGTGCTCCGATCACCGCTGAACCACTGTTGCCCTCATTTACCACATCTTATCTAGCTCCTCTTTGAGCCCTTGGTACTTCCTAAGCTCCACGTGTTCCTTCTTCTTGATGGTGCTGTCGCTTGCGATCGCTGCATCTATCACCACTGCCTTCTTTTGCTGTTTGTCCACCATCACGATGTCCGATTGATTAGCCATCACCATTCTATTAGTCCGGATCTGGAAATTCCACAGGATCATGGATTCGTCCTTCTCAGCCACCTTTGGAGGTGACAGACATTTTGACCTTGGGACTTCCTGCCCAATCCCTGCACAGATGTTTGTGTACGCTACGAACCATTGGTCCCCATCCCCATGTTGCTCCAGGGGTTGCTCAACCACTTGCTCCGCCACCTCCTCCAGGGGTTGCTCCTCCACATCCCCATGTTGCTCCACCACAGCACAGAGACTGCCCTCGTTAAAATAACCAATGACCTCCTTATAGCCACCGATTCAGGCCTCATTAGCATCCTTATCCTCCTGGGCATCTCCGCAGCATTTGACACAGTCTCCCACACTATCCTACTCAACCGCCTATCCCTCTACCTTGGCCTCTCTGATACAGCCTTCTCCTGGTTCCATTCCTACCTCTCCAATAGGCAACAGTTTGTGACAATTAGAAAATCCAGCTCTCCCTCAGCCCCTGTCAACCAAGGCGTGCCGCAAGGTTCGGTGCTTGGCCCCCTTCTAGTTAACATCTACATGCTCCCCCTCTGTGAAATCATCCGCCAACATGGTCTCAACTTCCTCTCCTATGCCGTTGACACCCAACTCTACATCAGCACCAATCCATCATCCCAGCTACCTCCCCTGTCACTAGTCAACTGCCTCCGCGACATCAAAACCTTGATGTCAACAAACCTACTCAAACTTAACAATAACAAAACAGAGCTCAGGGTTGTGGCCCCCAAAACACTGCTCCGGAAAGTTGGAGATCTGCTCCTCACCGTCGATGGCTGCTCCATCCACCCTTCCCCTGAGGTTTGCAGCCTGGGTGTCAATCTGGACTCTAGCCTCACCTTCAACTCCCACATCAGGTCTACTGTCAAAACCGCTTTCTTTTACCTACGAAACATCTCCAGATTCCGGCCCTCTCTCCCCGACCCCGTTGCAGAAACATTGATACATGCCTTCATCTCCTCTTCCCTGGACTACTGCAATGGAGTTCTGTTCGGGGTCACCAGCAAAGCCCTGGACAGGCTCCAGTATGCCCAGGACTCTGCAGTCAGGCTCCTCACCCGCACTAAGCCCTGGCAACACATCACCCCCACCCTCATCCACCTTCACTGGCTCCCGGTCAAGTCACGCATCCAGTACAAACTCCTCCTGCTAACCTACAAATCTCTCCATTCCCTAGCCCCTCCATACATCTCTGACCTCCTTCAGCCCTACACCCCCTCTCGTCAGCTGCGGTCCTCCGACACAGGGCTGCTCTCCATCAAGTGCTCCAAACTGAAATCCTTTGGCGACAGAGCCTTCAGTGCCGCAGCCCCCACCCTCTGGAATTATCTCCCCTCTGCTATTAGGAATGCTGACTCTCTGGACACTTTCAAGAAAAAACTCAAACACCATCTGTTCACTCAGGTCTTCGGCCCCAGCTAAAATGCAGTACCCAGCAACCTGTTTTTCAACCTGTGTGTCTGTGTGATTATTATTACTTAGTTATCTCCCATTGTAAAGCGTCCTTGGGTTTCTTGAAAGGTGCTATACAAATCTAAATTATTATTATTATTAGGGGTTACTTGTGTGGTAGCATTCTAGTGGTTCCATGTTCTCTGACCTGGACCAGTCTTGTTCCAGTAGCCCATTTGGCATCGGGTTGCCCTGGTTCCCTAACAAGGACCTTATTGACCCGGGCGACATCCGGGATGACCCTCATGTGCATTAAGGACTAATAAGAATAAGATGTCATAAGAAGCATTGGGGTTAAAATGCCGACCATGAACCACAACAACCAGGGATCTGGTCATTCCTCTCTCACATCATTTCCTGTCAAAAAGGTGTGTCACCTTTTAAATCCATTCTGTAATGCTTTTTGTGTTATTTCATTATGAGCATTGCAGGTACCCTGTCTGCCACTATCAGCCACACATTCGACTTGAATAGCTTAAAGAGAATTTTCCTTCAGTTTTTTGCAATTGTTTCAAGACATAAAGCATAAGTTAAAATACATAATAAAGTAAACATTATGCTGTTGTGAAATGCATCAACTTAAATGAGCATACCAGGTTGTTTGAAGTCTTTAAATGTGACATTGACGAGTGGGAAATGGACCACTATCGGGGCCTTGGGATTTTCCTGGTCCTCGATGATGTACTGTAGACCTCCTCCTGAGGCTCCTTGTCCAAACTGGCATAATCAGCATTTGGAAAGGGGATGTTGTGGTTTTCACAGTAACCAGCTGTCGTCTGTAGGACCTGATAGATTAAAGATGATTATAAATTGATGATTTTTATATTGATGGATTCTGTTTCTCCTCCTGCAGTACCTTGAAGATATTATCTTCGTCCCATGAGTAATTCAGACATATGATGACATCCACGTCTCTCTCTGGCCGTAGTATAGGCACACAGCCAATGTTGATGTCCAAACCAGAATCAACCAGGCGCAGGGTGGAGTCACTGGGTGTCAGTTGGTTTGGGAAGGCATCTGGATGTGTGTCTGGACAGAACACAGAGAAGGATATAATAACAAATAAATCCCAGCCAGATGTAAGACGTGGTTGTTGACTAGGAAACCAAAAGATAAAGGTCTCCTATCATGCAAAATGCACTTGACATGAATATGTCTCCCCGTGGTGTCAAAGAACTCACAAAGTGTTAGAAAACAAAACCCTCTCTCTTTTCCTCCGTACCCAATCTCTAAAAATGGGGGAACAACGGAGCTGATCCAGATTTACGTCCGATATGACGTAATATCGGCCCTATCAGAAACTTTGCTATCAGAAACAATGCACAATCTCTTTTGGACGTAATATGGTCTTTGTTTACATTAGCATGTGTAAAAAAACAGGAAATAAAAAAAGGAACTCACCTTGTGGTAAACCCGCAAGAGAAAAAGCATTTGAGCTCCATGCTGTTTCAGAAATAATCCTTGAAGTGCTTTGGAACATGATAGGGCATTTAATCACAATGACGCTTGTTGCTACACGGACCACTATTGCGGTAAGCATGTTGTAACTTCCGGTTGTTGTCATTGTCATCTCCGGGTATCCCGTGTGCCTGTTCTGCTGCTGATAGCTTATTATCTTAACTTAATCGATCGTTTTAAAACTCTTGATCACGGCAACTGCCTGACGTTGTAATCACACGTTACTACAGCTTAAGCCAGTGACCACCAACTGGCGGCCCGCGGGCCACATCCGGCCCGCCAGACATTCTCATCCGGCCCGCAGACGGGGGTGGCTGTGGCGTTGGCGGAGTGGTTACTGCGTTCGCCCCCCACCCATTTTTTTTTTTACAACGTCTCGTGAGTAAGGTGCAGTACCGGAGTCCAACAGAGAGGCAGCAGCTGCGGGACAGTAGACTGCTACTGCGAAACCTTCCCTTCCTTGAAGAAGAAGAAGAAGAAGAAGTGATCCTTCGTTGTGAAGAGTCTGCTTTGTGTGCTCTGCACCACAGCAGCAGCCCTGCTGCAACAGAGTCCAACAGAGAGGCAGGAGCTGCGAGACAGTAGCCTAGAAGCAGGGTTGGGTTGTAACGGAATATATGTAACGGCGTTACGTAATCAGAATACAAAAATCAAGTAAGCTAACTGTATTCAGCTCGCGTTACATTTGAAAAACGAGTAATCTGATTACAGTTACTTTCGTAAACCTGAAGTGAATACATTTTGGAATACTTATTGGAATTATTGGTGGAAAAATTTCCTCACAAAATGTAATATTCATTACCGGCAGAACTGTGTGCACACTGCACAGCGCTGCAGCATATCTGTGAGCGAGAGATGCAGCGTGTCTGTGAGGCCCCGCCCCCGCACGCAGATGAGAGAGAGAGGTCTCTTTTTAAATATATTGAAAGTTAGAAACGGAGATGGTTAGATAAAATGTGCAAGATAACGTTGATGTAGCATTTCTTTATCGTCGAAATTATGACATTTATAACGGGATCAAATCAAAGTGAATGGCCTGCTGCTGCTGAATGCATGGGGCAAGTGACTGGAACAAGTTTTAAAAGTTATTACATCGTTTCAGATAATAATAATAATAATAAATAATGATAATTAATAATGATAATTCATTCTATTTAGGGGCGCCTTTCAAAGCACCAAGGACACCTTACAATTCATAACATATTCTAAGGAAAGGTTTACAGCAGGAGAATGCAGTCCGGGTGATGTTTGTTATGTGGGGTGCAGATGAGAGAGCTGTCCAGAATGACACCAAGATGTTGTGTTTGAGTTCTTGATAAGCCATTAAAACAGTAAAACAAGTGTCTCCTGTTTAACAAAACATACCCATCTGTTATGGAAAAAGAAAGTATTTCAAAAGTATTCTAAAAGTAACCTGAACACGTTACTTTTTTAAGACACGTAACTGTAACTGTATTCTGATTACTTTCAGAGCATGTATTCATGCCCCCCCCCCCCCCCCCCCCCCCCCCCCCCCGCTGGCCCGCGATAGTGTCTATTGGATACACTTTGGCCCTTGGACAAATGTAGTTGGTGATCCCTGGCTTAAGCACTCACAACTCTCCGTCTCTTAGCGACTGTAACTCCACAGTTGCCTACACTCTTTTCGGGTTTGCTAACGGTAGCTACTTTAGCTTGATAGCTAGCCATGACTCTTTCCCCACCCTCTGGTGTTATTTCCTGCACTTCCTGTCTCATGTTTGGTTACTCCCCTACCTCCTTTACTGGTACCGATACATGTGTTAAATGTAGTATAGCTGTTAGGTTGGAGGCGGGAATCATAGCCATAGAAGCCCGGCTCCGCATCTTAGAAAGTAACTCAGCTACAGTAAAGCCCATGTTAGCCAGTGCGGACCGGCAAAAGGTAGCTCCTATTAGCCGTCCCACGGCAACTCCCGAGCAGCAGGGAGACTGGGTGACTGTTCAGAAGGGGCATAACTCGAAACCCGCAGGTCCCCACCATCCCATTCACGTGTCTAACAGATATTCCCCACTCAGCGAGACACCCGCTGAGAAGCCAACTCTGGTTATTGGTAGCTCTATTATGAGACACGTGAAGTTAGAGACCAAAGCCTCCACAGTCACATGCATTCCGGGGGCCAGAGCGGGCGACGTTCAGGCGCATCTTAAACTGTTGACTAAAAAGAAACGTAAATACAGTAGGATTGTTATTCACGTCGGTGGTAATGATGTTCGTTTACGCCAATCAGAATGCACCAAACTTAATGTGGAGTCGGTGTGTAGTTATGCTAAAACAATGTCGGACACCGTAATCTTCTCTGGTCCCCTCCCCAATCTGATCAATGATGACATGTATAGCCGCATGTCATCATTTCAGCGCTGGTTGTCTTGGTGGTGCCCAGCAAACAATGTGGGCTTCGTAAATAATTGGACAGCCTTCTGGGGAAAACCTGGTCTGATTAGAGAGACGGCATTCATCCTACTTTGGAAGGTGCAAATCTCATTTCGGCAAACATTTCAGGGCTTTGTGGACTTAATCCATGACAAACTGGAGTTGAGACCAGGAGGCGGAGTCGCAGTCTTACACGCTTCTCTGCGCTCTCTCCTAGGCAGTCATCCATAGGAATCCCGAACACAATAAAATACCCAATATTAGCGGTGTGTGTGTCTGCCCAAGGACAATTTAAGGTAAAACCTAATAGAGGTGTCATACATAATAACCTAATAAAAGTAAATGTAACAACTACTACAGTGCAACAAAACAGGAATATTAAATGTGGTCTCTTAAACATAAGATCTCTAGCATCTAAAGCAATATTGGTAAATGATTTAATATCAGATTATAATATTGATATATGCTGTCTCACTGAAACTTGGTTGAGACATGAAGAATATGTCAGCATAAATGAGGCCACTCCACCCAGCCATATCAATACTCATATTGCCCGAGGCGTGGGCCGAGGAGGTGGAGTTGCAGCAATCTTTGACTCAAGTTTACTTATCAATACTAAACCAAAATTAAATGATACCTCCTTTGAAAGTCTCGTTTTTAGTCTTACGCATCCGACCTGGAAAACTTTGCAGCCAATCTTATTTGTTACAGTGTACCGTGCACCAGGTCCTTATTCAGAATTCTTATCAGAATTCTCTGAGTTTTTATCAACTTTGGTTCTTAAAACAGATAAAGTAATTATCGTAGGTGACTTTAATATTCATGTTGACGATGATAAAAATAGCCTTACTGTTGCATTTAACTCTATATTAGATTCTGTTGGTTTTTGTCAGAGTGTAAATAAACCAACCCACTGCTATAATCACACTCTCGACCTTGTTCTGACTTATGGTATTGAAATTGAGCAACTATTAGTCGAACCGCATAATCCTGCTTTATCCGACCATTTCTTAGTAACTTTTGAAGTACTGTTACTAGACTACAAAGCATTAGTCAAAAGCTCCTGCAGCAGAAACCTATCTGTTAGTGCTATAGCCAAATTTAAGGAAGAGATTCCACCAATACTTAACTCGATAGCATGTCTGCATGTAGGGGAGGAAACTTATACAAAATGTCCACCACCCCAAATTGATCATGTTGTTGATAGTGCTACAGATGCGCTGCGAATAAAATTAGACTCTGTTGCTCCTTTGAAAAAGAAGAAAATAAAACAACATAGATTAGCTCCATGGCATAATGCCGAAACCCGCAAAATAAAGCAAAAGTCGAGACAACTTGAAAGGATATGGCGTTCCACTAAACTTGAAGAATCTCGTTTAATTTGGCATATTACTCTCAATGAATATAGGAAAGCACTGCGTAAAGCGAGAGCAGCCTACTACTCTTCATTAATAGATGAGAATAAGAATAATGCAAGATTTCTTTTCAGCACTGTAGCCAGGCTGACAGAGAGCCATAGCTCGATTGAGCCTTCTATTCCCATAGCACTCAGTAGTAATGATTTTATGTGCTTTTTTAACGATAAAATTGTTACTCCTAGAAACAAAATTAATGACCTCTTGCCTTTGACCAGTATAGTGTTATCAACTCCCGGAAACGTAAGTTCTAATATTACAATAGATAGTAAACTAGAATGCTTTTCAGCCATAAACCTTGAACAATTAAATTAAATGATTCTCTCTTCTAAACCATCAACGTGTATATTAGACCCAATTCCAACTAAGCTGTTGAAGGAAGTTTTTCCATTAATTAGCACTTCTTTATTAAATATTATGAATATGTCTTTATTATCAGGCTATGTTCCACAATCATTCAAAGTAGCAGTGATAAAACCGCTTCTTAAAAAGCACAACCTCGATCCAGAGGTTTTAGCCAATTATAGACCTATTTCTAATCTTCCGTTCCTCTCAAAAATTCTTGAGAAAGCAGTCGCAAAACAGTTGTGTGATTACTTAAAAAACAATGATTTATTTGAAGATTTTCAGTCTGGCTTTAGAACACATCATAGCACAGAGACAGCTCTGGTCAAAGTCACAAATTACATTCTAATAGCCTCTGACAAGGGACTTGTCTCTATTCTTGTTTTGCTCGATCTCAGTGCTGCATTTGATACTATCGATCATGATATCTTATTGCAAAGACTAGAGCACTTAGTTGGCATACAGGGAACTGCTTTAGGCTGGTTTAGGTCCTATCTATCTGAACGCTCTCAGTTTGTACGTGTCAATGATGAATCTTCCACGCAAACCAAAGTTAGCCACGGAGTGCCACAGGGCTCAGTGCTCGGACCTATTTTGTTCACATTATATATGCTTCCGTTAGGCAATATTATAAGGAATCATTCTGTAAATTTTCATTGTTATGCGGATGATACTCAACTATATTTATCAATCAAGCCTGATGAAATGAATCATCTAAATAAAATTCAAGATTATCAAGATTATCTAAAGATATACTAACTATGGATGGCATTAATTTGGCCTCCAGTGAGACTGTAAGGAATCTTGGTGTTATATTTGATCAGGATTTATCCTTTAACGCCTACATAAAATCAATTTCAAGGACCGCCTACTTCCATCTACGTAACATTGCAAAAATCAGGCATATCTTGCCTCAAAACGATGCAGAGAAACTAGTCCATGCATTTGTTACTTCAAGGCTGGATTATTGTAACTCTTTATTATCAGGGTGTACCAAGAAGTCAGTCAAGTCGCTTCAGCTAATTCAAAATGCTGCAGCTCGTGTACTAACCAGAGTTAGGAAAAGGGACCACATTACTCCTGTTCTGGCTGCCTTACACTGGCTCCCTATAGAACACAGGATAGAATTTAAAATTCTTCTTCTCGCCTACAAAGCCCTTAATGGGCAGGCGCCATCTTACCTTAAAGAACTCATTATACCCTACTGTCCTACTAGGGCATTGCGTTCCAAGAATGCAGGGTTGTTGGTTGTTCCTAGAGTCTCTAAAAGTACAATGGGAGCCAGAGCCTTTTCTTATCAAGCTCCACAGCTTCCAGTTTGTGTTCGGGCGGCAGACACCCTATCCGTTTTTAAGAGTGCGCTTAAGACCTTCCTTTTTGATAAAGCTTATAGTTAGGGCTGATTAGATTCAGCCCCTAGTTTTGCTGATATAGGCTTAGTTTGTCGGGGGACATCTTACTTCTTCCTTCTCTCTGTCTATACCTGTGTACTCCCATGTTCCGATTAACCCAGCTTCCCCAAATTTCTTTCTTTTGGTGTCTATATACGCTGGGATCCGGAGTCATGGATGATCCTGCGGTCCTGCATCGCGAGCCCTGGATCTTGAGTCGTGGCTGTGGTCCTGGATCATAGGTCCTGGATGGATATCCTCGTGGATTCATCTTCCTATTATACACACATGCATTTCCAAACATTTGGACTACCTATGTTGCAAATGTATTATCTTTTCAATTTACACACGGCATCTATTGCACGTCTGTCCGTCCTGGGAGAGGGATCCCTCCTCTGTTGCTCTCCCTGAGGTTTCTCCCATTTTCCCTTTAAACTGTGGGTTTTCTTCGGAAGTTTTTCCTTGTACGATGTGAGGGTCTAAGGACAGAGGGTGTCGTATTGTCATACTGATATTTTGTACAAACTGTGAAGTCCACTGAGACAAATGTAACATTTGTGATATTGGGCTATATAAATAAACATTGATTGATTGATTGATTGAATCACGGCAGAATTTAGCTGAAAATGGGCCTGACAACATTCCTGGTCGTGTGCTAAAGGACTGCGCAGCTGAGCTCACAGATATCCTCACAGATATCTTCAATATCTCCCTGAGCCAGGTTGTTGTTCCCTCGTGCTTCAAGGTAACCACCATCACACCTGTGGCGAAGAAGTCACCTTCCTGCTTCAATGACTACCGCCCTGTAGCGCTGACTTCAACCATCATGAAGTGCTTTGAGCAGCTAGTCATGAAGCAAATAAAATCACGGTGTGGTTCGGAAGCTGCACAGCATTGAACCGCAAGACCCTGCAGCGCGCCGTGAACACAGCCGAGAGGATAACCGGTGCCTCACTCCCATAGTGCACACTGCTGAGAGGATCATCGGTGCCTCACTCCCATCACTCCTGGACCTCTACAACACCCGCAGAGCACTCAGCATTGCTGGTGACCCCACACATCCCTCCACCTCCCTCTTCACCCTCCTGCCTTCAGGGAGGAGGTTCCGCAGCCTGAGGTCAAGCACCACCCGACTAAAGAACAGATTTTTCCACCAGGCTGTCAGAAGGCTGAACTCTCTCAGGCTCACTATAGTTAAAAAGTTGTCTACTTTCCAAATGTGAGTAATATTTTTCTAAAAGTGCAGCCAACATATTTCAGAACCTACCTTTCCAGGCTAGAAAGTTGCTGTGTGTATTGTAGTCCCAGTGCAGGAAGAGACCACACATGAAATTGTACATTTCAGCGATGACTGGACGGAATGAGAAGAACCCATGCAGATTCCTGATCATATCTTTGATGGGATTTAGTGTGTGCACAGTTGATGGTGTAGCTCCATTGTCTGTTAAAAGAACATAACATCTCAGTAATACATACATTTCATTTGGTATGATTTAGGGTAAAACATGAGTCTTTGTTGGACATAACAACAAAGACAACATTACATCTTTTTTTTTTTAAATAGGCCAATCAACAGTTTTTATTCACTGCTATTTATAAAGATGTAAGTGTGTGTTTAGGTTTACACGAGAATCTTAGAAAGACTAGCCTATTTCTTCACTGTACAATGACTTAAAGATCTCTTATTGTACTATTTTTAGGCATATATTATAGGTCTCAGATATATAAAAAACATGTCATTGAAGTGTTTTGCTCAAAATACCGAACAGATCACCCATTCTGGTAAAGAGGAAAAGAGAGAGGGTTTTATTTTCCGACACTTTGTGAGTGTCCTTACACACACATATTTTTTTAATGTATAAAAGACATAAAAAAGTGCATTTTTGCATAATAGGTGACCTTTAATATGTATTGGTGCACTATGAAACAAAATAGCTGTAGCTATGTCACCTTCATCTGGTTCGTCAGAGGTGTTGCTAGATTTACTAGTCCCAGTAGAAGACAACCAAAGTTTGCAAAGGCTGACAGAAAAGGCACTGCTCCATATCCCTGGAAAGAAAAAGAAAACGGAGGATTGGAATAATTTAAAACAAGTAACAAATTGGTATTGTAGTACTGAACAGAAAAAACTGAAACGTTGACTTTAATTAAATGTATTATGGCAACAAATTTCACATAACCATATTAGGTAAGTTGAATAATAATTATATTTTTATTTAAACATAATATTATTGCTTGATGATACGACCCAGGAAGAATTGACTCCCGAAGTCCTCACTTCGGACAAACGCCCCATACTTCGGGATGCCTACCTCGTAGGGAGTGAACTCACACCACTCTGTCAACAAGATGTGGTATATTAATAGCAGACAAAATCAATAATCTCTTCAAAATTCTCATTTTGTGTTTATACTGTTCAATGAGGGGTGTGTATGTGCCTGTCATTTGTCATCAGCCATGGTCAGTTTTTTAGCTGTTAGCAGTTATTCAAATACTAATGAAAAATATCTGGGAAATGTACCAGATGCATGTTCACAACCCCTTATTCCATCCTTGATGTTGACCGCGGTGTATATGGGTAAAGGGTTCTGGCATTCATTCACTGCTCTCTGCTGCTCTGACAGGGTACTGTCGATTTTCTGCAATTCCAATCACATGTCATTACTGGATAGCACCTCACGTTGGAATCAATCTCCCAGACCGGGCCACAAGTATAAAAGTCGTCCCATACTCCCCTTAATTCCAATGTCCTTATTCAGGTCTCCTCTATATTTCAATTTAATCTCAACTACACACCTGTAAAGTTTAATGACTGTATTTTGCATTATTGCTATTGTGGTTTTCCACATCAAGCCAGACAGATAACACCTGGCAACAAACTCAAAACTTCCCCAGTGGTAGTTCCAGCTACAGTAAGAGTCTTTAGAAGTTAGAAGAATGATTTGCCATGAACACACACACACGCACGCACACGCACGCACGCACGCACGCACGCACGCACGCACGCACGCACACACACACACACACACACACACACACACACACACGTGAAGTAAAAGCAATACAAGTGTGACAGACACGGCTGTTAAAGGTATTTAACATTACTTAACACAAGTGAAAATTAGGGTGCAAAATGTAATCTAAGTTTTAAGCTTTAAAATTCATATATAACTTAAGGTAATAACAGGATAAGTTCAGCTTCTCACCTTCCCAAAGACAAGATGCTCAAGCAGCAGTCCCACATTGTCAACGAGTGACACGGGGTGACCCTCTTGCTCTTTTTTAGCGATTTCCTCGCTGTAATACTGCAGTTTCTCAGGAGAGAATCCACTCAGGACACTCTTGGTAATCTGTTCTTTTGATGCTGAGATGATACTGTCTATGTCCTCGTGTGACCAGTTATCTTCCTAATACAGAGTAGACATGGCCCTGCTCAGATGGAAGATAATAGTGTTTAAAGGGTTTCAATAGTTTAAAAGCAAATTCATATAACCAGGCAAAGTATATAACCATATAACCACCAAAAACAGTTCATGGCCAGAGTGGAAAGGTGTTGTTGAAGCAGTAGCACCGACATTGCTAAGTGGCTAAAACGCGCCCACACACATATATTTATAAATATACACAAATGTTGGGCAACACTAACCTGGCGTTTGTATGACATATTATTCACAACTTACCCTATAACATGCCATATATTTACAACCTGTTTGCTATTATTGTCAAAGCAACTAGGATATACTCATTTACAGTATTTATGGGGAATATTAATGTCATACGTCTGTCTGATAAATGTTGCGAGACACAACGTTTTATATATCTTATGACCATACTTCCATTAAACACTCGAAAAATATTCTACATTTTATATAGTTATTTGGTTTCAAATCGTGTTACAGACTGGCTTCGTTGGCTATGCTAACATCATCCATGTAATACGAGTACACTTCACTTCATTTATGGAGCTACGTTGACAACCATTGTCACCTAAAGGAAAAAACATGTATGGGGATATATGCATCAAGGGATATTATTTGTGTGTCGGTAAGACAGTACATTTGTACTTTAAAGCGTCCGCTGTCGTTAGCATCGCTAAACCCTGGTGAACAAGCAGTAAACCACTCCAGTTGGTAATTGCCACTGCACAATATTGGCATACTATTATCACGTCACGAACAGTTTAAAGTTGGAGAATTGTTGCATTTTAGGCATTTAAAATATTCCATATTCTCAACATCTCAGCTCTCAGTGACGGTGACAGTCCAATATGCCTAATATGTTGGAGTTCCCATTTTATCCTGAATAGAAGGCCTACCTGTCTCTCTTGATGCATTTAAAATATGTTATAGAAATAAAGCAAATGCACCAACGTACCAATTAAATGACCAAATGAAGTCTTTGTGGGCCTCTGTTGAAGTCTTCTTCCTTTCTAAGCATTGGTTCAATCCCGTAAATAACCAGTTCATGCCCTTAACTCACAGCCCCACTGCCCTGTTTCCTGGTATTCAATTATATATTTTCTGTTTGGCACATCCCAAAATGTAGGACATTGCCTTTATTTGCCTGTCTTAGTAAATGAGAAGATTGATATTAGCATATTTTCACCTGAATGTAAAACTACACTTGTTCACTCACCATGTGGATCCAGAAACACCAGTGATATAACTGATAGCATCCAGGACTCTTGTATCTTTCAGACCTTTCAGACTACCTAGCATGCCCGTCATTGCTCTGGACCCCCCTCCGGAAGCCACCACTGCTATGGTTGGTACCTGAACAGAGAATAAAAAGAGTGAGGCTGTATTTGGTGCTTTAAACCACATGCCAACTTCAGCATGCTAATATGCTCAAAATGGCAATATCAACATGCTCATATTTGGTAGCTCATGTAATTAAAGTCATTACATTATATCCTTTGTGTAACATTATTTAATGTACTTAATTGCATCCATATGATACTGCCATGTGTGAATATCTCATGACATGATCTGACTTGACTTCTGGCACACTTTCAATGTATCGTGTTTTATTCATCATTAGTGTTAAGCAGTGAAAGAAAGCCCAGATGGATCTGACACTTTTAAAGCCAGATATTTAGCTAAAGGCCATGGTCAAGTAGAGGGAATTGATTACAAGGAAACTTTTTCACCGTCAGCAAATATGACTTCTGTACATACATTGATGCAGGTGACTATACAGGATGATCTTATCCTAAACCAAATGGATGTGAAGACAGCTTACCTCCATGCCAACCCAGTCTCACAGCCTTTCGTGTTATAGTCACAACATTTAATCTATTTATTCGTGTTCACCAACACGATTTTCTCGTGTCACACAGAACGATTTTAAAAACAATGTATTTCTATTGGTAGTGTGTTTCGTGCCTGTAGCACGTCTTTTTGTCCGGTTGGGTCTTGGAAGACCGGAAGCTGTGGGGTTCATAAAAACATTTTCTTACTCAATATCAAGCGACGATTATTGTTTTTATTTTAAATTCTATAATGTTGGACTTTTTTTGCCGTCCGTGAGGAAAATAAATGGGGCTCAGAATACTGAAATCTGTATTTTTTGTTATTCTTTTCTAAATAACACACTGTTATTTACTCAACAATAACACACAATTATCCTTGTTTTTATTTATTTGTTTAATTCTATAATCCTGGGCTTTTTTTCAATCCACCAGGAACTGAATTTCCAAATAAAGTCAACGGTGTTTTAGTCGCAATGCACGTTGGGATATGGTGTTTATACGATATTAAATCCAAAAACATTTAAAAAAAGAAAATAATACTTTATTCCTGTCAAGATCTGTCTGTGTTGGGTTTTGTCTTGTCTTTTTCTATCTTTGGTTTCCTGTTTTGTTTTGAAAAGTGTTCACCTCCTGTTTTGCCTGTTGCCTTCTGTCTGTTTTCCCTCCCTGATTACCCGATTGTGTTCACCTGGTGTCCCTGTGTTTTCTCCTCCCTCCTCACCTGTGTCTTGTTTGTATGATTAGTCTTGTGTGTAGTTAAGTTCTGGTTTTTCTGTCAGTCTTTGTCGGTTCGTCTTGTGTTATGACTTGGTCTGTGGTGAGTGTTCTGTTCAGTCTTTGTAAATAGTTTAGCCTTGAAATAAAGAAGTTAATTTTGTCACTTTAATCTGCATTTGGGTCCTGCTTCCTACACACACCGTAACAATTCCGAGTGTACTTGCTTTTCTCTTTGAAAGTGATAACGGCATTGTAATACACGGTTCGGCTGCATTCAATATTACACATCTGCCGTAGTTATTAATTTATAGAGCCCTGATGAGAAGACTTCTGGACAAACTGGAAGAACTGCCGCCGACACTGAATATGTGACGTGGATCATAAATATATCAGCAACCACCTAGTGGTTAAAGCACATTATTGCATTTTTGTGTTGAATAGGTTATATTTGATGAAAAACATATTAAGAGCACATACAAAATAGGGGGAAAGTAGAAGGTTAATGATAGAAATATAGAATATAAAAAAGTCAAGAAGATACTGTAAGTGATCTCTACAATGAAACAGTTTAGTGCAGGACGTACAAAGATATTAATAGGAGGAGGTGCAAAACAGAAAAACGAATTAACCTTTATATATACATTAAATAATACTTTATGTTAAGGTCGTCTTTTAAATAAGAAAAAAGCTTTGGGGGTATCTACAAATAAATATTTAACCTGACAAAGTACTTAACGTCTAATATATTGCTTTCCTGCAATGTTAACTATGTTGAAGCACTTATTTTAACTGATATTATACATATTAATTATACTTTAATGTATGTAGATAGTATAGTACTGCCACTCCAACATCCAATCCCAGAGCTTGAAGATTAATCAAGGGGTTTGTCAACGGGTCTGTAGTCCCAAACGATAGCTGGGGATTATGGGTAGTGTAGTGTCTTCGGCCATCCTAAACTCTGAATTTTTTTCCGGATATCATATCGAACTAAGACCATATCCCAACGTGCATTGCGGCTAAAACATCCAATCAGCGAACATGAAAACATTCCCAGTTAAACATGCAAAAACAAATCGCTAAATAAAAACATAAAACACTGGCATGTAATTTACGTTAAAATAAATAGAATGGTTTTTGAATAATAGATGAGAGTAAAATCTACGTCACTTTACAGCCCCGCCCACTTTTGGTGAAACCAACGCTGTCATTTGAATGGCGATCAAGCCTGAAGCCACAGAGCTCTTCCTTTACTGTCCTTTGTTCTTGGAAGTACAGAAACACGTAACTCTGGATTTGTTTTAATGTTTGAGGTGCAATAAACGACACAGCAGCTTTTTGGCAAGTTAAAACTAATATTTTCTGCCTCGCTCATGAGAGTAACAGCTGGCAAAATTACAGCCTCCCCTACTGATTTTAATTTAACCATATATCGAGCCCGATCATTGATTTCAAATGTGTGCTCTAAAATTATATTTATAAATGACTATTATCATTATTATAAGCAAGACAATAAATGGCAAAGATATGTAGAAAATAATCGTATTTAAGATAGGTTCATAAGAAACGTAACGTGGGAGAAAATATGTTTCTAGAAGATATGTAGAAAATAAATGTATTTGAGATACGTTCATAACAAACGTAACGTGGGAGAAAATACGTTTCTAGCTAAACATAATTGAGAATGCAGTTTAGTTCTGTGGGAACTGTGGAGAATTGAAGATTATATTCATCTTAATGTCACCCATATATAAGAAGTGTGTTACATTTGAAATGACAGAAAGTCTTGTTGCAATTTCCAGAAATTGAAAGAGGCCCCTGGAGCTTCTCTGGTAATTATCAATAGTAGCAGTTAAGTGAATACTGTTCAAACAATACCTGTGTTTGTGTTTTATATTGATTTCTCTGTTTTATCCTTTCATAAATGTGAGGACTAAACTTGCTCCAAACATTCTGGGGTGCTTGGAGTAAACAGGTTGTATTGCTCTGTGGAGGAGGTGTAGGTATGCAGGACAGTGGGCTAGGTGGATGAGAGTACCTTCTGCTTAAGATCTCCAGTATGTCATGTTTCAGGGAAGTCTACATATCTTGAATAGTATATGGGTGTGTTTAATTACTTTGTATTCTTAATAAGCAGTCTGTGTAACCAGAAGCTGGAAATATGAGAGTATTAATATGTATTATCTTTGTGAACAAGGGGATATTATTTGGACAGCTCAAGCCTCTGGAATGTGCAGAAAAGTGTGTGTGTGAAAGTCTATGCAGGAAATTGAGATAACGGACACCAGATGTATTTTGCTACGACTTCAGAGACACTTGTTTATTATCTGCCTGGCTCGCGCTGATTCGCTAAGAGAAGCCATCCTTTTTACATCTCCCAATGAGATAAACTGACCACAGCTCCTCCTGTTTTGTTTTCTGCATGTAAGCCTATCCTGGCTTTTAGTTCGTTCTCTTTTGCTTCTGCCAACAAGATGATAAGGTTCACCCGGCATTTGGACCAGAGCAGGGGGTGGGTGGGGCCCACCCCTTTGAAAGTGTAATGTATTCTTACCGTTTATCATTAAAACAGATTATTGTTTAACCCCTATCCTGGTTGTTTTGAGTTTTCCTTCTTTTAAAGCAAACTCATATAGGATCGGCGCGGAGCAGAGATATCTGCTCCAACAGGACGTAATTTTTAGGAGACAGCGTTGCAACAGCACTCGATAGCAGCGTCCATGGCAACCATCTTAGCAACCATGAAAACGTTGAATGTGTACAATTTCTGGTAGTAATCTTCGTAATAACTAGCAAACTAAAGACCATGTACATCCACTGCACAAATAATCTGAAATAACAACTCATATTTCTCGCATCAAATGACATCAAAACACATTTTAATGGCCAAACTAACCTTAAAATAGGCATTTTCCACCGAGAATAAAACGAAGGTCGGCCATGTTTTTTTTGTCTGCGGAGAGAAAGTTGAAGATTACGTGGCATAGACGCCAGCCATTGGAAATTAATGGTGAAAAAAAACATAGGGATCCTACAATTTCAGAGGCGTTTTTGTAGAAATACTACGTCCCAAGTTGTGGACCAACATAGTTATTACACGTTTAGATGTGAGAGTGGGTTGGGTGGCAAGGCTATTTTTTAGGGTGGCAGTTGCCACCCCATGCCACCCCGGTAGATCCGCCCCTGTTTCAGCTACAGAAACCATTCAAATGTCAAAATATTGAGCCTTTTCAGCACATGATGGGAAACTTTCAACTTTTAAAAAATATTTTATACTTTTAAAAATATTCAACTCAATGGGAGGAACCTACAAATCCTCTTTTACCTACACCGTGCGCCAAATGCTACTCCTTCCACATACTTTCAGCTAGAGACTTCATTCCAACTTTAAAATGATCACAAGACATTCAGCTATAAAACTTGTTCTTCAGATCTTTGATATTTCTTACACTTTTTGAGATATTTAACTTAATTTGGAGCTTGATAAAGAGGCCTTCTTCAGATTTTAACATTAGTATGTATTGTGCAGCTTGTTAAGACTTAGAGTGCGTGATGTCACAGCTAGAGTGGAGGAGAGCTTGAAATTCGCCTTATTTTTTATTTTTTTAAACCTGTCATAATTTCTAAACCCTACACTCCTTGGACATAATTTTTCATGAAAAAAGTAGGAAAACTTCTCCTACGTTGAAAAAAAAAAGAATCAAGCTAAAAAAATTAAACTAAATGCCTCTTCAGGGCATGAAGTGACAAAAAGTTGAATGTTTCTCCATTAAGGCCCATTGTAAATTCAGCCTGATCTTTCATCAGAGCAGCAGCTGCACACCTTTAGTAAATCTGCCAAAAATGCCACATTATTGATCCGAAAGTACACAAAAAGCACAGTGAGACGCTCTTCAGGGTCCTGACATGCTCCACGCGTTGAAATATTACCGATAGCTGCTACGGTTTTCAACAAAAGTTAGAAATCGAAGAGGTTTATTTCTTATTTAGAACACTGGAAAGGCTCTCTTTTCACTGATACGTTATCAAACACCTGTGTGTGAGCCCAGAGATCAAAGGTTTCAGTAGCACATCTCCATGGAAACCTTTGATCTCTGGGCTCACACACAGGTGTTTGATAACGTCGTCACCATGGTAACCTTAGATCTTTGGGCTCACACACAGGTGTTGGATAACGTTGTCACCTCAAACACAAACACACAGACTGGAGTTTGACAGACTGTCTCAGCCTATTATTTTCTGTCTGATGGAGACTTCATACTGACTTCAACACGTTCCACGTACTTTATACATTATTGGTTTTAGTTTAAACGTTTGCAGCTAAAATATTCTGCTGCTTTTCCAAGCCTTTTTACTTTCTTTTCTCTTCATATTACACATTCATTCACCACTACTTACATTTAATATCTAACTCCTTCAGCCTACTTTCAGCTACATAAACCATTCAACCATTACATTATTCAGCTATTTCTGGACATTGAGGCTATACATTTAGTTGTTTATATCTTTTTTAAACCTTTTCTTTTAAATATTAAGCTTCTTCACTATTTTTCCTACTCTTCCAGTTTAACATTTCACTTTCAAGTTTTCAACAGTCATTGCAATGCATTTGAGCTTTAATAATTTCTGCATTTCTCTGCTAAGTTCAGCAACACACTTACTTGGTTTTTGTAGATAAAAGCAGCTACAGAGACCATTCAACTCATATAACATTCAGCTTTTTCTGCATTTTCAGCTAAATTCAGCAACAAATGTACACAGTTTACAGCATTCGCACAAATCTGTTCAAGTGTCAACAAAGTATTCGTGTTCAGTGTGTGTGTTCAGTGTGTGTGTGTACAGTGTGTGTGTGTGTGTTCAGTGTGTTCTATTTTGTATAAGGCTTCACCTTCTAAGGCTATCGCTATTGGGTAATCCCTCTGCATGTGTGCAGCACTGACAGACTTAATCCACGCCCACCTATGACGTGGGACCCACCTACGGACTCACTTCCGTATAAATAGGAAGTAGTCCTTATAATCTGCTCCCACTTTTCTTCAGCACTCCGTTGCAGAAGCACTGTACAGGCACAAGCTCTTTTCAGAGCTGTTTACTAGAAAGCAAACATTTCCCCCCGGCCCCATCCTCCCTCTCCTCCGGACGGGGGAGACAGGGCGGGGCTCGGTGTTAGCCGACATATGAGTTACGACCGGCTCTGGCTGGCTCGCTCCAGGGAGGAAGCGGCTTTACACAGACGATACAGGTGAGTCCTGCCGTGGATTGGAGCACGCAAACGCGGCCGAGCCTATAGGTTCGGCTGCCGGGCTGACACCGGGTCACCGGGTCCCTCTATCCGCCATCTCGGCTCTGCCGTATAGGCGGTATTCTCCAGGAACTCCCGGAGATCATCAGAAAGGCAGCCGCCTAATGAGATCTCCCCGTCCCCCCGGTTCAGGAGAGCTCTCCTCCGGATGACATAAGCGGCTGCCTCATAGCCTGTCGGTTATTAGGCAGCAGGGCTCGCGGCACAAACCGGCTGTCTTTAAAACCTGTCGGTTGATTAGACAGCACAGGCTTGTTTTCCTGTCACAGACGCGTGTGTTCGATGGACAGATGGATAATAATAAGCCGGCTGCCCCTAACCTGTCGGTTATAGGCAACATGGCTCGCTGCATAAATCGGCTGTCTTTAAAACCAATTGGTTTTTAGGCAGCTCGGTTTTTCTCCTCTGTCCCAAACCTACCTCCTACACACGGTCGTAATGAGCCCACGAGTGCCATTATTACAGTGAGGACAGCACTGCACACAGCTCCGCTCATCCCTTAGGGGTGTTGAGCGTGAACGCACCTTGGTGTCCAGTTTAACACTGTAAGCTATTGCTGTTATTTTACAGCCAATTCTCAACACTAATCTACTGGCAGCCCCCTAACCAGAATGTTACTGTGAATTATTAAATTTTTTACAGTAATAAACTGAAATTGTTCAACAGTATGAATACTTTCAGTGTATTGCTGGCGTCTCTGCTGCCAGTATTTTAATGTTAATTGAACAAATACAGCAGTATACTGTATTTTATTTTTACAGTAAGAGGCTGTAAAGTCATTTCACAGTAGGAGTACTGTGGTATTACAGTGAAGTGCAGGCGTCTGTGAAGAGACTGCCGGCACTTTACTGTTATTTGACAGGAAAATGTGTTACAGTGGACATAATGAGAGCCTGTGTGAAATGCAGCGTCTGGAGGGCTCGTCACCATGACAACCACAGCACATCCAGAGCAGGTTGGCGCGCTGAGTGGCAGCGCGTGTGTTCAATGGACAGATGGAAGATAATATGCAGCAAGGCTCCCCGGTTAAGCCGGCTGCCAATAGCCTATTGTTTACTTGGCAGCATGGCTCGCTGCCTAAGCCGGCTGTTTTTTTTTTAACTTATCGGTTAATAAAACATCAGGGCTTACTATTCAATCCGTCTACCTTAAACTTTTTGGGTTTAGGCAGCACGGATTTTTTCTCTGTCTCAGACATACCTCCTACCCACGGTCGTAATAAGCCCACGGAGGGCCATTATTACGCATTGTGTGGACAGCACTGCACACACCTCCGCTCATCCCTTAGTGATGTTAAGCGTGAACGCGCGGTTTACGAGTCTTCTCCCAAACGGCGACATATTGAGAGCCTGTGTGAAATGCAGCATGTGGAGGGCTCTGGCGTGGTTTTCCACCAACCACAGCACATCCAGAGAATGTACACCCGGCGCTATCAGAGTACTGTATGGTACTCAGGGTGCCGGCGCGTGTGTCTGATGGACAGATGGATGAGCAGGCAGATGGGCAGAGGATAGTCTCTGCAGTTCGCCTCTCCCCCCGCAGTTCTACGGGATACAGATAACCCTGTCGTGCAGAGCGGCAGGAACTCTTGTTAAAAGAAAGCTTTTTTCCAGGGTTCCTCATGGGGAAGAAAATCAGGGTTTTTTACTCCCGGTATTTTCTGGTCCCGAAGGAGACGGGGCGGGGGGAATGAGACCCATCCTCGATCTGTCAGTGTCCAACAAGGGAATGGCCTTTTCCCATGCTGACGATCAAACAGGTGCTGGAGTATGTTCACCAGGGAGACTGGTTCACATCCATAATCCTGAAGGATGCATTCCTCCACGTAACCATCATCCCGAAACACAGCAATTTCCTGCGTTTCTCATTCCTGGCTCCACGCACTTTTTCAAAATGGGTGGAGACGGTTGGAGCAGCTACTCAGAATGGGGATGAGAGTGTTATTTTACCTGGACGACCGGCTGTGGCTGGCTCGCTCCAGGAAGGGAGGAAGCGGCTTACAGACGATACAGTTCGTATCTCATCTGTCAAACCTGGGTTTCATTATCAACTGGAAAAAGAGCTGTCCTCGTCCCTCCCAGGTTATCTTTTAAACTGGGAGTGGAATTGAACTCAGCCCGCATGAGAGCGCGACTCTCACAGCGGAGAGGGGAGAAAGTGACAGCTCTCCTCCGGTGCGCCACACCCCGCGGGGCGGTGACACCTCTCTCCGTGATGCAGCTGTTAGACATGATATCAGCTGGTCACGTGGTGATTCCCCTGGGTCTCCTTCATAGTGAGGAGACTCCAGAGCTGGTTTATTCGCCTGTGCATCGAACCCGTGCGTCAGAGGAGACGCATGGTGTACATTCCTCCTTCCGTGGGTTTGGATTTGACCTACTGGAAACATCTCCACGTCCTGTCAGTGGGGGTGCCCTTGAGCAGAGTGACGTCACACACCTCAGTGTTCACAGACGCATCTCTCGCAGGCTGAGGAACGTGCATGTCGCAGGCAGTGAGGGAACAGTGGCTGGCTCACATGTCTCTACATATAAACGTGCTGGAATTACTCTCCGTATGGAAAGTGCTCCAGCACTTCGTCCCGTTGCTGTACAATCAACATATGTTGATTCAAACAGACAACAAAGCAGCGGCGGCCTACATAAATCGTCAGGGAGGTGTTCGATCAGCGCAGCTGCTGAACACACATCCTACACAGCCAAATGGACAGCGTTCCGTGTGGTGTGCAGGGAAAAGCCTGGACCCCATTGGGCCCCCTGCCTCGTGCTGTCGTTCCAGGAATTGGCTTATAGCATGGAAAAACATATGCTGCTGCCATTTCATCTTGCCACGTAGGTTTGGGGTCAGCACGGTGTTTAGTCACCCTCTGACAAAACGTTTTCTACGGGGAGCACAGAGACTCAGACATGTGTCACGCGCTTTGGCGCCTCAATGGGTTTTTGGCTTTAGTGTTACGCGCACTGAGTAAAGCTCCATTTGAAACTTTAGATCAGGTTCCCCTAAAGTTCCTGTTAGCCAAAGTAGATCTGCTATTGGCTCTGACATCAGCTAAAAGGGTGAGTGATTTGTCTGCTCTCACTGTGGCTCCGTCATGTCTCCAGATCCAAGGAGATGGCAGTTCAGCTGTTTTGCGCCCTAACCCGGCTTTTATGCCAAAGGTATCACAAGCTCTTTTAGATCGAGAGTGATACCTTTGGATGGCTTCTTTCCTCCTCCTCACACATCAGAGGAGGAAGCAGTGGCAGCTGGTGGAAAATATTTTTGGTGGGGCTGTTGATATAGTGAGTAAAAAATATTTTTTTGGGAGAAATGACCCCTTAAATTAGGACTTCTGGTGATGTAATGGCGCGTTTCCAGTGCAGCGCAGAGCTCGCTTTAATGCTGCGTTCAGACCGGACGCGATGCGAATATTCGCTTCGCTCTAAACGCTCCTATTGCATCGCTCTAGTCGCTCGAGTTTCACCGCGGCTGCCAGCTGTGTTTACTCGCATCATTCAAACAAGACACACTGGCTCGGGAGCTACAACTACAACAAAATGAACATATTGTAGCGACCCTGTATAGGATGCTGAGGGTGTCACTCAGGCATCCCCCGTCTCTCTGCCAATCATAGAGCTGCACAGTGATTCTGGTTGAGGTGCGGGCCTGCGGTTGGGGGAGCAGAGGGGGGAGGGCGGGAAGTTGTGATGTAGACACTGTTATATATAGGGGTATGTGTGGGAGTTAGTGTGAGTGTGAGGTTGAACCCACAAGCTGTACCTGAACCTGTGATCATCCGTGAATAAGAAGAAGAGTTATTAAAGCCTAATAACTAGAAGCCTGTTTCTGACTCCCTTTGTGATCGTTACATTGGTGTTAGAAGTGACTTTTCGAACGGAGGACGTCTATCCTGACGGGAGTTCGTAACTGCGTCACGGAGCTAGCCGGTAAGCTAGCGGAGATGGAAAAGTTCAGCAAGATGGGAGTGAAGCAGGAAAGCAGTGATGGAGAGGAAGAGGGAGCATGCGGGTGGTCGAAGGACATGAGCGGGGAGTTCATGAGTGCACGGGAGGCGAGAGAGCGCCTGAGGGAGTCGGCGGTGAAGATGGCTAGAGACGCGGGAATGTCGCCGTCTTCAACGGCATTTCGCGCCATTTCCAAGCTGGATGTAAACAACAATGGTGGCGCCCATCAACCGGTAGCAGCCGCCGCGTCCGTGAAAACACCCAAATACTCGGGTAAGGCAGACTGGGAGGCTTTCCATGCCCAATTTGAACTACTTGCACATGCCGGGGGGTGGTTAATAGAGACCAAAGCACTACAGCTAGCTTTGTGCCTCACAGACGAGGCTCTTTCATGTCTGCTACTACTTAGCCCTGAGGACCGACTCAGCTATGAAGCATTAGCGGGGGCTTTGAAGAGGCGGTTTGGACAGTGTTTCCCGCCAGAGCTGCTGAGTAACCGCTGTAGGGAGTTTGGAGAGACGCTGCGTGCGTTGGCTAACGACGTGGAGCCCGACAGCACAGCCGGGGAAGCCAGACTCTACGCCTTCCTGAAGAAGATGACAGCACATGCGTGGAGCCTGTCGTCTCGGTGGGCCGTGCTGGTGGTGGGGATTCCTGCTATGTCCCTGTCGATGTGGAAGGGGTGCCCTGCACTGCACTGGTGGACACAGGCTCTACAGTAACCCTGGTGAGAGCAGATGTGTTGCCCAGTGGGACTATGTTAGAGCCGACAGCGGTGCGTCTACGCATAGTAACAGGAGAGCTGGCGCCTATGAAAGGAAGGGGCATGCTGACTGTGTCGGTGGGGGGAGTTGAAGTGCAGCACCCCGTGTGGATAGTGGATGTACAGGACCCGTGTATTCTGGATTTGGACTTTTTGAAGGCGTCTGGCTGCCTCCTGGATCTTCAAGCAGGCACAGTGAGTTTCCAGGGGCGGCCTGTGATTACTATGACCCGTATCCACAACCCTGCTGAACCTACGGGGAGACCCCCTACACCCACCGTGAGTACCATAGAAACTGAAGAAAACCCTCCCTCCTTTCCCGTATCCCCGGTGACACCCACTCAGGACAATTCCCCACCTGTCACCCCCGGACTGTGCCACCCGATCACAGTCCCCCCCCAGTTACCCCAGACTGAGGTGGAAGAGGCTCAGTCTGCAGTATTGGAGGTGTGGAGGAAGAACTGTGGCGGCCTGAATCCCGAGCAGCAAGAGCAATTGGGGCAGCTTCTGCTAGAGTTCCAGGGCAGTTTCGCCATGAAGGAGGAGGAGGTGGGCCGAACGCATCTGGTAGAACACGAGATTGATACAGGGGACTCGCGTCCCATCAGGTGTCGCCCGCGCCGACTTCCCCTTGCTCGTCAGCAGTCTTGCGACAAGGCAGTGCAGAGCATGCTGCAGGCAGACATCATTGAGCCCTCCGACAGCCCGGGCTGTCGGAGCACCTGTAGTCATGGTCACGAAGAAGACAGGTGGCTGGCGGCTGTGCTCAGACTACAGACCGGTGAACGGGGTCACCAAGAAGGATTCATACCCCCTTCCCCACATCGATGAGTCCCTGGACCTGGTCGCAGGGTCGTCGTGGTTCTCTTCCTTGGACCTCCGCAGCGGGTATTACCAAGTTCCTCTTGCCCCAGAGGCCAGACCAAAAACGGCTTTCTGCACCGGCCGGGGACTATGACAGTTCAAGGTCCTCAGTTTTGGGCTGTGTAATGCCCGGGCCATCTTTGTGAGGTTGATGGACAGGGTGCTGTCTGGGATTCCCCACCAGCAGTGTTTGGTTTACCTGGGCGACATCCTGGTGCATGGCAGCTCGTTTGAGGCGGCCCTGGGATCTCTAAGAGTGGTGCTGGAAAGGATCAGAGCCGCTGGTTTGAAGCTACATCCAGATAAGTGTCATTTCATGCAGAGAGAGGTCACTTTCCTGGGCCACAAAGTGGGGGGTGAGGGCATCGGCACCCTGCAGGAGAAAGTGCAGGCGGTCGCAGGCTGGCCAAATCCTCACAACCAGAAACAGCTGAAGAGTTTCCTGGGCCTGGCCTCGTACTACAGAAAGTTTGTACGGGGTTTTGCTTGCACTGCCGCATCCCTGTTCCAGCTGCTGCAGAAGGACAGGGATTTCCTGTGGTCTGAGCAATGTCAAGCAGCGTTTGACAGCCTTCGGCGTGCCTTGAGTGAATCCCCAGTTCTCGCCCCAGCCAACCCTAGGCTGCCGTTCACCCTGGACACAGACGCTAGCGGCGTTGGTGTAGGCGGAGTGCTCTCCCAGACTACACCAGACGGGGAGCGGGTGGTGGCATACTTCAGCCGGGCGTTCAACAAAGCAGAGCGACGATACTGCGTCACCCGCAGGGAACTTTTGGCAGTGGTGCTGTCCATCAGGCACTTTAAGTACTACCTGTGTGGGCAAGGCAAGGCAAGGCACGTTTATTTATATAGCACTTTTCAACACAAGGCAATTCAAAGTGCTTTACAAAAAAAAAAAAAAAAAAAGATGAAAGACATTAAGAAAATGTCATTTAAAATCAGTCATTAAAAAGAAAAGCTAATAAAATAAACATTAAAAGAAAAAATAAATGGATAAAAGTTACAGTGATAAAAGTTACAGTGCAGTCTAAGATATGAATAGTTCAATTAAAAGCAGCGACAAAAGGAAAAGTCTTCAGCCTGGATTTAAAAGTAGTCAGAGTTGCAGCGGACCTGCAGGTTTCTGGGAGTTTGTTCCAGATGTTTGGAGCATAATAACTGAATGCTGCTTTTCCATGTTTAGTTCTGACTCTGGGGACAGAAAGCTGACCAGTCCCTGAAGACCTGAGAGATCTGGATGGTTCATAATTTAGCAGGAGGTCAGAAATGTATTTTGGGCCTAAACCATTCAAAGCTTTATAAACCAGCAGCAGTATTTCGAAATCTATTCTTTGACACACAGGAAGCCAGTGTAAAGACTTCAGAACAGGAGTGATGTGATCCACTTTCTTAGTGTTAGTGAGGACTCGAGCAGCGGCGTTCTGAATCAGCTGCGGCTTTCTAATAGATTTTTTAGTGAGACCTGTAAAGACACCATTGCAGTAGTCCAGTCTACTGAAGATAAAAGCATGGACAAGTTTTTCCAAATCCTGCTGTGACATTAGTCTTTTAATCCTAGATATATTCTTTAGGTGATAGTAGGCTTATTTAGTAACTGTTTTAATGTGACTGTTGAAACTCAGGTCAGAGTCCATGACTACACCTAGATTTCTGGCTTTATCTGTTGTTTTGAACATTGCAGGCTGAAGCTCAGCGCTAACTTTTATACGTTCTGCCTTGGCTCCAAAACCAAAATCAACCAAAAAATCTTTGTTTAATTGGAGAAAGTTCTGACACATCCAGTCATTGATTTGTTCAATGCACTTACTCAGTGTTTGAATTGGAGCATAGTCTCCTGGTGAAATTGTTACGTAAATTTGTGTGTCATCCGCATAGCTATGGTAACTTATTTTGTTGTTTTTCATTATCTGAGCCAGTGGTAGCATGTAGATGTTAAAGAGAAGAGGCCCCAAGATGGAGCCTTGAGGAACCCCACATGTCATATTTGTCAACTCAGATGTGTATTTACCTATAGAAACAAAGTTGTTTCTGTCCTTTAAGTAGGATTCAAACCAATTTAGAACTGTTTCCGAAAGTCCCACCCAGTTTTCCAGTCGGTCTAGTAATATGCTGTGGTCAACAGTGTCAAACGCAGCACTGAGGTCTAATAATACTAACACTGAAGTTCTGCCACTGTCTGTGTTTAAGTGGATGTCATTAAAGACCTTTACAAGAGCAGTCTCAGTGCTGTGGTTTGGACGAAAGCCTGACTGGAACACATCGAAACAGTTATTTAAATGCAATAAATTACTCAACTGTTGAAAAACAACTTTTTCAATGATTTTACCTAGAAATGGGAGGTTTGATATGGGCCTGAAATTGTTCATTACTGAAGCATCTAGATTATTCTTTTTTAAGAGCGGTTTAATGACTGCAGTTTTCAGGGCCTGTGGAAAAATACCTGAGTGAAGAGATTTGTTTACTATATGAAGTAGATCTGAGGCCATGCAAGGCAAAACATCTTTGAAAAATCCTGTTGGAATAATATCAAGGCAGCAGGAGGAGGATTTCAGAAGTTGTATAATGTCCTCTAGGTTTTTATCATTAATCTGATGGAATTGTGTCATGGTGTTTGAATTGATATTAGGTGGACACAGAGACAACACATTTGCTGTTCCTGATGCAGAGGCACTGACTGCTTGTCTGATTTTCTGAATTTTGTCAGTGAAAAAGGAGGCAAAATCATTGCACGCCCTGGTGGATAGAAATTCAGAGGCTACTGACACTGGGGGGTTAGTTAGTCTTTCAACGGTAACAAACAAGGCACGTGCGTTGTTTTTGTTTTTGGTAATGATGTCAGAGAAGAACGATTGTCGTGCGTTTTTCAATTCCAAATTATAAAGGCCAAGTCTCTCTTCATAGATTTCAAAGTGAACCTGGAAATTTGTTTTTCGCCACCTACGTTCAGCTTTTCGAGACTCTCTTTTTTCTGTTTTCACGGTCATGGCCTTTCTCCATGGAGATATTTTCTTCCCAGTCACTTCCTTTACCTTAGTTGGAGCAATGGCATCTATAACATTTTTAATTTTTGAATTAAAATGATCTACTAGCTCATTTACTGAGATGTTAGCAGGGGCAAGTGTGGAAGAAAAATTCTGAGTAAACATTTCCCTAGTATTTTCAGTTAAATATCGCTTTGTGGTTATCTCTTTTTGAACATTTTTGTGAACAGAAATAGAGCTCTCAAAGAAAACACAGGAATGATCAGAGAGTGCAACATCAGTCACCACAACCTTAGAGATATTCAGACCCTTTGAGATAATTAAGTCCAGAGTGTGCCCCTTATTGTGCGTGGGCTCCGTCACATGCTGAGTCAGTCCATAGCTATCAAGAACACAAAACAATTATTTTGCCCCAATGACTAGACGGTCAATGTCAATACACACTATAGACAGCAGTTCAGTAAAGTCATCATAAAAGCTTGCACAGTATTTGGGTGGTCTATAGATATTTAGGAACAGAGCTCGAGAGGAGCATTTCAGCTGAAGGGCCACATATTCAAAAGAATCAAAGTTCCCATAAGATGTCTTCCTGCATTGAATGGAATCATTGAACAGAATAGCAACTCCACCCCCTTTCTTATGCATTCTTTCCTGACTCATAAAACTAAAGTTGGGAGGGGTTGATTCGATAAGAACAGCTGCACTGTTATTTTGTTCAATCCAAGTTTCTGTTAAAAACATAAAATCGAGATCGTGCTCGGTGATAAAATCATTGATTAAAAATGTTTTTCCTGCCAAAGACCTGCCATTTAATAAAGCTAGTTTAAGTTCGTTAAACACACTATCAGTCAGATGTTTAGTGTCAAGCTGTGGCTGACATGGAATCACAGCTAAATTAGATAAACTCACAGAAACGTTTGAGCGCTTCCTGTGTCTAAGATGATTTACGGCTCTTAATCTATTACCTAACAACACAGATATCGGCAAAGCTACAGGCAGGCAGGGCCCTGGCATGTCCTGGAAAGAGTTGAGAGTGCCATATGCGCTTGAGCCTGGACCCAGCACATATCAGTAAGAGTTTGTTGCATTTTGTACACACACATCCTTATCAGGCTTCGGAGACTGCATGCTTTCTTGATGAAGATGGGGGAGATGGTGCACGTCTCTGCTTCAGTGATTTTGGTGGGCGTCGTTGAGGAGCGGGGGTAAAGGACATGCTGCCAGCCCTGCGTATCGCCTTGGTTTGGTTATTGAACTCCAGGAAGGAATCGGTGCCAACCCTTTGTATCTCCTTCATGTGTTCAACGATCTCCAGGAGGGTGTGCGAGGGTGAAAGGGTGAACGGAGTATCCTCAAAGGCGTTGATAGGGGGGGGGGGGCAGTGGAGACTCCTCCATGTGTCTCATTTGTCTGCCATAATCAGAACATTCCTCAGGCGGGTGCAGTGATAATTCTTCAGGGTTTTCTGCGCGATGTGTTGTGTCTTTCTCCTGTTTTGATTCCTCTTGCCGCTTGTCCTTGGCAGAGGGAACAGATTGATGACGCAGGCAGTTGAATATGTTAGAGATAAACAATTTCACTCCTGACTTGTTCAGGCAAACTCCATTTGCCTTGAAAAGATGTCTGCGATCCCAGAAAAAGTTAAAATTGTCAATAAAATGGACAGAATGGTCAGTACAGACAGTTGAAAGCCAGGTGTTCAGTGCAAACAATCTGCTGAATCTCTCCACTCCTCTTCTGACTGGCGGTAGAGGGCCACTGATGAACACCTCTGCATTTAGAGAGCTGACAGTTTCCAACAAACATTTAAAGTCTTCTTTCAGCACTTCTGACTGTTGTTTCACAACATAATTTGTTCCAATGTGCAGTACCACATTCTTCACAGTCGAATGTTCAGCCCCAATATGCAGGATCTTCTCAGCCAAGTCAGAGACCACATCCTTGAGAAAACAGAGTACTTTGGTGTTATTCTTTCTACACAGACCTTTTACATCTCTTACAGCAGAGTCACCCACAATCAAAGTTTCAGGCCCAGTCGTTAGCTTTCCCTCTAGCCTTTTACTTTTGGAGTAGCTATTGGTCCTTACCGTGCTGTGTGAAGAGGACAGGTTATCCAGGTCATCAGAAAGAGATCTCCGGTTCTCGGTCAGCGGAGCGTATCTGTTCTGGATTGGCACACTTGGTGGTTTAGGAGGATTGTTTGTAATTCTCCCTTTAGCAGCTGTCCACGGCTGATTCCTAGTATGCATAGGGGTTGAAGAGGCGCTCTTCCTGGGTGATAACAATGCAGGCCAACCGGTCGCATCACAGATTTCAGAGCGCTGGGCTCTGCCTGTTATCCGTCCTCCCAAATCCCATGGAAATGATTTACTCTTAGGCTTTGCACCCAGAGAGTTCCAGGGAAGACTACCACTTGTAGATTTATTACCCGGTACACAGCCCTCCTGTTCCTTGGAATCCTTGTAGCTGCTAACTAGCTGTGAGTTAGCATACCCTTCTCCATTATTTTTGCAACACTGGTAAAGTGGTGTCATTCCCACGACATAGTCCATTCACTTCCACGCTAACTTCCAACCGTTGCACTTTCATTTCCAACACATCGATCTTCTGTATAAGTTTGTGGAAGTCATCTGTAGAAAACGGAGGCATTTTGCTACCAACTAGCATGGAGTAGCCTACCAGGCTTTAGCTGTTGCTAGGCCACGCTACTGTAAGACTGAGGTCGTCGTAAAAATGTTGAAATATGGCTGAAACCCTCCACCTATTTACGAAGATGAACTGTCCCAGTGATAAGTTAATGTCCAGGAGCCGCTGCTCGAAGTTTTCAGAGAATAAGAATAGGAAAATCAGCATAAAAATTAAGCAGAGGCAGGAGCAAGCAGAAAAGCGTCTGCGCTGTAAGAAAGATAAGATATGGGCAGGGGTTCACGGTAGGGCTGTGCATCTTCACTGGTCTCACGATTCGATTACGATTATCCTGTCAACGATTCGATTCAATTCGATATCCCGATGCATCCCGATGCATCACGATTCATACCAATGCGTTGCATCCTCAATTTTCTATATTACTGCACATGGCTTATTTTTCATCAATGCATACATTCAGTAAATACATATGAACTCTCTGTTTATTATTTAGAAAGTGCTTCAGAAATCAATAACATAAATGTCTTGACATTAATTTATGAACCAAAATAAATGAATTGTATAGGTCTAGCCTCCCTATATCTGTGTGTGAAGTTGTTCCATCCTCACAAACAAAAAAATAATGCTTCTGCAGTCTAGCTGCAGCTTCTAGCTACGGTCTTCTGTTAAAAAAAGGACACTGAATGTCCTGAATGTGGCATCACACACAGGACTTGAGTCTGAACACATGCAGACAACAGGAGTATTTACAACAAGGCAAGGCAGGCAAGGCAAGTTTATTTATAGAGCACTTTTCAACACAAGGCAATTCAAAGTGCTTTACAACAAATGAAAGACATTAAGAACATGGCATTTAAAATCAGTCATTAAAAGAAAAGCTAATAAAATAAACATTAAAAGAAGAAATACATGGATAAACATTAAAAAAAAATTAAAAAAAATACATGGATAAAAGTTACAGTGCAGTCTAAGATATGAATAGTTCAATTAAAAGCAGCGACAAAAAGAAAAGTCTTCAGCCTGGATTTAAAAGTAGTCAGAGTTGCAGCGGACCTGCAGGTTTCTGGGAGTTTGTTCCAGATATTTGGAGCATAATAACTGAACGCTGCTTTACCATGTTTAGTTCTGACTCTGGGGACAGAAAGCTGACCAGTCCCTGAAGACCTGAGAGATCTGGATGGTTCATAATTTAGCAGTAGATCAGAAATGTATTTTGGGCCTAAACCATTCAAAGCTTTATAAACCAGCAGCAGTATTTTGAAATCTATTCTTTGACACACAGGAAGCCAGTGTAAAGACTTCAGAACAGGAGTGATGTGATCCACTTTCTTAGTGTTAGTGAGGACTCGAGCAGCAGCGTTCTGAATCAGCTGCAGCTTCCCAATAGATTTTTTAGTGAGACCTGTGAAGACACCATTGCAGTAGTCGAGTCTACTGAAGATAAAAGCATGGACAAGTTTTTCCAAATCCTGCTGTGACATTAGTCTTTTAATCCTAGATATGTTCTTTAGGTGATAGTAGGCTGATTTAGTAACTGTTTTAATGTGGCTGTTGAAACTCAGGTCAGAGTCCATGACTACACCTAGATTTCTGGCTTTATCTGTTGTTTTGAACATTGCAGACTGAAGCTCAGCGCTAACTTTTATACGTTCTGCCTTGGCTCCAAAAACCATTACCTCAGTTTTATCTTTGTTTAATTGGAGAAAGTTCTGACACATCCAGTCATTGATTTGTTCAATGCACTTACTCAGTGTTTGAATTGGAGCATAGTCTCCTGTTGAAACTGTTACGTAAATTTGTGTGTCATCCGCATAGCTATGGTAACTTATTTTGTTGTTTTTCATTATCTGAGCCAGTGGTAGCATGTAGATGTTAAAGAGAAGAGGCCCCAAGATGGAGCCTTGAGGAACCCCACATGTCATATTTGTCAACTCAGATGTGTATTTACCAATAGAAACAAAGTTGTTTCTGTCCTTTAAGTAGGATTCAAACCAATTTAGAACTGTTTCCGAAAGTCCCACCCAGTTTTCCAGTCGGTCTAGTAATATGCTGTGGTCAACAGTGTCAAACGCAGCACTGAGATCTAATAATACTAACACTGAAGTTCTGCCACTGTCTGTGTTTAAGTGGATGTCATTAAAGACCTTTAAAAGAGCAGTCTCAGTACTGTGGTTTGGACGAAAGCCTGACTGGAACACATCGAAACAGTCATTTAAATGCAAAAAATTACTCAGCTGTTGAAAAACAACTTTTTCAATGATTTTACCTAGAAATGGCAGGTTTGATATGGGCCTGTAATTGTTCATTACTGAAGCATCTAGATTATTCTTTTTTAAGAGCGGTTTAATGACTGCAGTTTTCAGGGCCTGTGGAAAAATACCTGAGTGAAGAGATTTGTTTACTATATGAAGTAGATCTGAGGCCATGCAAGGCAAAACATCTTTAAAAAATCCCGTTGGAATAATATCAAGGCAGCAAGAGGAGGATTTCAGAAGTTGAATAATGTCCTCTAGGTTTTTATCATTAATCTGATGGAATTGTGTCATGGTGTTTGAATTGATGTTAAGTGGACACAGAGACAACACATTTGCTGTTCCTGATGCAGAGGCACTGACTGCTTGTCTTATTTTCTGAATTTTGTCAGTGAAGAAGGAGGCAAAATTATTGCACGCCCTGGTGGATAGAAATTCAGAGGCTACTGACACTGGGGGGTTAGTTAGTCTGTCGACGGTAGCAAACAAGGCACGTGCGTTGTTTTTGTTTTTGGTAATGATGTCAGAGAAGAACGATTGTCGTGCGTTTTTCAATTCCAAATTATAAAGGCCAAGTCTCTCTTTATAGATTTCAAAGTGAACCTGGAGATTTGTTTTTCGCCACCTGCGTTCAGCTTTTCGACAGCATATAACAACTAAAATACTGCATGTGGGTGCACACTTACATTCTCTGTCTTACTGTTACATAAATCCCATGAATGTATGAGATTAAGTTAGCTTCATTATATCTCAGTGATTAAGTGAATAATAAAGTTTCTATCGGGTCACTATCAGCCTGTTACTCATTATTTTCAGGGAGGGGGCGGGGTTTGGAGGAACGGAGAGGAGACGGTGATCGCGGAAGCTTTTTTCCTCCTGCCTTCACAAACTTTACACACGTATATATTGTCTGAAAATTGCTAGAGGACATTCATACTTTGCAATCCAAGACTTAATTAAATCCACCAAAAACCTGACATGATTGTAACGCGATTATTTTTGAAAAACATAAATCCCTGTGCCGCAGCGACAAGGAGTGATTCAGAGCAGGTCCTTCTGCTGTTGGTTCTGGACTGGTGGTGTTGTGTTGGTGGATAAAGCAGACTGCTCCGTGTTTGGTGTTTCTGTGCCGCTGTGCCGCTGTCACGTCTGTTCCCTGATCTCTGAGTCACCGACCGATTTGATATTAAAGTGAAAGAAAAAAAAACGTTATAGTAAAGCCGCGGGCGGAAAATCAGGAAGCAACGTTACTACGCTATAACCGATTATCTTCCGTCACTGCATCGATACCGAATCGTCCACGTCCGCATCGCAATGCATCGTAGAAACGATTATTTTCAACACCCCTAGTTCACGGTGAGGACGGATCACTCTGCATTACAGTGGCTCATGACATTCAAAGAGCCAGAAGGGCAGGTCACCAGGTGGCTAGAAGAGCTCCAAGCTTTCGACTTCAGGGTGGAGCACCGGGCTGGGGTGCGCCACACAAATGCAGACGCTCTCTCCCGCCGATCGTGTGCCACCGGCGGATGCCACTACTGCGAGAAGAGACAGACTCGTGAAAAGGAGCTGCTGGAGGAGGACATCGTCTGTGCGGCAGCGCGGCAAGTGGAAGAGGTTATCTGCCGGGAGCTCCAGACAGTGGACGTGGCAGAGTGGAAGCAACAGCAAGAGCTGGACGCCGTTCTCCAGCCTGTACTGCTGTGGGTTGAGTCGCAGCAGCGGCCACCGTGGGAGGAAGTGGCAGTGCTCTCCAAAGCAACCAAGGGGCTGTGGTCTCAGTTTGAGACTCTACGTCTGTGTCAGGGCGTACTACAGCGGGCGTGGAAGGAGCCAGCAACGAGGGAGAAGAGGTGGCAAGTGGTGGTCCCGAGGGGTCTGCAAGAGGTCGTACTCAAGGCCATGCATGGTACGGCAGGCTCTGGGCACTAAGACTCTCCGGCGCCTTCGTCAGGGCTGCTACTGGGGGCAGTGCCGGAGGGATGTCGAAGATTTCCGTGTATGGCTCGGAAGGGCCCCCCTGGTCGTTCCCATGCTCCGCTGCAACAGTTTCCCGTGGGGGCCCCGATGGAGAGAGTAGCGGTTGATGTGGTGGGGCCTCTACCTTTGTCAAACAGGAGTAACCGCTACGTTCTCACGGCCATAGACTATTTCACAAAGTGGCCAGAGGCGTATGCTCTCCCTGATCAGGAAGCAGAGACAGTCGCAGATGCCTTGGTGGCTGGCATGTTAAGCCGTTTTGGAGTGCCGGAGACCCTGCACAGTGACCAGGGGAGAAATTTAGAGTCCCAGGTGTTCGCCTCCATGTGCTCACAACTGGGCATGCACAAAACACGCACCTCCCCCTTGCGACCTCAGAGCGACGGACTAGTCGAGAGATTCCATCGCACCATGGGACAGCAACTGGCCATCCTCACGTCTCAGCATCAGCGCGACTGGGACGAGCATCTGCCCCTTGTGCTCATGGCATGTTGTTCTGCAGTCCAGGAGTCCTCAGCCTGTTCTCCTGCCCTCCTCATGTTGGGGAGAGAGCTTCGAAACCCCTGCTGTTTTGGCGTTTGGTCAGCCACCAGATTCCCTGGACACGCTTCCAGGGTCTGAGTACGCCAGGAGACTTCAGGACCGCCTTGATTCCGCTCACGCCTTTGCCCGCGATCAGCAGAAAGGTGCTGGGGTGAGACAGAAGCGGAACTATGACACCAGGACAAGAGGGCAGCATTTCCGGGAATTGCCTCCTCTTTGCCACCCTCGTGACTCCAGCAGGACTCCAATGTCTTTGTCGGTCTTACTCCAGCAGGACTCCAATGTCTTTGTCGGTCTTCGGCTGTCTGACGCTGAAGCTGACGCTCCAGGAAATAGCTACCTAAAATGGAGCCTGATTGCTGAGTTCTCCCAGCTGTGGGGCTACGCCCCTCTAATTAGTTAACTCTCTACAGCTGATGGGCGACAGCAGAGTGGCCCTGCCTATATTGTAATGCAGGCTTGAGTGCCCGACTGGGATCTGTGTTACAGGTTCCCTTGAGCAGACCTGAGATGTAAAATCTCTCAAAAGCGCCGTTTTAGCTACAATAACTGATTAAATTGTAATACACGTTTCTAAATGATGCCGACGTAACAACATACTGATACCGGTTAGTAAAAACCATGAATTAATGCTTTGACAAGTCTGCAGACAGACGGCAGGCAAAAAACCTTTTAGAATGCTTGTTTTCTGAATGGAGCTTGGCTAAGCTAACGTTATATATGCTCCGACCGTCCACACTCACAACAACGGCCTATACAGACATAAATAAACCAGCGACTGTATTCTCCATGACACAGACAGTCTGTGGTTTGTACTTGTTTAACTTTTGTCTAGTTTCTGAACAGATCGTATCTGTCCCCGGCTGTTTGAAGAGCAAGCATGGGAAACAAAAGACAGCATTTACCTGTTTGCATCCAGCTAGCCATGCCTTTCTGGTGTACCAGCTACGTGAGAAGCCTCGTTGATACGTTTTGTCTTTTTCACGAGCTTGCTGTGATATATACAAATCGGGTTGGTCCGGTCCAAGGTCTTTAAGTATCAATTTATCTCCCAAACTTCTCCTTTCGAAAGGATTGGAGTGTTGCTCTTGCACGGAATTGGGTGCGGACCGAGGTCCGGCGACTCCACCTGCACACCATTCTCATCCAACCACCTTGGTCACTCACGAGTCTAAAAAACAACTCACGTCAACGCACGTAAGCAACGTGGGCGCCAACGTGGGCGCCAACGTGGGCGCCAACGTGGGCGCCAACGTGGGCGCCAACGTGGGCGCCAACGTGAGCGCCCTCGTGACCAAAATATTTGACGCCGCTGATTGGCTGAAATTATGTTTCGGCGGCACAGTTTACTATTGAGACTTTTGCAACGTGCTGGTTGCTGCTGTTTGGCTCGGGGGCTCCGCCCGGTAATGAGAAACTAATGTCATGGGCAAGGCCAGGCAGGAAACATGTGACTTATCAGTAACTTTAGACATCGTAACACAATTTTAAACGAGATTTGATTGTAGATTATACATTTTACTGATACCAATTGTATGATATTTACCTTGTTCATTAAAAATAAAAATATAAAATATATATATTTTTTAAATATTTATTTTTTAAATATTCTTTTTTTAATTTAATATTTTTTTTTGTATGTGGGAAGAGGTGGGGCGGCGCCCCTAGCGCCCCTATGGGCCGGCCGCCACTGGGAGGAAGCCACATCTCATCTCCTCCGTCCCGCTATATTGCACGCACGGCTGCTTTACGCAGTTCCCAGCCTCTGTTTGTGCATTACAGAGAGCGCTCAATAGAGCAGCCTCTGTCGGCACAGCGCCTGTCACACGGGCTGTGTCAGAGTGAGTAATGTCGGGGACTCAACTGCGTGCCCTCTCTCCTGCCTGTCGGCACTTAGAGAGCTGCCCTTTTCCCCCTCTTTGATCAAGTGGGACTTTGGACTCTACTTTTTATAAACGACAGGTAGCCTATTTAGCCTACCTTCTTTCCCGTATGGAGAATATTCATTTTTTAAATGCTATATTCCCTGGGAATGTGATGCTCCATTTACGCATGGCGAAATGGACATGGGTTATTAATTGAGTAGGTGTGTTTTTGTGCCGCTGGTAACGGACGGACCAGTGGGGCATGGACTACATCCTGCTTCGCCCTTAACCCAATAGCGATAGCCGTAGAGGGCAAGCCTTATACGAAATAGAACTGGGGTTACGTACTGTAACCCAGCTTCTATGAGTATAGGCGCAGCCCTCTAAGGTTCGGGCCCCACTGGCTCCGCGAATAGCTGAAGAAAAGCTGTTTGTGTTGGAGCAGATTGTAGGGACTACTTCCTATTTATACAGGAAGTGAGTCCGTAGGTGGGGCCCACGTCATAGGTGGGCGTGGATTAAGTCTGTCAGTGCTGCACACGTGCAGAGGGATTACCCAATAGCGATAGCCTTAGAGGGCTGCACCTATACTCATAGCAGCTGGGTTACAGTCATAGACTATATATAAATAGACGTAGTGTCCGTGATGTCACCCATAGGATTCTGCAGAGTTGCCGTGAAGCCCTTAGTAGACGGAGTCGGCCACTAACGGCTCGACTGTGACGTCAGAGTCTAATCCCGCCTGCTCCAAATAAGGGCAAAGAGGCGGAGCCAAGGCGGGACCTGCAGCCTCCGAACTGGAAGTAAACAGAGCTAGCTCAGGCTAAGAAGCTAAGCTAACATGAAATACATGCATACCAAGTTACTGCTAACAGTGTAGTTCCCCTATATAAACGTTACATTCATAATCAAATGAGACAATCTGCAAGAGAATTAGCCATATTTTGTTATTCTTAATGCTTGTCATTCACACGTTGAGAAAAGACGGACTCCACTGCCCGGACCTAACGGAGCCGCAGTAGGCTAGCTCCGGGATGCCGGCTGGAGCTAGCCCCCTGCGGCTCCGTTAGCTCCGGCAGCCACCACTGCGATAATTGGGTCCCCTATTAACATTTGCTCCCGTTTAGCATTATGGGCGTCATAGCCATAGACTATAAAAGTCTTACCGAAGGCTGAATCATAAACTAAAATGTATATGTATTAGGGCTGTCAGTCGATTAAAATATTTAATCGCGATTAATCGCAAATTAATCGCACATTTTTGATCTGTTCTAAATGTACCTTAGAGGAATATTTTTCAAGTTTTTAATACTCTTATCAACATATGAGTGGACAAATATGCTTTATGCTAATGTTTTATTATCATTTTAACAATGACAAATATTCTCATGAATATTAAACACAACAACCTATGAAAATTACAAATATTCCCCTCAATTCAACCTGGAACCTCTCTCATTCAATAATACAATACAAAGTGTGTGTGTGTGCGTGTGTGTGTGTGTGTGTGTGTGTGTGTGTGTGTGTGTGTGTGTGTGTGTGTGTGTTCGTTGGAGCTATGTGCAACTCAAGGCATATGCTCGAACGAGAGCTGCCTGCCTGCCAATCATGTTGCGCACTATCTGTGCTGAGTGTGCTGACTTATCGTACAATGTCCCACTGTCTGGCTTCCTGCATAAAGTGAAGTGCTCGGCGCAGTTGTGGCGAAATGTCGCTCCTCTGTTTTCATTTAAACAGCTCCTTATATCCGTTAGCGCAGCTAGCTAGCACCAGATGCTAACAACAACAATGCACGTAAGGTCTCTCTCTCGCTCGCTCGGGCCACACATACACACACCCTCCCAGTAGCCAGCCGGTGCCTGCCGTTGAGCGTGGAAGTGTGGTCTGCCACAAGCGGATGGCAGGAGCGGGGCTGTCAGCATCAGCTTGTAGATGGTATTTTAAACTCGATGCGCTCTGAAACTACGTGGCGGCCGAGGGAAAAAAAATACACATGCGTTAATCGCGTTAAAATAATTAGTGGCGTTAATTTTTTTCTTGCGTTAACGCGTTATTAACGAGTTAACTTGACAGCCCTAATATGTATGCATAAAGGGTTACGTCCTTAGCTGGCTAATAAGTAACAAACTAAGCTACCAAGCACACAAACACCTGCGAACGGGGTTAACATGTATAATATTATCATTTTAGACTTCTTGGAAGTTCTGTTAGTACATTCAAGCGCACAGCACGACATTTTAATTGTCTGGTATTTGTAACAATATTCCCTAAAAGGCACAATCACCACGAACACGGCTAAAGCTAAAGGGTCAAGTACAGTACTATGACTAACTAACGTTGTAGCCTCTATGGTTGTAGCCTAGCAGAGTGGACAAGTTGCTGTTAGCTGACAGTGAGGCAAGTCCGTGTCCATCAAAGTGACCACGCCCTAATTTATGCAAAAACCTCAAGACCTAATATAAATAAAAGGGTCGTGTTAGAAAACAATTCACTCACAGATTCATAATCATGAAGGTGGAATCTAACTATATCGATAATAATATTTATTGCATCCATGGGTAGAAACCATAGACTGTATATATAAATGGACGTAGGGTCCGTGACGTCACCCATAGGATTCTGCAGAGTTGCCGTGAAGCCCTAAGTAGGCGGAGTCGGCTACTAACGGCTCGACAGTGACGTCAGAGTCTAACTCCCGCCTTCTCCAGCCTGCTCCAAATAAGGGCAAAGAGGCGGAGCCGAGGCAGGACAGGGCGGGACCTGCTGCCAACGAGCGTGACGTTCCAGACCTAGCTCAGGCTAAGAAGCTAAGCTAACATGCTCTCAGTATTAAGCTAACAACCTATGCTAACAACACAGTCTATGCTAACAACACAGTTTACAGGAGGATTAATGCCATATTCACTTAGTAACGAACAACTTTTACAAATATTTCTATATAGTCTGTGTTGGTAAATGTCATCTAGGTTGCACATTTCCTGCTGAAATACATGCATACCAAGTCACTGCGTGGCACTTTGGTTTTTGATAAAACAGTGTAGTTCCACTATATAAACGTTACATTCATAATCAAACGAGACAATCTGCAAGATAATTAGCTATTTGGTATTATTCTTAATGCTTGTCATTCACACGTTAATAAAATAAAATAAGTACCGATACATAGCAGAATAATTGTGGCGGTGTTCAGCTTAATAAACCTTGCTCAACATAATTTATTTAGATAATACTACAGCGGGCTACAGGCGAACCAAGTCCGCGTTTCGATGTATTCCTTGATCTCCAGTTATAACGCCGGACTTCGCCGCTGGCCGAAGCTAACGGAGCCCCAGGGGGCTAGCTACGGCCGCCGGGACCTATGGCCGGGACGCGCTAGCGAGCTAGCCCCCTGCAGCCCCGTTAGCTTCAGCGGCGTGGACTCCAGCGGCCCCACTGGGATAATTGGGTCCCCTTTTCACATTTGCTCCCGTTTAGCATTATGGGCGTCATAGCCATATAGTATAAAAGTCTTACCCAAGGCTGAATCATAAACTAAACTGTATATATGTATAAAGGGTTACGTCCTTAGCTGACTAATAAGCTACATAACAAGCTAAGCTAACAAGCACACAAACACCTGCTAACGGGGTTAACATGTATAATATTATCATTTTACTCACCGAAAAAAGCTGAAAGTAGACTTCTTGGATGTTCTGTTAGTACATTCAAGCGCACAGCACGACATTTAAATTATCTGGTATTTGTAACAATATTCCCTAACAGGCACGATCGCCACGAACACAGCTAAAGGGTTAAGTACAGTAACTACAACTAACTAACGTTGTAGCCTCTATGGTTGTAGCCTAGCAGAGTGGACAAGTTGCTGTTAGCTGACAGTGAGGCACGTATCTGTCAATCAACGTGACCACGCCCTAATGTGTGCACAAACTTTAAGACCTAATATAAATAAAAGGGTCGCGTTAGAAAACAATTCACTCACAGATCCATAATCATGAAGGTGGAATCTAACTATATCGATAATGAAAATGTATGGAGCCAGGGGTAGAAACATGTCTTTTTCTGCTGTAAAGTTGGGCATTTTAACATGGGGGTCTATGGAAATTACTCCTTTCTGCAGCTATCGCCTATGGACCAATATATGAACTGCAGTGTGTGGCACTTCCGTATTGGCTTCACGGCTCTACCCCACAGTTTGCCGCTTGGTAGAAACATGTTTTTTTCTGCTGTAAAGTTGGGCATTTTAACATGGGGGTCTATGGAAATTGCTCCTTTCTGCAGCCAGTCCCTAGCGGCCCATGTATGAACTGCAGTGTGTGGCACTTCCGTATTGGCGTCCCGGCTGTTCCCCAGAGTTTGCCGCTTGGTTACAGTACGTAACCCCAGTTCAGTGTGTGTGTGTGTGTGTGTGTGTGTGTGTGTGTGTGTGTGTGTGTGTGTGTGTGTGTGTGTGTGTGTGTGTGTGTGTGTGTGTGTGTGTGTGTGTGTGTGTGTGTGTGTGTGTGTGTAGCATGTCTGCAGAAAGGAATTACAAATAGTGTGTCATTTGGGCCAAATTATTTGCATTTAAACCTGTTTAATCAGTGAAAAAGTGTCGAAGTTGTGAGATGCTAAACTCGCAATTCAAATTGTTGTTTTGATTTTGTCAACAATTCTCATAAAAAGACACTGTATTTTCTTCTTGCTGTGGCTCTCAGCTCCAAACAGGTGGGCTCCTACTGATTTATATATCTTTAAATATGTCCCATGCATATTTACCTTCCATTTAAAGGCGAGGGAGTGCATTTTTTGGGACCTATTTCTTAAAGCAGTTAAATGTTCAATTCAAAATAAACTGGTGTGTGTGTGTGTGTGTGTGTGTGTGTGTGTGTGTGTGTGTGTGTGTGTGTGTGTGTGTGTGTGTGTGTGTGTGTGTGTGTGTGTGTGTGTGTGTGTGTGTGTGTGTGTGTGTGTGTGTGTGTGTGTGTGTGTGTGTGTGTGTCAGGCAAGTGACAAACCAAACTGGGAACAGAGAGAGAACAAATGAGGTTTGAGGCCCGTGGAGAAACTCACAGGTGTCTCCAATCTCCACTAACGACCCTCCCTGACTGCTGCTGGCAGAGAGCAGCAGACACAAAGAGCAGAGAGGGAGGGGTCGTAGCTAATAATACTAACATTACTAATACTAAAATGCTCTTACATATATAAAAATACGATGATATAATAACCATAATAATAAAATACTGTGAAAAGATCCATTCTGCATAACAAGTACTTTTACTTGTGTTACTTGAAGTACAATAAGTTGACTTCTTTACTTTATATTAATCTGAAATGGTCCATTGTGCATTATGAGTACTTTTACTTGTTGTCCTTAATTATATTTTGATGCAAATACTTTTACTTTTAATTGAGTACAATTTTGAAATAATAATAAATAAGGCTTTCACTTGTAGTGGAGTACTTTACTTTTACTTTACCTTTTTGGTATAGGATTGGAGTACTTCTTCCAACAGTGCACTCTGATGATGAATGATGTTGATGTTCTGAGCTGGTTCTGAGCCTTTACCTTCAGGAGTGTTACCGTCGATGGCCACACGAGGGCGTCAGAGGATTAGTAGTGACACATCTCCGCTGATACACAACAGCATCTGTGTGTCCCACAACCTTCTAATATTGAATGTTGCCTGGCACAGGAACCCTGCCTTCATATGCAAATGTATGACTGACATGTTTTCCAGCATCTTCATTTATACTGCTGAATTGGCCTTTTTGATTATGGGCTGGAAGAGTAACCAATCAGAATATAATTTCATCAAAAGTGTGTTCATTCATTGTAGGTATGGGATTGGATAGAGTAACAAACACATTGTAATATGATGTTTGTCTAATTTTGTGATCAGTGAGTTAATATTGTGAATGTCTGGGGAAATGCTTGGTGACTCAGGGTGAGTTAGTGTCAGTGACATAGCTACAACTGAGAACACAGATTTCACTCTGAAATTGGTTTTTTTTGTAACCTGAAGGGGCTGATTTAAACATTTTCTTTCGACAGCGTATCTTAAAATGTTATTGTTTTCAATTTAAATCCATATAATAAAGTCATTTTGTATTACTCCCAGCTGACTTCACACCCCAGCAGTGTCCTGAAGTCTTTGACAGGATTTAGGGAAGTGTTTAAAAAGTGACAATTAAACATCTTTTTTTCTGGACAGACTGTTCTGGTCAGTTATAATCCATAAACAGTAACACAATGGATATAATGTAGAGGATGAGTATTTAAATGTCTGAGTTACACATATATTTACAGCAGTTTAGTTTAATGGAGGTACTTTGGCTTTATACAAACTTCACATCCGCAAAAAAAAAAATCTGAAAGTTAATGAAGCACCAAGGACATCTTTTATACGTCAAAATGAAATAAAATGGATGTTTTGATACAGCGGTAATTAGACATTACCAGAGTGAATCACTTTCCTTTGTTCAGCATGTATGAGAATGCTTTTACCTTAAGGTAAAGATGCACTGGTCTAAAGCATCATAACAATGTTTCAGTCTCACAGTCAACGCTTGTATCTGACTCTGGCTTCTTCTCATCTCTCTAAAGCTATTCCACTTTGTCCTGAGAAACCGGACGTAAATACAGGTCTTAAAGCCTGCTGAGGGACTGATGAAAATAGATCTTGAACACACACACACACACACACACACACACACACACACACACACACACACACACACACACCAGTTTATTTGTAATTGAACATTTAACTGCTTTAAGAAATAGGTCCCAAAAAATGCACTCCCTCGCCTTTAAATGGAAGGTAAATATCCATGGGACATATTTAAAGATATATAAATCAGTAGGAGCCCACCTGTTTGGAGCTGAGAGCCACAGCAAGAGTCAAGAAGAAATACAGTGTCTTTTTATGAGAATTGTTGGCAAAATCAAAACAACAATTTGAATTGCGAGTTTAGCATCTCACAACTTCGACACTTTTTCACTGATTAAACAGGTTTAAATGCAAATAATTTGGCCCAAATGACACACTATTTGTAATTCCTTTCTGCAGACATGCTGCTTTCTTAGTTTACTGTTCAACAGCTGTATGCAGCTTAATCACTCAAGCTCCCTGCAGGACTAATCTGCTGTAATTCTGCATCAGCCAATACAAATAAAATGAGGTTAAACGGAGAGTCGCGCAGCGTCACAGTCAGGCCTGCCATGTTTCCAAACACTCCCAAAAGATTTGCCCTGATAAAGAAAGAAAATCCATCTGCTCTGACAAATATTGGGCTGAGTGCTGAGAGAGGGGAAGAAAAAACGTGATTTATTTTCAAAGCTTTTATGATGCTTTCCATTGTTCCCCTCACGTTTTAGTCTTGATGCACACTATGACTGCCAATGGGGATGTAACTGTTGCAGAGACACAAAGGAACTGCTCAAATTACACCTGTGACAATTACTACAGCAAGGCGCTGTCTGCGGGACAAAAGAGTGTTATCCAAAACTACTCACAGAGAATGTACAGAACAAATCAATTACTGCAGAGGCTTTGTTGCAGGTTTTAGGCTGTCTGGTATGTCACACTTGAAATGTATTGCCGACAACAGATTAGTGTGTCATTACTGCTATATTTTCTGTCTTTAAAATGACATAATTACATTTAGTACCGTAAACACAAGTGACCTCTGAGTTTAACGGCATTTTTTCTATGTACATACATAAAATGTATTTAGTCCAAATCATAGTAATAATTATAATAATAATAATAATAATAATAACAGGGTATGACAATTTGCCAAGGCCTGATTGAGTTTCAGAAACATAATGAAAGCACTTTCAGAAAGCTGGGTGATGATGTAGAATCCTCACACTTCAGAACCTTAATCCCCTCTATGTTAGGCATTACAAACAAGGTGAACACTGCAGGTCCTGTCATGAGAGAAGTACATTTCTGGAAAAGCTAAACAGTTCAGGGAATGGTATCAGGGAGGCAGAGCATCCTGATCATAACGTGTTACAGAATGCATTGCGGGTAGTGGTCCTTAAACTGAATTTATTGACAATAACGCGATGAAAAAAACACCGGATGTAATCCTAAAGGCCTTTCACTTGCACTTTATTGTTCTTTTCAACATTGACATATTGTCTGTTTGCTCCAGTCTCTGCAGCCCTGATACAGCGTGTTGCGGCTGCAGCGTAGGCTGCTACCTGAGCAGATCACCTGGAAACCCTCAGTGCCTGCCAACACTGGCCTGAGAGCATACCCCTAGATTCCACCGGGTCCGTCTGCGTCGCGTTACGGCCGCGAATTTCCACGGGGTCTGTCTAGATCACGTTACCCCTAGATTCCACCGGGTCCGTCTGCATCACCTTACCCCTAGATTCCACCGGGTCCGTCTGCGTCGCGTAACGCCTGCGCCGCGGTTTTGGTCCGGCCTCCTCCGGCGTCATACCCTACCGGGCGCGTTTCAGAAGCGGAGCGTCTTGCCTGCCGGCTCGCAGTTTTTGTTTATTTGGGCATATTTCCTGCACAGGCTGATTGATTGATTGATTGATTGAAAAGTGTATTAACAGCTTGTATATTGGGTACAGTACAGTACAGCTCAAAACATACAATTGTTAAGGGGATGCAGACCAGAGAAAGACTTTCGTCTTGTTTACATCAGGGTCCCCCATTTCCAATTCATCATATCACTTAAGACATGTAAGACATATTTGACAAACAGATGGGTTATCTACAATTTACATACAGGTGGTTTTTTACATACAGATTTCTTATTTACAATTTTCATTTTAGATTTCGTTCTAATACATCCTAACCGGACATTTAAGACCAACCAAGTCTACAGATATACAGTTAGTAACAGAGTCTAAAATGCGAGTATATACATAGATGGGGGGGGGGAAGCTGTCCATTGTACGACAGGTTGAGATTTGTACCATTACCGGGGCCAGTTCTGCAAAGCTCTCCCCCGAAGGTGCTCTTTAAGAGAGGCTTTGAAGGTAAGTATAGTTTTACTTTCCTTTACAGTTGTGGGAGGAGCGTTCCACCTTGATGTGGCATAATTGCGAAACGTGTATTCCCCCTTTTTTGTGCCAAATCTGGGTTTCACATGATTTGTGGAGCTCCCTCTGGTGTTATGATCATGGTATTCCTTGACCTTTGAGAAGAATTTTGACATGTACATGGGTACCATAGAGGTGTAGTGGATCTTGTAGACCAGGCCCATTGCAAGTAGCTGTACTCTGTCGTCTACTCTAAGCCATCCTAGGTTGTCAAAGTGGGCAGAGGTGAGGTGGGTTCTAGATGAAAGGTCAAGCAGTAGTCTGACCAGTTTATTTTGCGATGTTTGAAGTTTTATTTTTAGCGCCTTGGAGGTGCTATGGTACCATGACGTGCAAGCATAGTCATAGTACCCTTGAATGAGGGCTCCTGCCAGAGTCTTCAGGGTGTTGTTGTTTACCAGAGAGGAGATCCGGTATAGGAATCTAGTTCTTTGATTGACTTTTTTTATTACATTGGATGCCATTTTGTCACAGGAGAGGTTTGCTTCAAGAATAGATCCTAGGTAAGTAATTTCCTTCTTACTTGTCACAATAATGTCGCCCACTGCAACTGAAAAGTCGTCGGATTTGCTGAGATTATGTTTTGAACCGAAGAGAATGGACTCTGTTTTACCCAGGTGTAATGATAATTTATTATCGGCGAGCCAGGTGCAGATTCTGCCGAGCTCGGAGCTGAGGGTTTTTTCAACCTGCAATCTGCTCCTGTCTGAGACCAGCAGGGCACAAGATAAGTGTGTGCACAGATGGAAGGCTGACAGGCAGGTAGGCCATCCAGTTACTTTAGCCGGGCCGGCTCAGATGATTGGTTGTGCTTTTTACAGTACTACAGCTTCCACAGATGACATTTTTTTATGGATCTGTTGTCAAAGCACTTCAGATATTCATTGCTATCGGGATGTTAAGAGCATTCCATGGAATATAACACAAAGTGTATCTCGAGCCGGTTTCTCAAACTTACCTACCCCACCTTTAATCCCAATTATTAGCTTAGTTGTTAAAATATGTAAATTTCAACGGCCCAGATGTAGGTTAATTTGTATGATAGTTTGTTCACTAAACGCCATCAGTATCTACAACAGCCCCTTTTATCAGGCACCAAGGATTTTGAACTAGATGAGAATAAAGCAGGATAATATTCCGTGCTGTGAAAACCGTCACACTTTTTTCAGCTCAGCTGCCAGTGGAGCCCTCGGCATAGATGGAAAGAAGCTCTTTATGTAGAGGGTTCAAGAACAGCTTGCTCTCTTACTGTGGAACATAATCACCACATTTGTAAATGTAAAGCAGGGCTTTGAATGTAACCATTCATCTTCAGTTAGCATGTTGTCGTTCAGACATCAAGGCTCTCCAAGGCTTGCGCTCAACACGGCAACCTACCTTCTGTTAGAGAACCCAAAAGGCTCTGCCACAAAGTGCCAAGTAGCTCTGGGTCCTGATGACAGGGCAACAAAGAGCAGGCTTGCAGTTGGCATTAAAAGTGTCGAGGCATAGCAACAGTTGTGACTTCAGTTTGCCTTGACTGTGTTAGCAGACTGCGTGCCACAGTCATAGCAGCAGAGAAGGCGTAATAAACAAACAAAAAATCCCATTTCCTCCTTTGAAAATTCAATCCCTTCATTTTGATTGTGTGTCTTGAGAATATGTATTGCTAACCAGACATCAAACGGGTTCACAGAACATCTGTCATTTCCGATGTTGAAATAACCCGGTCAGAGCGGGGTCACGTTACAGCGCAGCCTTCAGCTCTGTGGAGACTGACACTGAGGACCAGTGTAAATATGACCAGTGTATTAGTGAGGATAATGCTGGTGAGTAAACTTCAGTGTGTGTGTGTGTGTGTGTGTGTGTGTATTATTCTTTTGAGACTGTAAGTAAGCAAGCGTATGAGTTTCATACAAATGTTGACTTCATTCAGGTCATTTAATAGTGGAAGGTTTGCTTCCTGCTGGCCGCAGCAGTCAGCTGATAGTGTGCTACAGATTCTGCACAGCTCTTCCCTGTATTTCATACATTTCTCAGTCTGACTTGTCTAACAACATTAATTGTACAAAAACAAAACACAACGTATCATCAACCTAATTTGCATTTTCTGAACTCAGCGTTTCTATGGTTTCTCCAAAGACAGCTACTGAACACAATAAACAAGGACACACACACCTTATCTCTGAAACCTTTACAGCAGGTAATGCACGTTCAGCATAATTGCTGCTTATGTTGTTATCCAACAAATACGATGAGAGGAATTTCTACCTTTCAAATGACTAAATTAACATTAAAGGAAACCTATATCTCCCAGTATAACTCAGGAGAGTCTGTGTACAGTATCAATGTTCTTTTTCTTGTATTTCATGTTTCTCATAATTTGTACGGGATTTGCACTACACTGAAATGTTGACTTTAATTAAATGTATTACAGTAGGTTAGTTGAAAGCAATAATATCAAGTTTAAATAATAATATTAGGTCTATCTTAATATTACTGCTTTCAACTAACCTAATACAGTTATGGGAAATCTATTGACATACATTTGATTAAAATCAAGGTTTCAGTTTTTCCAGTGTGCAATGTCTCTGTTGGTCTGCATTGCTTACAAAGCTGATATCAGTAGGAATGGGCTCTTACATGTACAGATCTATCAATTGGAATCCCATAAAGCAATTTACCATTGGAAGATGATGTAAAATAGATAACATGCTGTAAACTATAGGCAATATTCTTCACACGTTGCGGCACTGAGTGTGTGATGTTTTTTGGGAATGTGGACACGGAACACATCAGTCTTTTCTCCTGCTCAGCCATTGTGTATAGCTGAGAGGCCAAGACGCTGCGTCCTTGTTCTATTTAGGCTGGGCTCTGCGCGCAGCCTGAAAAGCCCGGGTTCCCTTTAGTCGCTCCCTTTTTAGCCTCTTTTTTACCTTTCTCAAACAATGGATCCTGCCTCTCTTCAAGCAGCAGCCCCCAAACACTCAGTGAATAAAGTTAGTCCAACATGCGCCCTTAAACCCACCCAGAGACTGCTGCTGGGCAGCCACACTCGCAGAATTGTTTGTTAATAGTCCAATTAGATAATTGCCATCTTTCACTCCTTTTCCTCTCTGTTTCCCATAAAGGCATGAATGGCACTCGGGGAGGGGGGCAGATTGAAGAGGGCTTCTGGCCAGCTAAGGTGACAAGAAGGGCTAGAGAATGCTCCTTGCACTGGGCCACCGGTTTGAATTGAATCATTGTGGCCTAATCAATGGTCTTATTGGATTACTGGCCACTGCTGTGTTCAGAGATATTGTTGCACTGACAATAAAAATAGCTAAGAGTTGGTGGTTGGATGGGTGGGTGGGTAGTGGGCTGGAAGCGAGTGGTGGAGAGAGGTAGGGGCCATTCCAGAGGTATGCGTGTGAGAGAGAGAGTGTAGGCAGCCTAAACACTAATGACAAGCTTTGTTCCCCTTTTTGTCTTTTCCAAATGTGCAGGTTAAGACTATGAGAGCTGAGGATGGCCTCCGGGGTGCAATCATTTGAATACTGAAGGATGTGGCGTTAGCGGCCAGGACCTCCATAGGTAGGCGCGTAGTATCTGAATGAACACGGAAACTTTAACACAATCAGTGTTTTAACTGGCCGGGTCGTGGACGCCTTGATACTTTCTGATCGGCGAGGATTTGTTGGTTATCCTTTTCCGCTGTCTCTCTCTCTCCCAATCTCTGGCTCGCTCCCAGTGTCTCCTGCCTACAAGAGCATAGTGGTGAGTTCCACACATTGCAGAATTCCATTGATTAGTGAGCGAGTCAAAGGGGAAAACAGGATTAAAGTTTCCTGACATGCTGTGGCAATCAGGTGCGCTGTGAAAAGTCGGGGGGGAAAATGTCTGGCTATGTTCAGTGGAAGGAAGGAGGAAGCGCCCGGGAACTTTCTTTAGGTACGGAAGAGTCGTACCTCTGTGATTGTGTGCCTTCGTGTTGGGTTCACTGAGGCTTGGTTGCGAGGCAAGACCAATCATTTGTCTTTATTCTCTGGGCTGAGAGCAGGCAAACTGTAGGGGGACGGGACAAGCAAACTCCTATATCAAGACCTGATCTATTTCCACAAATAATTCCGTGTATTCATGAGGTTATGCAAATTTGGATCCAGCAAAATTACCGTAATCAATTGAAACAGCGAGTGCGCATCCATGGCTCTGATTATTTGGCGATCATCTATCAGCCTGATGTCTATGTAACGAGGAAAGGGGCTCATTGAATAACTGTTGAGTTCCACTGAGAAGTCCATGATCATTGGGCAAGGGACTTTGCTCAGTGATAATAGGGCTCCTTGGTCGACAGACGGAAGTATTTCACCAGACATTAGATAGCTGTCTCTGCCCTGCTGAAAGGTGCTGTTTTGAAACTAAACCCCACACAGTCCAGACAATCTGGTGCACCGTGTTCTCCGTAATCTCCTATTTTTCACCTGACAAAAGGGAAAAAAGAGCCACAGGTCCAAGAGGATAAACTGAGCATGGAGGTCAGGTACAACCAAGAGACAGAAGGGCAGGGGCTGAAGAATGGACTACAGAAGGGGAAAGACGACAAGGACTCCCAAGGAAGCCTGTCCAAAAGCTTCCTGAAGGAGCAGCAGGACTCATTTTCTCCCTCTGGGGCCGTGGACAACTGCGAGAAGAGCAGGGGGAGCACGGGGGACCCGGACTACTGCCGGAGGATACTGGTCCGAGGTAAGGCTGAGGCTTTTCCTTTTTTTAACTTGCAGTGTCGTACTTCAGAGATCATAAAGATTCCTCTGAAACATTGTTTAAACTTCTCTTACAATAGATGCCTTTAAGAACCAGGAAATAAGAGAGTAGCTTCAGGGACTACATGATGAGGAGGAAGCATTTGTAGTTTCATTGTGGGAAAGTTGAGACTAAGGAGGACTTCACTTCATTTAAAGTTGATAGCAAAATAACCCCTTTCACATAAGCAGTTTACAATGGAGACTTTTTTACAATGGAGATTTTTTGTATTACAATTATATAAACATACTGTAAGAAAACACAATGATTTGTTATGAAAAAGAGCTTTTACATTTTTATTTAAGATATTTATCTTAAATTATAGGCCAAATAAACATCATGACCAAAAATTCTGCGCCTTCATTTTGGTCACGAGACTTTTTTTTTTGCACCATGACGGTTTCATTTTTTCTTTAGATTTCATACTTTGATAATACGTTTTAAAATCATGTTTATTGATAATTATTACGATTTTATTATTATTATTTTGATAAATGAACAATTCACATTTATTTCCCTGGGTACATTTAAATGTGTGAAAGGTCAGGCTTATAACAGAAGCATTCCCACAGGGTGTATGTTGTATCTGCTGCGTTACACTTTGTAGTTTATAAATAATAAGACTAAAAACTCACCAAACAAAAGAAGAAGCGAGTTCGTCTTTACAGATATTTGAGGTTATAAATACTGAGCAGCATTTGCCCCCACAGAGCGATTTATGTCATTTCTCATGCAGGATCAACATCAACTATAAATATCATTTATAAAACACCAACAACTGTGGATTCGCATGACACAATCAAATGAAACATAGCAGCTCACTACTTAAAATATAGAGAAAGAGGTTTTTTGAAAATAAAATAATTATGAATTGATTGATTTCCGCCACATTTATTCAACACATATTTAACATTATAGTCAATTTAATAATATATTTGAAAGGAAATAACACATACTTTTTGCTTTCATCTTAAAGCCTCTTTTGTTGTAATTTCTCTCATGTTGTAACACGAGTATTTTACATCAGTGAACCGACGTGAAACACATTTGTCATTCTGATTCAATGACTGTAATATTTACTTCTTATGTCTTCAAATTGGTAAACACTTTAATACATATAAATGTATATTTAGAAAGTCATCTTAATTAAATTGATGTCAGATGTTGGAGTTTCCCCTATAAGTTTTAATTTAGATTTTCCATAATAATTCCAAACATAGGATGATGTTAACTCATAGATGTAAAGGATAATTCATCAATATGAGTTATATATTCTCTATAAATACATCAGTTATATTAACTCCAAATGCACTTTATTTTACAATCAAATCTGAATTTGAGTCATATACATTCTCCGGACCTCCACTATGCTCCTACTATTACTTCAATATCTACTACTACTACTACAGCTTACAACAACAACAACAATAGTAATAATAATAACAATAATAACTATAATAATGTTAAAGCACATGACCAGTGTGCACCCTGAATGAAAGGCATGTCTCTGTTGTAATTGTCCCCTCTCTTTATTGCAGATGCTAAAGGCTCTATCCGAGAGATCATCCTTCCGAAGGGTCTGGATCTGGACCGGCCCAAGCGGACCCGCACCTCCTTCACAGCAGAGCAGCTGTACCGGCTGGAGATGGAGTTCCAGAGGTGTCAGTACGTGGTCGGGAGGGAGCGCACAGAGCTGGCCCGGCAGCTCAACCTGTCTGAAACACAGGTATGAAAGCTGTTCACACTGGAATGATTCAACTTGAATCTCAAATGCATGAGCCATAACATGCCTTTCTTTTCATTAATATAGTAATAATGCAAAGTGTAAATATATATATTCTTATGTTTTTTTAACAAATTACAATCATCTATTTTCAATTCAGATAATCCTATTACGATCACTTATTTGTCACAGAGAAAGATGAATTTACACAAACAATTATTTTCACTTCACGTGTAATCAGTGACGTACATAATGAAATCAATTTTAGAAGATTGTTTGTATTATATTGTATTTTAAAGGTGCCATCATTTACCGTCCATATACCAAGCGGTATTCTCACACACATAATTACAGTTTGAGCAGAGATGGAAAAGGCCTGTTCTACCGGCATTACAGAAACAATAACGGCACCAATAATCAATACAGATCTGAAGTGTTGTTGTTGACTGTTAGTATTCGAAGACACACATGTCTATTAATTAAGTAGTGTTTGCTGTTTCCTATTCAGTGTTTTGAATACGCGACGCTGGATGCATTTAAAGATTTCACGCAGAATTATTTCTTATTGTTTGTACGCTGAAACTGAAACATTGACTTTAATTAAATGTATTATGTTAACAGATTTCACATAACTGTATTAGGTTAGTTGAAAGCAATTAAATCAAGTTTAAATAAAAAAGTATTAGGTTTACCTTAATATTATTGCTTCCAACTCACCTCATAGCTATGTGAAATCTTTTGACATAATACATTTATTTAAAGTCAACGCTTCAGTTTTTTCAGTGTATACATTTAAAGTAAATGCATTGGCGTTTTAAATAAAGCTAGTGCGTGTCAGTATAGATTATGGAGTGTTTGACATTGTAACCTAAATCTGCTAAAATAACATTAAAGGCCGTAGAAGGCTGTCTCCTAATGTCCTGTCAGGGGTCAGCGATGGGTCGTAGGGTGCGTGTCGGCAGGTGTGTCATTCTGACTCCAGAAGACATCAGCGTCTGTTTGTGGTCAGCTCGAGTCTCATTCATCTTTTTTGTTTTGAAATGTGCAAAGCGCCATGGGTTGGTGTGTGGTGCTAACTGTCGTAGCGCGGCGGCAGAGTTTGACCTTGAGTCTGCGAGAGGTCAACCTTTCTCACAAAGCCACAACTCTGATCTGTGTGATGATTTTATTTATTTTACTTACTTATTCCTTTTTTATATTTGAAATATTCACCTTTTTTATTGGACCAAAACAGCTGCTGATATTTATTTTGATCCAAGACAAGGTAACTAAGTGCCTGAAGATTGTATTTGCTCACATAAAGGTCAAATAAAAAATGACCTTTACTCCCTACTTATGCAGGACAAAGGCATGTCTCCCACAGTCTGACTCGTGTCCTTATGAAATGACTTTTAATGACAACATGGTGAAATGTTGTTCCCTGGTACTCACGGGATGCTGCATTAAAGAGTGACAGCCATTTTCCGTGTGCACAGCTAATCATCTTTGTTTGGGCGACCAGCTTCACCTTGTTTTCACCTCTGACATGAGCAACATGTTTCTTGTGGGCAGTCTGTAGCAGCAAACACACATGTTGGATCTTTTTGATGTGTGATGGTGTTTATCAGCTTGTGAAGAGTTCATCCGCCCACTGAAGAGAAGGGAACAATCCGATGTGATCACACTGTCGCTGGGATTAAGATGCTGGCTTGCTGCTGATGGCTTTCTACAGAACACATTTAGTTCAATGTTAAAACAATCAGGTGTGATAACAGAAATCATACAAATGCTTTGTTTTTTTATTTCGACATGTATTTAATGAAGATTATGTGAAACTGAATAATTAATAAATTAGAATAATTGAATGGATCAGTTGAGTGTGATGGATGACTTTAGCCTAATTGATAAATTATCACTAAGAGTGCATTCCTTTTTTAATTCTTCGGTTGAGCTATAAGTATTTTTGACTCCTTTGCCCTTATTCAACATACTGTACGTACTTCATGCACAATCTCAACAATCGGAAAAACATTTGCAACATTTCTAGAACAGATGGAGTAGATCAAATCCTTCTCCAAAGAAGACATTTAGGATTTCTTAATTTTTTTACGAAATTCTAGAAGCTGAATCCCCATGTTCAACATTTGAATTGTATCTTGAAATATCTTCTGTAGAACAACAATTTAAATCATTTTTTCATGTAAAAAAATTGAAACAATTGTTTAGTCTTTAAAAAAGATTCTTAAAAAAAAAATGAAATAAAACAAATTATACTCAATGTTCAATAAACTGAAATGTTAAACACAGAAAGACGTAAAGCTTACACTTATTGTTTGGAGGGTTTGGATTCTTTAGCTTTATAACTGACTCAAACAACATACTTATTATAACTTCAGCGCTAAATAGATTGCACCATACACAATTCAGCCACACGATCACAACATCAAGCAATAAACACATCCACCATCAAATATTTCAATCTGTTCTTTAATTGGCAAATTTACGGAAGACTATTAGTGCCACATGGGATTTTTTTTGGTTCTGACCAAAGTTGAGAAAAAAAATGCGTTCTGCGATTTAAGTCAAAAGTCAGAGGTTTTTTTGCCAAAATTCTGACTTTAACCTCACATCCCAAAGATTGATTTCACTTGTAAGATTCAAGATGTGGCATTAATCCTGTTCCATATTTTTCATGTTTGTTTCAAAGACAAAAGGACACATGAGAACTGAGATCTGGATCTGAACTGTTTTTAGTGTAAAAGGACCAGAGTTTAGCAGTGCTGAAGAATATCACTTCCTGCTGACAGTGAGCCCTCTCCTCTGCTAATTCAATCACTGCAGCTTCTGATCACTCAATGTGTGTGTGTGTGTGTGTGTGTGTGTGTGTGTGTGTGTGTGTGTGTGTGTGTGTGTGTGTGTGTGTGTGTGTGTGTGTGTGTGTGTGTGTGTGTGTGTGTGTGTGTGTGTGTGTGTGTGTGTGTGTGTGTGTGTGTGTGTGTGTGTGTGTGTGTCAACAGAATTCACATAACTGTATTAGGTTCGAGCAGTAAGTAAAGTTGAACCTAATATGTTTGTACTTAATATTATTGTTTCTGATTAACTTCATACAGTTATGTGAAATATATCAGTATTACATATTACATATCATATTACACTTAACCTTTAGTTAAAGTAAACGTTTCCGTTTTTTCAGTGTGTGTGTGTTGTGATTGAGAAGGACAGGCATTTGCTTTATTTGTTTTAATTGTGAACAAGCTGTTTGTGTAACAGCACATCCTGCTCTGTGCAGTAACACATTATCAAAGCTCGCTGGAGATTTTTAGACAATAGTCGCCGTAAGGATTGCACCGACACTGTTGAAATGATCGGGCATTTGTTGTGAACACATAGCGACCAAGGCGCTATGGTTACTATAGTATCAGTGAATATGACTTGGTGCAAATGTTGTGATTACTACATCACCAACAGACATGTTTTGTTTTCAATTTGTCCGTATTATTTTGGAGACAAAGTTGAAACAGGGAGACCGATAGAATGACAGGCAGCAAATGGTCCCGAGCCGAATTGGAACCCGGGTCCTGGGCGTGGGAACCAGACCCCAGAACACGGGCTCCCGCTCTGTGGCCCCAGAGACATGTTTTTTAATGCTGTATTTATGTTGATATTGAAATATTTTGTATCTTTTAAAGGCAATAACTTATAAAGATGACCTGCAGTATGGTAACCTACATAGAACAAACACTCATCTGTGCTCCTTCCAGGTGAAGGTCTGGTTCCAGAACCGGCGCACTAAGCAGAAGAAGGACCAAGGGAAGGACTTGGAGCTGCGCTCGGTGGTCTCAGAGACCGCGGCCACCTGCAGTGTGCTCAGACTGCTGGAGCAGGGCCGGCTGCTGACCCCCCCGGGCCTGACGGGCATCCTGCCCCACTGCGGCTCCGCCCTGCGCCCCCCCTCCATGGCCCTGGCCAGCAACAGCAGCAGCAGCAGCAGTGGGGGCAGCACGGGCACGGCGGGGGGCAGCCCCCCCCTGCCCGCCATCAGCAGCTCAGGGACAGTGGCCTGCCACTTCTCCTTCCCCATGCCCTCCTTACTCAGCGGCGTGGCCAACCGCATGTCCTCTAACCCCCTGTCCATGGCCGGCTCGCTGGCGGGTAACCTGCAGGAACTTTCCGCCCGCTACCTGAGCTCCTCTGCTTTTGAGCCTTACTCGCGGACCAATGGCAAAGAATCCATGGACAAGAAGATTCTGGAATGATGCTTTGTTTTCACACAGACAGATTCCTGTTTCCTCTGGACACATTTTGGGTTTTTTCTGGCTTTCACTGTCTTTGTTTGGTTTTGCTCATTCTCTTCCATCTGTGTCTGTTATGTTCTGTAGCAGTTAATGTATTCCAGTTGCACATCTGGCATCTTACAAGCACAAGCTCATCTAACAAAGACAGGGGGGCGATGGAAAGATTTTGCACAAAATGTTAGGTCTGTGTTACAGAGGTTTAGAATGACTCTGACACTCTAGGGGATGTTTCAGGTTGCTGGCAAACATGTTTAGTCCTATCTATGAATCCCAAAATAAGAATACACACAGGCAGAGAATATGGCTGCTTCCTATACCACAAAAGCTCTATCGTTGAAAAAGAAGTGGTAAATACTGTAGAGCAGGAAGTATAGGATTGGTGACAGAAAGTGTAAAGCAACGATACCTTTCTGATCGTGTTTCAATCATTGAATTTGTTGTGTAGATATGTCACTAAAGTGAGTAGAAAGCGAGTTGTCAAACACTTGAGCAGCGGTTTGTTGGATCTAATCAGCAAATTAAAAGAAAGTTAATTTAAAATGCAGCATTATGAATACACTAGCAAGGCCAATTTTTCATCACATTTTCATTGTGGGATAAGAAAAGACCCTCTTAATAAGGTCACTGCAAGGCCAGCGTAAGCACAGACCCAATGCATCTGACCTGTCAATGCAAAATGCTTACGAAGATACCTCGCAAAAATGAATCTTACAAAAATATCTTTTATATATCCATCTGTATTTGGACCAAACTAAAACGTAATCTGTAGAAGGTGTTGTCATGCAGTTAATTGTCATGCAGTTAATTGTCCAGTGTTGTTTTCTCTATGGTTTGGTAAGGATTTTAACATTTTCCAACTAAATTCTTCACTTTGTGGCATTTTCGTCTTCAAGATGCAGTGCCTGACTATTTTTGTGTGTGATTTTAATACCACTGTGAGTTTCAGAGTATTGGTGTACAGTTTCAATTCCATGCAGAAGCTCTGCAAGGGAATGAGTGTCTGAAAGGGAGCAGCTTTTCAGCATTAGTAAGCTGCTTGCTTTGTTCACTACAAGGTAACAGGATATTCAAACATTAGGACAATTCAATAAAGGTTACTTCCTGTGTGAACATTTCAAAATCCACAGCCTTCAACACTTTGGGCAGGCTGATGCATGTGGAGACGGAATGGAATTATTGTAGTATAAAAGTACTGGAAATGAGAAATGTACCTTCAAATTAGGCGCATTCACACCGCAGTACTTTTCCCACAAAGGTTCATGCGAACTTAGTTCATGCGAACTCTTTAGTTCGCATGAACTAAGTACAGATCGCGTTCACACCGGAAAAAGTCCCTGGGGGTGGATTAGGCAAATGAAGCCGCTGACTTCACTTCTTCTTCTTCTGCTTTGGGTTTACTGGCAGGCTACAAACAACTTCACGGCGTATACTGCCGCCCACAGTCCCCGGCCGGAAGTCCCCGGAGTTGGGGACTGGCTTCAGTAGAAGTTGCTGGGACTCCCAGCAGCTTCTACTGAAGCCTTCCGAGTAAATCGCCAGAACGCCGACACCTCCTCATCTCCACCGCTCCCATGTTTTATTTTGTGTTGCCATACGTTAGTCTCTCTGCGTTTCTGCGCTGGGCTAATGCTAATGCTAATAATGCTAATGCGAGGATAATAAAATGGCGGCTTCTCAAAACATTTTGGAAGTTTTACGGGGCGTGGTTTGCAATCCGCCCAGCCAATCAGAAATATAGCTCTTTTCTCACAAAAGAGCCGCTCGTAAGTCCCTGCTCTCTAGCAGGGACTTACGAGCGGGTAAAAAGGTTCACATGAACTACTTTTAGTACCGGCTCTTTTTGGTGTGAACGCGATAAAAGAGTTCTCATGAACTAAGTTCGCATGAACCTTTGTGGGAAAAGTACCGCAGTGTGAATGCGCCTAATGTTATTTTATTGTAAATTATTAACTTCTGTATCTAATAGATTATTAGTATATCTGGAAAATAATGGATGAATGAATGTATTAGCGGGGTTGAGGAATCAATCAAAAGCTCTTTGGCGCTGTTGTTGTGAAATATCTTGAAATGTGTGAACCGTGTGGTACAATGTGCATATATATTATGTATGGCTACAGACAAAGACAAGTGTTTTTAATTTTCTTTCATACATGTTGCTGTGAATCAAGTTATGATAAAATTCATGACTGTTATACCTCATACACCAGGGCCTGATGTGTCTGAAGTCTTTTCTCCTATTTTTGGTACCGTTAATTACAATCAGAACAACAGGGGAACATTATGTAGACCTTTTGGTTAAATGCCACACTTAAAAACAACAGCTTTACACATTGGATGTTAAAAAAAACCGATTTTAGCAGTTGTTCCATTTTGAGGTAGCGAAGGTCTTATTATTTGCATTCACCAATCCTCAAATATCTCAGTTTTTAATATACAAATTTACAAATATCTGCAGACCTTCAAATGGGGTAAGTTGGAATCAGAGAACACTTTAAGATGACCCTGGATGAATCAATTACCAAAATCTTTCCTAATCATTCTTTTTGATGATGGACCAATGAATTCATTATTATTTATATCACCTCCAGGTCTGATATTTGCCTGAAATGGCAAAGCGACTTGTGGAGGGTCAATATGTGACACAGTCATGGCAGGATTCCCATGGGAACCAGAAATTATTATTATTGTAAAAGAATTATGTCATCTTTATTTATTTATAAAAAAAAGTGAAATGGGTTTCATATATATTTTTCTGCAAAACTAATGTTAATAGGTCAGTATACTGATCCTTATCCTTCAGCATCAGTTTGCACTGCACACGTTATCATGGAGCGGAGCTGAGCTGAGGGAATGAGAGGGGACGCGTCAGATGAGGGGGGAGCAGAGGCCGAGGTGTGCAGCAGGACAACTACTGCTCCCCTCTAAAAACACCCCGCCTGAAGGAGAATTTCACAAATATAACATACTGAATCTTAGGCCCCGTCCACACGGAGACGATATCAGTTGAAGCCGCTAACGCTCTCTATCGTAAAAACGGTTCGTCCACACCAGGCCGACACGGAAACGCGGATTCGTAGCCCGAATCCGATACATGTTGATGAATACACAAAGTGGGTAGGTCTGGGGACGAAACGCTTGTGGCTCCGTGTGTATGCCCTATAGTCTATACGATCATTCCCTGAAAACGATGACGCCATAGCCTCGCCTCTCCCCACCTCTCCTGCTCACCCCCGCGTCATTGCTGATGCGCTTCGCCAACAACAACAACAACAATGGCGGATCACAGGGTTGCGTTCGTGCTTCAGATGCTACTGACCATGATACAGATTTTAGTGCAAAATCTACAGCTCCTCTACCACAACCATCAGCAACAATAATAATATAATATAATAATAATCGTCATCGGTCTTATTCACTGCTTTTGGTGTATTTTGTGGCGGAAGTACAGCGCCACTTACAGGCCCGGCATATGTACTACAGCATCTCCAGCGGGTCGTGCGGTCTCGTGTGGACGGACACGTTTATTGAGCCGATTCCGTGTTAACGGAAGACTTTTTTGATATCGAATTCGGTTCGTTTTCGTCTCCGTTTCGTCTCCGTGTGGACGGAGCTTTAAAGCCACTGGCTTTATTATGAATGTAGAGTAATTGAATCATTTACAGGAATACATTATGAGCAACAGTCCTCCTGGGGAGGTGAGGATGTAGACCAGGATAAACTGTGTGTACCATGGTGTGTATCTGCTGTGAGCAGTGCTGGAAGAACAAGAGTTAAGCATCACTCTGAGGGACTTCACATTTAATTTATGCTACTTTACTTAAATTCCACAACATTTTTGTTCAAGTTAATATTATTGCTTTCAACTAGATTCAAGATTCAAAGGTTTTAATGTCATATGCACATAAGTTACAGTGTAGAAATGACATATGAATTGTTTTTTTTCATATTCAAATCTCATTTGGATTGATTGACAGAGACATGATACTGATAAGAAGAACCCTTTCTAACATTAAAGTGTTTCTTCTTCGGAGAAATAAAGATGACATCATTTATTGTAAATTAAACATGCAAAATCAACGTTTGTGTTCCCATGGGAATCCTGCCATGACTGTGTCACATATTGACCCTCCACAATAGGCTTTGCCATTTCAGGCAAATATCAGACCTGGAGGTGATATAAATAATCATGAATTCATTCGTCCATCATCAAAAATAATGATTAGGAAAGATTTTGGTCATTGATTCATCATTAAGGTCATCCTAAAGTGTTCTCTGATTCCAACTTATCCCATTTGAAGGTCTTTAACCTAATACAATTATGTGAAATGTGTTGAACGTATCAGTTTTTTCAGTGTACTTTTAATTACTGTAAGTACATCAAAGCGCTGCTCCCCCTCTGGCTGTTGCTGAGGAAGAGAAAATGCATTTGAATTGTGGCACATAATGTTTTGCAAATATTTTTTGCAAATATTCTAAGTTGAATCCTGTTTGTATTTTCCTTTATTAGTTTAGTTGTGCATCTTCCGGCAGAGAAATTACTGTAGAAAATCAGGGACCGTCCAGTTGTTCCTTGAAAACTGAAGCTCTTTTGTGAGCAGACCCAAAGAAACCAATCCTCCCCACTGTGTCTTGGGAATCTCCCTGAGGAAAAAAAAAGGTCACATTTATGCCGCCTCCCCCCTCTACACCCCCAGCAGCCACCCCATCCCATTCTCTCCCTTCACCCCAAGTCCAATTAGAAGGAAGGTCAGGGAGGTTTTGTAAGCGGGGGGTTTCGGGGGGAGTGTGTGTATGTCTGTGTGTGTATGCACGTGCAGGGCCGTCAGAGCAGCAGACCACCAACACATTTGCTTCCATCACATGATCCGGTCTTTAAGCTCAGGTCTTAGCGGGTTAATGAAAGGCTACATCCTGTCTTGTTTTTAGTATCTGTTTTTTTGGCCTTTTGTTTGTGCGTACTGTGGATTAACACGCTAACAAATCTCAGTGAAGACGCGACCCTCTTTAAACAGAATAATCCAGCAGGTTGAAGCTCTACAGTTACGGATCTACAGGTTGTGAAAAACCTGCATAGTTTAGTCATTGTGCTTCTTCATAAAAAATAATGAATCCCATTAAGTAATGAGGGGGAGTGAGGGGAGCGGAAACCCCTCCAAAGCAAGGGTTCCACTTGGGTTTTCGGTAAAACACCTTGCATAAAGCCATGAAATGACTGTAATTACCATATGTGTTGAAATACTACAATTTGTAATTACATCTGCAGCACCCTTGCAACTGTATTGTATGGGCATGTAGTTAGCGGTTAAAGATCAAATGCAAAGATTTTTTTATAATTGCCAGTAAAATCGAAATCATATAGCTACAACACTATCTAAGATATTGCAGTATTAAAATCGGAGATAATATGCGTCTGGCAATGCGTGATATTTATTTTGTTCAAGCCCCAACACCAAGTCCGACGATTTATTTCTCAGTCGCTTGTCTCCGCAAGATGGCGCTGCGCGTGACGTCAGAGTGTACAAACATAATTCCAACTGGCTTATCGCTCACAGCTGCTTTCGTACAACTTAGTTTCGTTATCATGTCTGATAAACCACCCTTGAATGATGGGTTAGTCGACTAAAAGCTTTAGGAATCCAAACTATAACATATAATAAGTACCCTGTATCAAGATTGATGCAAAACAAGTGAAATTTGACCTTTTTAGAGAGGTTTAGAAAAATAAAGTCCAGGCGGACTCACCTCTGGGTAATTTGGGAACCATCAGTTCCATTTGAACTTTTTCACCGTAAAAATCATTTTATTACTTTGAATTATCACTATAGGTATTCATTCCATCCAAATACAACTGTTGTGAAAAAAATAAATAAATAAATAAAACATACTCTGTTATCGTCTTAGGCCCCACGGGCCCGAAATCGCGTCATTTGCAGGAAACGACGTCTAAGGAACCTTAATATTTAATAAACTATGAATATTTTATATCCATATAACGGGAAAAAACTAATTTAACTGATCTTTTTCATTTATCTTTTCAAAAAAAACACACAATGCTAACAGTGAGCCTCTGAATTAGCCCCAAGCGAAAAATGCTAACCTATTACTGCACCGAAAATCACTCCTAGCTCCCTTATTACTTATCCTAGCTGCACATCCAACACATCGTTTATGATCGTAAAGACACAGAATCTAACGGTGCCCACCTCAACACTGAAAGATACAAACTCGCGAGGTTATCAACAAAAACGTACATCAAAACAAGTGGAGCTAGGTACTAACATGCGCTAGGCTAACATGCTTACCTTGGTCTTTGTCTGGTCTAAACTGGACTTCAATGGCATTAAAACGATAAAAAACGATGATGTAGTTAATCCATAGGTTAATATCCAATGTGGCTGTGTCCCCTTTGAAATGTTCTGATAATATATAAGCAATAAAACTGCAATTCCGTTATCTGCTGTCCGCTCTGTGCTCCGTGCGCTTTGAAATCAAATAAAAATTTGTTTACCTCATTTCTTTGCCGTTTCTGCATTGCCCGGCTCTTTCGGTTGTTTTTTGTGCTCAAATATGGAGGGGACGGCTCCGGGTTTCAGCCTCCGATGTACTTTAAATGCTTGTCCACCAACAGACTTGACGATGGCAGGATCAACATCGTGTGCATCAGACGCGAAGTGGTCAGAGCACAACTTGCTCCATTTTGTCGGCTGCCAGCCAACACGATTCACTAAGATAATCCAGTTTCGGCGGATGATTTTGTCTTGGGGAAATGAATGAAAACTTCTCCCAGATCACGCACCGTTCGTACATCCGAAAGCACAACAATAACCCATGTTTTGCGTGATTTCGCGGATATAATTCAGAGTTTTCTGCAGCAGTCATGAGCGAAAAACACAGCTGACATGTGAACAGCGCACGAGACTGCCGAGTCGGGATATTTGGCCCAGAGACTGTTTGTACAAAATGACGTCACGCGAGCGGAGGCTGCTAGGAATGACATGTCAGAAATTCAGACGGCTTTGGGTCGAGTTTTGTATCAATAAAAAGCGTGGAGGCTAGAAGGGGTCAGAGGGTTCAAATGCGATATACAGTATATATATATATATAATTTTTAATCAGATTAATCACAGTTTAACAATTAATTAATCATGATTAATCACCATTCGAACTATGTCCAAAATATGCCATTTCTTTATGTATATTGTTGTGGGAATGGAAAGATAAATGAAAGAAGGCGGATATATCCGTTTCACATGTTTATTATAACATTTTTCTGCGTGTCAAAATGAAAGACAGCCCACACACCTATCAATCATCAAACCGTGTGTTGATTTCTATCAACGGGGGAGTACTTCAGGAAAGTCGACGGGGGGGCTAGTGGAGTACTTCGTGACCACAGAGCGTGAACGTTGTGATCAGCTGTTTTAGCGCAGTTCTCCAGTGAAGGGGGGGGGAGTCTCCCTCTGCAGCCGGTTGGCTAGTTTTGGCACAATTCCGTTGTACAGACCGACGTTAACAGCAGCACTGTCTGTGCACACGGAGACCGACTCTGTCGTCCAGTGATCTAACCGCCTTCTGGAAAAGCTTCACAAGTATGTCGGTACGCAAATGCGCTTTGTGACACAGGTGACGGTACGCATTTCAGATTACGCACATAACCTGCGTACCAGTTATGTGTTACCTGTACTACAGCAAAAGTATTCTCAGTCGGGACTTCCTGAAACAACACCACGCCGTTATCTTGATTCTGATTGGCCAGAAGACATTATCAAAGACGTTCTATTGAGAAGACGATCACTACGTGACAAAAGTTTTCAAAACCGTTTCTGGTCTTCGGTATTTCCAGACAAGTGGCTACTGAAATCAATCTTACTAACGGCCGTCTGTGCAATTTACTCTGCGCGAGTTGGCAGACTTTATTTTGCTTACTTTAACATCATTTTTCATGGTGGGGCTAAGCCATTTCTTGGTATGGGTGTAGCCTACCCCAGCCATACCCTGGCGCTGCCACTGGTGGGATGTATGGGGCGGGCCATTCTGCACATGCGTTAAATGCGTTAAATATTTTATCGCAATTAATTCAAAAAATTAATTACCGCCGTTAACGCGATCATTTTGACAGCATTAATATATATATATATCGTAATTTTCCACACACAAAAAGACAGATAGACAGACAGACAGACAGACAGACAGACAGACAGACAGACAGACAGACAGCCTGCACCTGGTAGTGAAAGTGGAGGCTAGAAGGGGTCAGAGGGTTCAAACGTGATACATTGTTAATTTTTACTCTCACACAAACACACAAATACACACACAAATACACACAGCACCTGTTAGTGAAAGTGGGGGTCAGAGGGTTCAAGTCTCAAATGTGTAATGGGTAAGCTCCTCCCACACTGGGATACATTATACTCTGCACTTAACGTACAGTATACTCACAATACTATCAGACAAAATGAGCAACGCAAGTGAAGAGAGGACAGCCCTGGGCTATATGGAATACATCCTTGAGGAGGATCACGACAGCGAGATAGAGGAGAACGTTTCCGAGGATGAAGACTACCTTGAGGTAAACGATGAAGATGAAGATTCTGATTATGATCAATCATATGAGGAAACTGATATTCGCCCAGATGAGACATTCATGTCCAAAAATGGTGAAATTCAGTGGTCCTCATCCCCTAATGGACGCCAGGCAACACTATCGGCAGCAAACATAATGAAGGCAGTGCCAGTTTCTCGTATCACAGACATCAAGTCTGCTTTTGAGCTGGTAATTTCGAACACAGTGCTGAAGATCGTTCTGGATCAACACGTTCTCACTCCCAACCCGTCACATGTTGACGGACGGTCAGGGCCCCTCCCCGTCACTTTATTACGTACAGGGTATCCCTTGCGCGTCAGTTGTCAACGGGCAGGGCGTCCCATAGACCTTCATAGACCTCCCATAGCGTTGATAATAGACGCCATGAGAACGCTCCCCGACGGTCGGTTGTTATTGTCAATATTAATATAATAATTATTTATTTTTTAAGTCACACTCGATTTCGCCGATTTTCTTGTTGCCCCAGCTGGTCGACACCTCTTTTAGCAGAAACAAAGGCTAAATTAATGTATTAAATCGATGTTAATCCATGTGTGTGGTTGTGGAATTAATGGACGTGCCGTTGTGCGATTGTGTTGCCAGGCAACGCAATCATTTACAAACTCTTCAACAACAACCCTAATTATATTTTAAAACATTTTAGATGGCCTCGAGAAATACTTTAAAGGTCCCATGTCATGCTTTTCTGGTTAGTACCCGTCCCCTTGTGTGTTATGAAGGTTTTTATGCATGTAAACGGTGTGCAGAGTCAAAACCCTCAAATTACACCGTGTAGCGAGTACAACTCTAAAACAGAAAATACCTCCCCAAAACGTCTCGTTGGAGAGACGTCATTGTCCATTTGATTCTTCCGGGTACGCATGATGTCAACCGTACCCGGAACGAAATGGACCAATACGTGGAGCCGTTACGTTACGTCCGCCCCCGCTGATTGGTCCAAATTGACCAATCCGTGGAGCCGTTACGTTACGTCCGCCCCCGCTGATTGGTACAAATTGACCAATCCACGGACTTCCTCACACACACACTCAGTGCAAGCAGCTCTGCTGATTTCTCCTCCCTGGCTACAGGCTGATAACAGAGAGTTGGGATTGCGGCGAAATTCTCTCTGCAGACCCATTCTTTCTCACATCGTTTATCAACCTTTTTCTTACTCAATATCAAGCCACACTTATTGTTTTTACTTCGGCTGTGACTTTGTGTGTGCTCAGGATGAGTGGATCAGAAATATATTAGCAATTAAACAAAATCTTCAATTTATCTTCACATCATAAGTCTCCTTCCAGTATCAATACTAGTTTGGCTGACTTTTATATTTGATCCAATCGGTATATTGGTATATGTACACCATAACGGTGCACAGCTGATAGAAAGGGACACCTGGTGGTTAAAGCACGTTATTGAAATGTATTATTTGTATTATTAGATATTAATAGGAGACACAGACAGACAAACTAATAAGGCTTTATTTAAACATTAAAGAATACTTTAGGTTAAAGTCTGATAGCTTTGTTCGTTATTCTCGCGTCCAGGAGAGAAGCTTTAAAAGTAGGAGACCAATGGAGTCTCTGAGAAGGTTCAAATGAGTACTTTAATTAAAATGGTGAGGTAATGTTACAAACAGAAGGTAGTGAGGAGAAAGGGATGTAAAAAGCTCCCTCTCTGTGGTCGGCCGAGCAGAAGAGAACCCACAAGCATTCGTCCTTCCCGCTTGCTGGCTGTTTGCTCCTCCTCTCTGGGGGCTGTGGTGACGTAGGAGCGGGCCCGGCACCACGAGGGGGAAAAAGGGGGCATTGCCACCTCAGTTGTATTCTTTTCCCCCTCACTTTGAGCATCATTCATCCATCAAAAAGTACAATAAATGTCACAATTATTAAATAACTTTAAATAATTATTTTCCCCAATACACATTACTATGTTTAGATCAGATATGTGGGAAGGCAGTCAAGCAACGTGTACAAAAGCCTCAACCCCAAGTGAGCTTGTAGTCTTATGTTAGCGTATGTGCTAGCTGTAAACACAGTCGGATGGGTGACCAAAACGTCTCCGTTTTCCGGGCAGAGTCCCCGTTTTCGGTGGCCGGTACCCGGTTGAAACTCCCGAAAATGTTCCCGTTTTTGAACGTGCGTTAAAAAAAATAGAGCAAGGTGAAATCAAATGTTACATGTCAGTAAAAACAGAGTAACAGTGTTGTGCCTGTTTGTAGCGTTAGGGTATTTCTTCTTCTACTACTTCTTCTTCTTCTTCTTCTTTTGTCTTTAATGGCGAATCGCTTCCACTTGGAGCATATATCGTCACCTACTGTTGATTTATTACATGTTTATATTAAATCCTTGTCCTCAGACCAGTGTTTTTGAGGAACTTGAAGATCAGCTTGTTTACTTCATTTCTTGATTTACTTTCATATATTGACTTGAAATCCATGTTGTTTGACATCAACACAAAATAAGACAGACAACTACAGATAGCACCACACATGATGGTTACTTGTTATTATTTAGGGTTGCCTGTTTGGATCAGGTTTTTGCCAAAGCGAGCCCTTTTACTAGAATAATAATGTGTTATGTATTATATCAACCGTATTGGTACAATGAGCGACATCTAGTGACGGATTGTGGAACATTGATTTGATTTTTCTCATGGCTGTTTGACGCTAGAGACAAACCAGGGCACTTTATTTTTATTTTTAATCTGTGTCTGTCCATTTGGTGTAGTATTTGATCCAATATTACATTTGGTTTATATATTAGTCACTTTCTTATGAAATGCCAGGTTGTATGCCTTGATTTGAACATTCAATCCTGAAAATAAAAAATCAACCAGATTAATGTTTCTTTAATCCTGACCTGACTAGAGTAGATAGTAAGTAAGTAAATCTGTATAGGAAGATGAGTTAAGGGATAGAGGAGAAAAGGTTAAGTTATAATTACAGAGCCTGTCCATTTATAAATTGAGGAAATCAATGTTAGTCTGTTAACCATAGTGCAGCCATCTATCTATCAACTATCTACTATCTGTTATCAAAGATCAGAGGAAAAGAACAGAACGAGAGGGGTAAATCCAGAATAAAAATAAAGAAGTAAAGAGAGTATAGAGCAGTGAGAAGGAAAAAAACTTGGTGTGTCAATTCATTACATTGCCAGTAATTTTTCGTTGTTGTGAAAAAAAAATCGCCCCCTCGGATTTTTTAACAGCCCCCTCAGTAATTTTATCCTGGAGCCGGGCCTGCATAGGAGACTTCCCCCCCCCTCGGTCTTCTGTGTCCGATATTGCGTTAAACGGAGGATTTCGACATTTTACATTCATTCCTTACTTCCACATGCCTTTTCTCCTCCTTATCTCTTTCATAACTTTATATGTAATACATACATGTTAACGGCGTCAATAGCCACTTTAATGATTCTAATGGACAGTAGTCCCGGATGTCGTCATGCAGGATTTTCAGAATAAAAGCTTGGTATTGAGAACTTCCGGTTTTTTCCAGAATAAAATAGCATTTAAACTGACGGTATGTTTAAGCTGCATTATGCCATCAAAACATTGATTTTAACAGGTCTTATTTTGAATAAGAAAAAAGCTTTGGGGGTATACTAAGCCTGACAAAGTACTAATATATTGCTTTCCTGCAATGTTAACTACTGTATGTTTAAGCACTTATTTTAACTAATATTATACATATGTATTATACTCTTATAAGATGTATGTAGATAGCATAAGAAATGTGCAGAATATGACAGTTTAATGGTGGAGGAACACACATATTGATAGATGTATTGTAATGCACTGTTGAGGAACCTGCGGCCCAAGTTGTTCATCTCCGACCTTGTCAGGTGTTGAACATTCAATAAATAAAGAACACAGAATTGTTAAATATAAAACACAGAATTTGTGTGATTATACTAAATGATTTACAACTAAACACCACTGCATATTTACAACTGTTACACATGCTGATGTAACGCAAATGTTTCCAACTTGGGATCAATAAAGTATATCTTATCTTAAGATGATCGATGGCTACTGCCATATTTGCAAAATGTGTGCATGTTTCAGGCTCATCAATTAACAACAGGAGGGGTCACAGACAGTGGCGTTTTCTCCTGGAGGCCAAGGGAAGCCAGGCTCCCCTGTTTTTTCGGATTGTAGTTATAATTTTAATAAATAAATAAAAACACTTCGTTTAGTTTTTGAAATTCTTAGTTGTGTGTTGCTGCCGGCCCGTCTCTCACATTCTCATTGAGTATTTTACAAAGAGTGAAACAGCGCCCCTCTAGGTGTTATGGTAAAACACTAGATTGCACTCTCTGTTGCGAGAGGAGGCCAGCCGAAATTGGCTTCCCTTGGTGAAAAAAAATGGAGAGATTGACCAATCAGACAAGGCTCACGTCATGCCCCTGCCAACCTGTGATTAGTCAGGGCCATGGCAAGGGAAAACGCATCAATTTAGTGTGGCAGTGATGCGTCCTAAAACCCGGAAGTATGCTGCGCTCGGTTTCCCCAAGCCCACAGGAAGTGCGCCGGAGTCTGATGAGAATATTCGTGCTGGTCAAACGGCGGTACTACACTTCCTTTAGGTTGCTGGGCCCGGAAACACTTTTTCCCATTGACTTACATTGGGAAAGAGTGGTCTGTAACTCGTTGGATAATTTTTTTTAAACTAAATAAACAACCCAGTATGAACGTTTGTATAGCCCTTATTAAAAACATTCGTTCCTCAAGTTGTAAAAATGTGCTAATAATGTTATTCTGAGAGTTATTTCCCTCGGCATTATGAACGCGCATCTAACCCACGGGACCGCGCCGCCCGGCACGTTCATGTTACGTGTTCAGCACTACATGAGTTTCTCTTTACCCATGGATGCACAATAACAACGGACCATATCGCCTTACTGCCAGCCCACGGAGCTGTAATAATGGATATATTGCACATGTTTGCTGTAATTCATAATTTGTAAAATATTATACTACATGGGCTGTATGATGTAAATCTTGTACCGTAAATGTTGTATTAAATAAAGTTAATATTACCGACGTAGATTAACGTTCCTGTAGCTTCTTATTGCACTTGCAATTGTTTTAGTTACTTGTGGGCTACTTAACATGAATAATCAGTTACTATCCTTTTACTCCATCACATTTCAAAAAGAAATAGGCTATTGTTATTTTAACTCCACCACAGTAATCCATCATCAGCTTTACTTTTTAGATAAAGTTTTAACTCACAATTGATCATAACAGGCTTCAACATATACATTTTTATATATTACTAAGTGGTTTCATGTACAACCCTATCATCATCAGTATCATGCTAAATGAAGCTCTGTTGCTTGGATATCACTAGATCCTGATGTCAGCGTAATATAAAAGTACATAACGATTGATGTGTAATTTAGCATCATTTACTAGCTAGCCGCTAGCTGCTAGCTGCCGCCTCGTTAATATAAATCCAGTACCATGCTCTCATGAACGCGCGGTGCTGTTACGTGTACGCAAATTCACGTGCTTAATGTGAACAAGCCTTTTGGGCGGCGTGGTGAAAGTTGCGCATGCTCTATGAGTGCACATACGGGTACTTCTCAGGCATGCCGGGTAATCTGTGACGTTTCGTTCTCTCAAAAGTTGGGCCATTTTGTCATCATGCACCATTGAGCAACTCTCATAGGAATGAATGAGGCCCCGCCTCCCACGCTGTATCCAGTTCTTATTATACATCCATGGGTTTCCTTCGACAAAAAAGCAATGGGATTTCTCCATAGGATTTTGAAAAATAGCTTGAAATAAGGTCAGTATATATATAGTATATATATATAAATATGGGCAGCATGTGATGCAAACTCCAGCTATGCACTAAACCTGCAGGTTTACACTGGAAAGCCAGTTGGAGGAGCCCCAGAGAGGAATCAGGGCATGAGGGTTGTGCTCGACATGGCACAGGGTCTCAGGGGTCACAACATAACTTGTGACAATTTCTTCACGTCCTATACAACCTGGGTCAGGAGCTCCTGAAGAGAAAGCTAACAATGGTTGGAACTGTACAAAAGAACAGAACGGAACTCCCTGCCGAATGCTGGTGATCAAGAACAGGGTCCCTCAATCCTCCAAGTTTGTGTTCACAGACACCACAACCCTAATGTCTTACTGCCCCAAAAAGGGAAAAAATGTGTTGCTCATGAGCACTCTCCATAAGAATGCTGAAATCAGCACCAGAGAGGATCATAAGCCGAACCTCATCCTGGACTACAATGCCACCAAAGGGGGGATGGACAACCTGGACAAAGTCACAGGGACCTACAGCACCAAAAGGATGACAGCACGCTGGCCTTTAGTAATGTTCTATAACCTGATCGATATATCGGCCTACAACGCATTTGTTATCTTCACAGAGATCTCCCCTGAGTGGAACAAGTCCAAGCTGTACAGGAGGTGCCTGTTCCTTGAGGAGCTGGGGAAGCCACTTGTCGTCCCTCATATTAAAAGGAGGCAGCACACGCCAAGGACCCCAGCCGCTGTGTGTGTGTGTGTGTGTGTGTGTGTGTGTGTGTGTGTGTGTGTGTGTGTGTGTGTGTGTGTGTGTGTGTGTGTGTGTGTGTGTGTGTGTGTGTGTGTAAACACTAACATGGAGATGGAGGAACGTTCTTTATTCATTGTGAGCAGTCCTTGTATTGGTAGCAAAGAATACAATTGTTCCTACATCTCCATGTTAGTGGTTCTTACTATGCACTAACATCAGCAAAAACATCCTCATCCTCATCTGTCTAGGTTGCCGCTGGGGGAAAGAGGAAGAGGAAAAGGTGCCAGGTATGCAAGCCGTCTGATGACACCAAGACCAGCACGACATGTGTGCTTTGTGCAAAATACATTTGCGTAAAGCACACATTGACAACATGTTCCTCCTGTGCTGTATAGACACACACACACACATACACACACACACACACACACACACACACACACACGCACATACACGTACACATACACACATACACATACACATACACACATACACATACACATACACACACTCTTAATTGCTGTTACAATAAAATACTTTCAATACAAATCCTTATGACTCATTTGGCTTGATTCTCAGTGAACGGTTCAATTTGACCCTGAACAGAAGAGGTGTCTCGTCTCTATTTATCAACATCAACCAATTGTAAAAAAAGTTGGAACATTTTCAAATTAATTTGAAAAATGTTATGTTATGCAAAACTAATGTATTTTATATCAAGGTTTTTCCAATTTTGGGGCTTCTGACCATTTTTGGATAATTAAACATGGGTCAAACACTGGGTCAAATTGAACCACGAATATTATTGCTGTTACAAAAAACGAATATAACAGATTGACCTATAGTGATGTATATAACTAGCGAACTAACTATGTAATTTAAAAGATGAAACCAAAGTGAATTATAATACAGATGCAGTTCTCCCAAGCTCTATGGAGCATTTTAAGTCGTTTTTGCTCTTTGGTTTATTCTCACAATTTGGATTTCTAATATCAGGTTAAGGCTTCAATTAAAAAAAAAAATCCAGAAAATAACAAGGGAAATGTTCTAACAAAGGAGGATAGCCTAACATTTACTTAAACACTAGCTTTGGTAAAGGTTCTGTCGCCAAGTCCAGGACTTTGGAAGATGTGCCATACAAAATGATGTAGATTTCTATTGTGGATGTAACGAAAAGATGGTTTAACATTTGGGGCAGCAGAGAAGGACTGTGATGGACGGAGGCTAAATGTGTAAAGTGGAAAAAGACAACTTGATGCTCCATGTCAAAAAAGAAATGTTATCTAACATATATGGAATTAACCGGTTCTTGGAAAAAACACATGAATTAACTACATTTAAAAAAGCTTTTGTTGCTACTATATAAATAAATAAATCATTGCCAGCGATAAAACCACATTACTGTGGATGTTTAGTTTCTCATCAAAAGATAAGCTCAGAGTTAACTGTATTTTTAGTGAACACATGATTCCAGCATCTGGATGGTTCTCTGCACTAGAGAGAGCATGTGGCTGTGCTAATGCTAATGCTAGGTGATCTGAAGTAACAGTGTGAGCAGTAATGCTCAGACCATAGACTTTTTTTCTTTATTATCAGGGTGTACCAAGAAGTCAGTCAAGTCGCTTCAGCTGATTCAAAATGCAGCAGCTCGTGTACTAACCAGAGTTAGGAAAAGGGACCACATTACTCCTGTTCTGGCTGCCTTACACTGGCTCCCTATAGAACACAGGATATAATTTAAAATTATTCTTCTCGCCTACAAAGCCCTTAATGGGCAGGCGCCATCTTACCTTAAATAACTCATTATACCCTACTGTCCTACTAGGGCATTGCGTTCCAAGAATGCAGGGTTGTTGGTTGTTCCTAGAGTCTCTAAAAGTACAATGGGAGCCAGAGCCTTTTCTTATCAAGCTCCACATTTGTGGAATCAGCTTCCAGTTTGTGTTCGGGGCGGCAGACACCCTATCTGTTTTTAAGAGTGCGCTTAAGACCTTCCTTTTTGATAAAGCTTATAGTTAGGGCTGATTAGATTCAGCCCCTAGTTTTGCTGATATAGGCTTAGTTTGTCGGGGGACATCTTACTTCTTCCTTCTCTCTGTCTATACCTGTGTACTCCCATGTTCCGATTAACCCAGCTTCCCCAAATGTCTTTCTTTTTGGTGTCTATATATGCTGGGATCCGGAGTCACGGATGATCCTGCGGTCCTGTGTCCTGCATCGCGAGCCCTGGATCTTGAGTCGTGGCTGTGGTCCTGGATCATAGGTCCTGGATGGATATCCTCGTGGATTCATCTTCCTATTATACACACATGCATTTCCAAACATTTGGACTACCTATGTTGCAAATGTATTATCTTTTCAATTTACACACGGCATCTATTGCACGTCTGTCCGTCCTGGGAGAGGGATCCCTCCTCTGTTGCTCTCCCTGAGGTTTCTCCCATTTTTCCCTTTAAACTGTGGGTTTTCTTCGGAAGTGTTTCCTTGTACGATGTGAGGGTCTAAGGACAGAGGGTGTCGTATTGTCATACTGATATTTTGTACAAACTGTGAAGTCCACTAAGACAAATGTAACATTTGTGATATTGGGCTATATAAATAAACATTGATTGATAGACTGTATATATAAAGGTTCAGACACAGTTTGGAATTGACAACTTCCTACTGAGGTCAGTCTGCTGTATTTCTGCAGAGCAGAGAAACATGGCCAGTTTTTTTCACATCTTTAGCAGTGATGTTCAGACGACTATAACTAACAAAAAGTTATATGGTACATCACTATTTGTACAGAGACCAGATGTAAATCGTTGCTGGTAAATGTAGGGGAGAAGGGGGTAAATTGAGTTAGTGGGTAAATTGAACCACCCCCTGTAACCAGGCAACGCCTTAGAGTTGTAATCAAGTGACCAGAAATTATGCAAGCTCCACCCATTTTTCATTATGATATATATCCTTTATTTAACCAGGTAAAAGACTCATTGAGATTAAAATCTCTTTTCCAAGAGTGACCTGGCCAAGAAGGGCAGCATGTACAAAGTTACAACAGATAAAACACAGACATGACAGGCAGACAAATACAGCTATAAAACACAAATAAAATGGCACATTAGCCAGTCAATATGCGAAGTAAAACAAACTATTACAAATCATTCAAAACTGGCAAAATTTAAAACGATTTCAGGATATACGAGCACTCACATCTACCAATGGTGTCGTGTTCTCTGTCCTTTAAGATGGACCTGAATTCCCCCATAGTGATTACATCTGAGAGTTTCAGCTCCTTCTGTACATTGTTCCAAGCTGTGGGGGCAGCATATCTAATGCCTGTGAAAGAGAGATAGGCTACTCATTGTGGTCTGGTAAGTAAACATTTTTACAAAAAAACGTTTTTTGCTTGTCAAAGTAAATGTTCTAGATGTCAGGTTTAAACACATATATTGTATATGTTGATGTGTTGGCAGCGTATTAAACCATGTGAGTCATTAAGCTAAAAATGACTCTGAATTTTAATGCTAGGCTATTTTTTCTAAAATGGTGGCTATGGGGTAAAGTGAACCACGGGCCTTGGGGTAAGTTGAGCCAGTTTTTCAATGGAGAAATGAATGAAAGTAGGCCAAGTTGATAATAAGAGCTCATTGTAGGCTACATTTAAAGTTGAATTGACCCTGTGTTTGATTGGTAAGATGTATGAAATTGTATCACCATTTGTATGATTACTTTTCCTTTTAACATGTTAAAAAAAAATCAATCAATTCAATCGAAATTTATATAAAAAATATTTGAAAACTAAGCTTGTATTTGTTTTGTTATTTATTGTTTATAGTTACCTTTAAGATTTGTTGTAGGTATGCCCAGGTTTGAACAGGTATGCCCAGGTTTGACCAGTGGTTCAATTCAGCCCCTGACCTGGATCAACTTACCCTATACACTGGGGCAAGTTGAGCCACAAGACTTTCTTTTTTAAAGAAGTAATATTTTCACTGCCCTTGATCAAATATTAATTATTATCATTGCCATTGATAGGAGACATCCTGCATTATAGGTGTGTGTTTTCATTTTACTATGTGTCATTTCTCCTTGCTTAGAGGACAGCATAACAAAAAAATGGCTCAACTTACCCCACTCTCCCCTATATGTATAACTAGACTGCCTATACAGTATGAACAATGAAGTCACTGCTTTATTTATGCAGATGACTTTATGTTAAGTATTCATGGAGTAGCTACAATGTTAGCTGAGCCAAGGCCTAATTGGTCTGACTCCATTTAGAAAACAGGAATTTATTTATTTTGTTATTTCTGCATCCTTTTGACATTTATTCCAATTAAATCACAGCTAAATCTGTTTATAGTGAATGCATACCAACCTAGTGCACCAGATTATTTAAGCAGATGTGTGCTTTGCTGAACTGTGAACAGTTTGGTGAAATTCACTGAATTTCCTTCTCAATACTTTTCATATGTACCGAACACAAAGGAATCATAGAAAACAAAAACCTCTGGTAATAAACCCTTTCTTCTTGATTTCTGGGTGTATACATCAGTGAGCCCTTTAACAGCTCAACAGCAGACATACTGTACAAAATGAATGCATGTGACACCTATTTGCCTTGATGGGTGTATCTAAAGAGTTTAAGGGAAATCATATACTTTGAACTCATCAGAAAAGACTCAGGGGAACATTTTTATTTTGAAAATGAGGGCACTGATCCTGTAGGCAGAAGCCCTTCAGTTGCATTAATTTGCTATTTTTTGCATGCGGCCTGAAACGTTTGGATGAGCTCTCTAGAGGTTGTCGTCAGCCTCACTATGGCAGTGCCTACCACTTCAGTCTGTAGTGCTTTTCCACCATCAGAGAGCTCTGCATGTCTGTATGTGTGACTGCCAGTGTGTTGGATGTGCAGGGAGCATGGTTCAAAATCATCTTCAAACAGTCGCTGACACGCTATTGTGCAGAACATGCTGCGTCAAATGAGAATGGATCAGAGCTTCAAAAGCGTGAAAGTATGGGAAAATATGGGCAATCATGTCATTTGACCTGTCAATCAACAGTGTACTCACCAGGACATTGTGTTGGTGAATGTGTATGTTTGTGTGTGTGTGTGTGTGTGTGTGTGTGTGTGTGTGTGTGTGTGTGTGTGTGTGTGTGTGTGTGTGTGTGTGAGACACATCCAGACACAGAAGAGGTTTCCAGTTCTTCAATCAGATTTAAAAATACCTTATCATTTATGCAATTAGCTGCATACAGGTTTCAATAAGTGTCTTGGGGCCTTTGTTTACTTTACCTACAAAGAGGACCAGTCATTTAATTATTGAAGTTTCTTCGGTAGCCTATATTTAGTCATATTCTAATGAGAAGACAGTTTAGTACCCTTTTAATATTGAAATGGATTTGTTAATGTTCATAATATCTTCAAAAGGGAATGGAAATTTGACATCATCAATGACAAGTTGTCTATCTTTGGAGAATACCAGTGACCTCCACCTATTGACTTCCTCTACAGAGGAACTTATATGTAACTTTTGCACTTTTTAAACATGGTTGGGAGGCATGCTTTTATGTCACTGGCTGTAACATCCACTCCTATGACCAACGAACAAAACAAAAAAAAGGACCATGGGAATACATTTTATTAATCTAAACTAACAGGGACACGAGCAAACATCAGCAAGAGACGCTAAATGTGTTGGATGAACAAGAGTAACACAAACGACTACACTGGGAATATGATTTAAAACCAACACATCCTCACTCCCAGGTCGGCCTATGTTGACGTTATGTCAAGTCCCCTGTGTCGGCTTTTTCCAACGCAAGGGAAGGCCCTTAGCGTACATTTTCAACTTTCCGGGATGTCCATAGGCTTCTATATAGCTCCCTATGTTGTAGACGACTTGAGATCGCGAGTGAATGTTACCCGCAGATCCATTCTCACAGTGTTTATCAATCTTTTTCTTACTCAATATCAAGCCACACTTATTGTTTTTACTTCTTCATTTTAATTGAATAATGTAGGACTTTTGTTGTCGTCAGTTATGGGGAGAGTAGGGGCTCAGCATACTGAAATCTGTATCTGTATCTACATTAATGGACGTGCCGTTGTGCGATTAAGTGATTGCGCAATCATTACAAACTCTTCAACTACAACCCTAATTATATTTTAAAACATTTTAGAAGGCCTCACGAAATACTTTAATGTAAATTAAAATGTAAATGTGAAGGGATGTGTGTAATGTGGTGATTGACATTATTCACCCACGGATCTATGGGTTGGGGTATTGTTGCGCACGGACATTTTAGTTAACCGGACTTCCTGTTGATGTGAAATACGAAAACATTTTTTTTTAAATAAAATAATACTTTATTCCGAGTGTGCTTGCTTTTCTCTTAGGAGGTCATCACATAACGGCATTGTAATACACGATTCGGCTGCATTAAATATTACATATCTGCCGTAGTTCTCTATTTATAGAGCCCTGATGAGAAGACTTCTAGACAAACAGGAAGAGCTGCCGCCTAAACTGAATATGTGACGTGGATAATAAATATATCAGCAATCAAACAACATCTTACATTTCTCTTCACACAATACGTCTCCTTGCAGTATCAATACTAATTCGGCTGACTTTTATATTTCATCCAATCGGTATATTGGTATATTTACACCATAACGGACCACAGCTGATAGAAAGGGACACCTGGTGGTTAAAGCACGTTATTGAAATGTATTATTTTTATTATTAGATATTAATAGGAGACACAGACAGACAAACTAATAAGGCTTTATTTAAACATTAAAGAATACTTTAGGTTAAGGTATTATTTTGAATAAGAAAAAAGCTTTGGGGGTATAAATATTAAGCCTGACAAAGTACTAATATATTGCTTTCCTGCAATGTTAACTACTGTATGTTTAAGCACTTATTTTAACTGATATTATACATATGTATTATACTATTATAAGATGTATGTAGATAGTGTAAGAAATGTGCAGAATACAACAGTTTAATGGTGGAGGTATACATACATATTGATAGATGTCAAGTTTTTCATCTCCGACCTTGTCAGGTATTGTACATTCAATAAATGAAGAACACAGAATTATGAAATATAAAACACAGAATTTGTGTGATTATACTAAATGATTTACAAACCACTGCATATTTACAACTGTTACACATGCTGATGTAACGCAAATGTTTCCAACTTGGGATCAATAAAGTATATCTTATCTTAAGATGATCGATGGCTACTGCCATATTTGCAAAATTTGCCTCAAAACCTTGACAAGTGCATGTTTCAGGCTTATCAATGAACAACAGGAGGGGTCACAGACATAAGACCAGCTGTTAAATAAAGCTCTTCTGACCTTAGCTGTCATGTGGGTATATATTAATGCTGCCCATTATGGGCACAAGCAATGTTCACCCATTTATTAAATTGGGTCATTCTACAGAAAAGGTGGAATCTGGGTGATACAAATCTGCTGAAATATATTCCTTCTAAAACATCTAAAACCGGTTAAATAGCAATAACTAACTCTTAACTTGATGAATCCACAACAAGTAGAGCTTAAACACAGCACAGCACCCTCTCCTTCTGTCTCAATGAACTGGCCCTCACAAAAACAAAAAATGTCTCTTTCATACACTCCGCCCCCTGGTATACCCCCAAACTCCGCCAAATGAAATCAAGGAAACGTCAACTTGAACGCCAACACAAGAAAACCACACTAACAGTCCATCTTCAAATCTACAAAGACTATCTCCAGCAGTACAGTACAACGCACTCAAAGCAGCCCGGTCTAATTACTACTCACAACTCATTCAGTCAGGCTCCAGCAACCCCAAGCGTCTGTTCTCCACCATCAGCAAACCTCTCAAACCCTGTGACAACGCCACCTCGTCCTTCACCACCGAACAGTGCAACTCCTTCCTCTCGTTTTTCCAAACCAAAATCAGCAACATTTACAGCAATCTGACACCCTCATCAGCACCCCCACCTTCCCTCCTGGCTCCCCTCCTTCACCTCACAGCCCCTGTCCCACTTCTCCCCTGTGACCCCCATGCAACTGTCCGACTTCATGACTAGAATTAACTCCACCTGCACACTTGACCCAATGCCCTCCAAATTTGTTAAAGAGAGCCTCCCTGCCATCTCCCAACTCATCGCCACCATCATTAACTCCTCCCACAGATCTGGATCAGTTCCCCCCTCTCTCAAACTGGCTGCTGTCACACCCATTTTCAAAAGACCTGGACTCACACCTGACATCATGTCCAACTTCCGGCCCATCTCAAATCTCCCCTTTCTGTCAAAAATACTTGAACGTGTCGTTGCCTCACAACTTAAAGCCCACCTCAGCTCCAATGATCTCTTTGAGCCATTTCAATCCGGTTTCCGATCAAAACACAGCACCGAAACAGCTCTTCTCAAAATCACAAACGACCTCCTCCTCTCCTCTGACTCCGGCAACCTTAACATCCTCATCCTCCTCGACCTCACCGCAGCATTCGACACCATCAACCACGCCATCCTGCTGTCCCTCCTCGAACCATCACTCAACATCACCGACACTGCACTCTCCTGGCTGAAATCCTACCTCACCGACAGACATCAGTTTATCAACATCAACAACTGTACCTCCTCCACTGCTCCTCTGTCCCAAGGTGTCCCCCAGGGTTCGGTGCTTGGCCCCCTCCTCTTCATCCTCTACATGCTCCCCCTTGGCAAAATAATTTGTCGCCACAACCTTCAATTTCACTGCTACGCCGATGACATCCAACTTTATATCTCAACAAAAACCATCACCCCCACAACACACTCCACTCTCACCAACTGTCTCTCAGAAATAAAAGCATGGATGCAAACAAACTATCTCCAACTGAACAGTGCCAAATCAGACATCATCATCATTGGCCCCCCATCCCGTATCAAAGACATCCAGAATTTCAACTTCACCATTGACAGCCACACTCTATCTCCCCCCCCCCTCACATCCACAACCTCGGAGTCATCTTCGACAGTCAGCTCAAATTCAACCACCACATAAATCACATCACCAGGACCGCCTTTTTCCACCTCAAAAACATTGCCCGTCTCCGCCCATCACTCTCCTCCTCTGCTGCTGAAACCCTGATTCATGCATTCATCACTTCACGACTCGACTACTGCAATAGCATCCTCTACGGCAGTGGTTCTCAACTGGTGGGTCCCGTTTCCAGTGGGTCGCGGATGTGTGAGTGAAGAAAAAAAAATTGAAAAAAAAAAAATTGGAATTATTTTTATTTTTTTTGGGAGAAAAAGTCAAACTTCTATTTTGAAGGCCCGATTTTCTAACGCTGTGCATGCAGTCGGCGTTTGACTGGATGTTCCGGAGACCATAAACGGTTTTGAAAACTTCTGTCACGTAGTGATCATCTTCTCAATAAAATATCTTTGCTGATGTTTTTTCGAGTCTTCTGGCCTTTGATCAGAATCAAGATTGTCCCCACAGAGAATAACTTTGCGGTAGAACTATTCTTTATACATCCATGGGTACAACTTCCGATAGAAATGAACACATAATGAAATATGACCCCCGGTTTCATGATTGACAGGTCACAGAACAATGGGAGCTATCTACCCTTACCCACAATTTAAAGTCACAGACTATCTCCTCTTTGCTCTTCTCGCAGCAAGATGTCAGAACAAAGTGAAAAACAAACAATGGCATAAAATATTATTAATATGTCGGGTAGTAATAGATTTATTTATTTTCTTCTCAGAGTGTACCAGAATGCATAGTTTATGTTAATATTTATAAAAATCTCCTGGGGGAGAATCCCCCCAGACCCCCCTGCTGGGGTTGGGTTTTCAGCATGCATGCCTTTTTATATAGTTCAGCTTTGATTCCATCATCTCATTAAACCTTTTTTAAAAGCATACTTTAGTTCTGTGAAGGGATATAAGGGATATATGCACTGTACTTCACTTGTATTAATATTGTATGCTGAAAAGCGTATATATTACAGCACGTTTTTTGTTGAATAGATTTGAGTGCTTCAAAATGTTGGGTCGCGATGTATTGACCAAGTAAAAAGTGGGTCCCGAGGCCTGACCAGTTGAGAACCACTGCTCTACGGCATACCATCCAACCTAATCAATAAACTCCAACATATCCAGAACTCTGCTGCCCGCCTCCTCACCCACACCCGCTCCCGAGACCACATCACTCCCGTCCTCCAGAACCTCCACTGGCTCCCCGTCCGTCAAAGAATCAACTTCTTTTATTATTTTTATACTTTATACAAAGCTTATTTGTATAGGAATGTCACTGGTGTTACGTGTTACCAGGAAGAAGAGTAACACCAGTGACGGTAACACCAGTGACAATTTGGAGAAAACACTACCATTTTAACAAAATGGCTGCAATGTGTCAGACCAAATATGGCTTCAGTCAAAATCTTCAATACAATACATTTTCCCATTCAAATGTTCACCCCTAGGGCTATGCAATGAGTAATGACAGACTTGAAAGACGCACGTACAATTTGAAGATAAAATGACACCTTTAACAAACAAAGTAAGAAGTATCTGACTTTCCTTATGTCCACTGCACTGTCTCAAATGATCTCTTGTTACAGGAGGCACTTCAGAGACAGTACCTTATTTCAAAATAAAAGCGTTTTGTGTAGCAGTAACACCAATGACGTAATTTTGGGTGACTGACATTTATTTGATATTATTAATAATAATTTGCGTTTTTTGTTACCATTTCAGTGTTATATTTAATGCTTGTTATGTTATGTAAATATAAATTTGATTTATTTATTGAAAAACCTATAGGCTATTAAAACTATAGGCTATTAAATCTATAGGCTCCACTTCCATGTATGATCAAAGTGACAAGGCAGTTCCTTGAACTTGACATTTTAAATAAATTGCAATTTACGTATAAAACCATTTTTTATTTAGTACCAATGCAAAGAAAATCTCTATTTATTCAACATATATAATGAATGTGAGTATAAGGTCAACGTCATGTATTTTGGTGTCTGCAAAGGTAAGTGTCAGCACTTCCACCTTTTCTGTAGAATGACCCAATTTATATGTTTTAAATTGGAGTGTCTCCTACCTCCAGGGATGTACACAGTTTAATACTGACAACTTCTTATTATGGGAAATACGAAAACATCTTTTAAAACTACAATTCTCAGTAGAGACGTGCCATAGATAGAGAGCATGTTGCGAAACACACAATAGCCAGCATGTGTAGTTCTGGGGACGGGGTGGGGAGGGGGGACGGGGTGGACCCGTTCAAATCCAATTTTGGACAGTCTGCCGTGGTTCCATCCCATTTCAAAGTGTTGTTCGGCGCTGGGCTTAACCCTCGGAGCACACTATCCAATCACAGAGCTTGAGGACTGTCACAGGGTTTGTCAAGCGAAGCGGAGAGAATACTTACTTCCGGGTGTAAAATTCTCTAAAGCAACTACTATGAGCTGCTCCGACCCTCGGCCCTGACGGACTCCAACTTGTGTTTATTAATCAAACAAATAAATAAACACAAGGATAATTATGTGTTATTGTTGAGTAAATAACAGTGTGTGGTTTAGAAACCCATTAATACAGATACAGATACAGATTTCAGTATTCTGAGCCCCTACTCTCCCCATAACTGACGGCAACAAAAGTCCTACATTATTCAATTAAAATGAAGAAGTAAAAACAATAAGTTTGGCTTGATATAGAGTAAGAAAAAGGTTGATAAAGGCTGTGAGAATGGATCTGCGGGTAGCATTCGCTCGCGATCTCGAGTCGTCTACAACATACGTTTAGGGAGCTATATAGAGGACTATGGACATCCCGGAAAGCTGAAAATGTACGATAAGGGCCCCCCCCCTTGCGTTGGAAAAAGCCGACACAGGGGGCTTGACATAACGTCAACATAGGCCTGGGAGTGAGGATGTGTTGTTTAAAACAGGAACTATCGCAGTATAAATACATATACTGGGAGATTAGTGAAGCATGACATGCCGATGTTTTGTTAGCACTCAGTTAGTATAGCATTAGCTGTCTAACCTTTGTCTGGTTGACTCTATAGTCATTAACACCTGTAGACACTGTTCGAAATGGGGGGGAGCCAGTGGGAGCTTGGCTCCCCCGAAGAGGGAGGGAGCTCCCCTGAAGGCCGACTTTGAGATAAATAGGGGGAGCCTAAAAGAATCGTGCATATTTGTGTCACACAGATTAGAAATGTTGAGTTTCTGTAAATAAAAGTTCTTGAAATAAATAATAGTCATTGTTCATTACAGTTTCTGAATATTAGAATATAAGATATTTTTTTTTATATATGATTTATTTTTGAGATTTTCAATACACAAATACAGCAGCAATACAATGCATTACCCCTGCGATTTCTAACAAAACAACCCCAAGACACAATACATCAGTTACAATTAGACAATAATGAAATAAAAAAAATAATAGTAATAATAATAATAAAAAAAAATAAAAAAAATAATAAAAAACAAACAGGGAAAGAAGAAGAAAAAAATAAAAAATAAATAAATAAAAACCTGCGAGACATTTTGTGAGCATACCTGTGAGCTGTTGCGGTACAGGGGGGGGGGCGACTCAGCCAATGGGGACAGACTCCAACTGGAGGGACTTAACATGTTCTAAGAAGGGTAGCCATATTTTTGTGAACTTCAAGTCTGAGCCCCTAATACAGTGTTTAATTTTTTCCAATTTCACAAAGTATAGGGCATCCTTTATCCAATGTGTATGAGAGGGGGGACGAGGACTCTTCCAATGCATCAAAATAACGCGCCTAGCCAGCAATGTGAGGAAAGCTACAAGTTCAGCAAAATAGGATGGCAGTAAATGGTTAATGGGTAAGACACCAAACAGGCCAATTAAGGGTGAGGGATGGATGGTAACAGACGTGATAGCTGAGAGTGAGTCAAAGACAGACTTCCAAAACTGAGATAGGGTGGGGCAAGTCCAAAACATGTGGGCGAGATTAGCTGGTCCTAGGTGACATTTATCACAATTAGGATCAGTACCAGGATAGATGCGAGCTAGTTTACTTTTGGACCAGTGCACTCTATGGACCACTTTACATTGTAAAACCCCGTGGCGGGCACAAATGGATGATGTGTGGACACGTTTCAAAATAGACTGCCAAACCTCAGTCCCTATCTCTATATTGAGGTCCTCTGACCAATTAGTTCGAAAGTTATCAGAGGGCAGAGGGTGGCATGTGAAAAGAGTATTGTATAGCTTTGAAATGGTACCCTTGAGGTTAGGGTTAATACTTAAGATAGTGTCAACCCAGGTAGAAGGAGGAATAGCAGGGAAACTTGGAAAACGATTACGAATAAAATCTCGGACTTGTAAATATCTAAAGAAGTGGGACTTGGGTAGATTGAATTTACGGGCCAGCTGATCAAAAGATGCAAATGTTCCATCAATGTAAAGTTGTTTTACAGACACAATCCCATTGATCTCCCATATTGAAAAGGCAGCATCAGTGATGGAGGGAGTGAACAGCGGATTGGAATGCACAGGGGACAGTAGCGGTATTCCCTGGAACCCAAAGTGCCGTTTAAGTTGAGTCCAGATCTTGAGACAGTTTTTAACTACAATATTTTTGGAGTATTTTGAGGATGGTAACGCCAGGGGGAGGCACAAGAGGGACACCAGAGAAGAAGAGCCACATGAGGCATCCTCAATCTGCAGCCACGGTGGAGGTTGTTTGTTAATACAACGCCAGGACAATAAAGTTTGAATGTTAGCGGCCCAATAGTAAAATAAAAAGTTAGGCAATGCTAAGCCACCCATTTCCTTGGTTTTTTGAAGAATGTTTTTTCGAATTCTGGGCGTTTTCTTGTTCCATATAAACTGAGAAATTGAGCGATCGAGTGAATGGAAGAAATGTCTCGGAATAAAAACTGGTATGCTCTGAAAAAGATATAGAAATTTGGGGAGCACATTCATTTTAATGCAATTTATTCTGCCAGCCAGAGATAGAGGTAGGAGAGACCAACGTTGGAGGTCTTGAGTCAGTCGGACCAACAGAGTGGAGAAATTGCACCTAAACAAATCTGAGAAGCTCTTGGTCACGCAAACGCCCAGATACTTAAAACTTGCCAGAGATGTCTTAAATGGTAACTTTGAAAGGGGGTAGGCTGTAGCTGCAGCGTTAATGGGAAGCAGTTCACTTTTGTTAAAATTTAACTTATAACCCGAAATCTGCCCAAACTCTCTCAGCACAGCCGATACTGGAGGAATAGATTTGTCTGGGTCCGAGATGAATAGCAGAAGGTCATCAGCATACAAGGAGAGTTTATGCTCAACTCCCCCCCTTGAGATGCCCTGCATCTGACTGGACCTGAGGGCCACCGCCAGCGGCTCAATGGCAATGGCAAACAAAAGAGGAGAAAGTGGACAACCCTGCCGAGTTCCACGCTTGAGGGGAAAATAATCAGAATAATCATTATTTGTGCGGACGGAAGCGAGGGGAGATGTATATAGAAGCCTAATCCATGAAATAAATGTGTCGCCAAACCCAAATCTTCTCAATGTGTGAAATAAATAAGGCCATTCTACCCGGTCAAAAGCTTTCTCAGCGTCCATTGAAATAATAATTTCCGGGGAATCAGGAGAAGAGGGTGAATATAATATATCAAATAGCCGTCTGACATTGTGAAAAGAGTGTCTGTCTTTAACAAACCCTGTTTGATCTGTGGAGATGATAGTAGTCAGAACAGATTCTAAACGTTTTGCTAGCACCTTAGCTAAAAGCTTGACGTCAGCACAAAGCAAAGATATAGGGCGGAAATTACCACAAAGAAGTGGATCCTTGTCCTTTTTCAGTATAAGAGAAATAGTAGCCTGACGTAGCGTAGGGGGAAGTGTGCCAGATTGAAACGATTCATTAAACATGTTAAGCAATAGAGGGGTTAACTTATCAGAAAACATTTTTAAAAATTCAGCTGGGAAGCCATCAGGGCCCGGACATTTCCCACTCTGCATCGACATTAGAGCAGCTTTGACTTCATTAACTGTGAAGGGTTCATCTAACCCAGACGATGTTTCAGGGTCAATGGAGGGGATGTTTAGGGACTTGAAGAAGTTGTCATATTGTGTCTCATCAGATGAGCTCTCAGAAGTATATAATGAACTATAAAAGTCCTTGAATTGGTCATTAATGGTTTGAGGATTCATAGATATTCCATCAGCAGTATTAATTTGAGTGATGTGCTGAGAGGAAGAGAATTGTCGAATTTGGTGGGCAAGTATTTTGCTCGGTTTATCTCCGAATTCATAGTAATTGTGGCGTGTTTTTAAAAGTGATTTTGTTGCCTCTTCTGAGGCCAAAATGTCAAATTCAGCCTTTTTTGTCAGTAATTCTTTGAGAATATCTGCACTGGGGGAGTCCACACATCTTGTCTGCAGATCCGATAAAGCCCTGGAAAGGCAGATACTCTTCTCAGTGTTGATTTTTCTTTGGTAAGCGCAATAGGATATTATTTCTCCTCTTAGATAGGCCTTGCACGCTTCCCAAATTGTTGCTGCAGATACAGCCGGGTTAACATTAGTGGAAATAAAAAGGTCAATGCGATTCCTAATAGTTTTGATAAAATCCGGGTCAGAAAGTAGTAGTGAATTGAAGCGCCAGGGGGAACGTGACAAGGACCTGCCGGGAAGAGAGATGTCAACAATGACAGTTGCGTGATCCGATATAACTATAGGGCTGTATGAGCACGAGCTGACAGAGGGGAGCAATTTGTTATCAATAAGAAAGAAATCAATTCGGGAGAAAGTACCATGAACAGGAGAAAAGAAAGAGAACTGTTTGGCACTAGGATTAAAAAAGCGCCAGACATCTGAGACTGCGTATTGCTCCATGAACAGTTGGATAACTTTGGAAGATTTAGATGGGGCAGAGGGCTTGTTAGATGAACGGTCAAGTGAAGGATCAATACAACAGTTAAAATCCCCTCCCAGAATGAGCTGGCTGGAATTTATGTCAGGAATGGAGAAAAGAAAATTTCTGAAAAAGTCCTCGTTGTCAAAATTTGGGCCATACACGTTCGCCAACGTCAGATTGTTGCCACATATTTTGCCAGTTGCGATAATAAAACGGCCACTTGGGTCTGATATAACATTGGACACAGAGAATGGGACAGATTTATGAACAAGAATTGCAACGCCTCGGGCCTTACTTGAAAAGGAAGAATGGTAAAGCTGGCCCACCCACCCTCTGCGAAGTTTAAGATGGTCTGATGGTTGTAGGTGGGTTTCTTGCAAAAAGGCAATTTTTGTGTTTAAATGTTTTAGATGGTTAATCACATTGTTACGTTTCACAGAAGAATTCAGGCCCCTGACATTCCAACTAGCAAATCTTAAAGCACCACTTGGTGAGAGTGAGTTAGAGTTTAGCATACAATGATACTGGGCAGGTGGTGTACCTGCATGTACCTGTCCCCATACCGGGCACCTCTCCCCCGCCGACAAGCAACAGGGAGAGAAAAGGTGTGGCGTGAGACTGAGTTTAGTATATGAAGTGTCGAAGCAGCCCACAGGCAAAGGATAAGATAACATGAAATAAACAATATAATAAAAAACCTAACTGAAAAAACATTGGACAAACAATTCTCCCCCCCCCCCACCCACCCCTCCCCTAAACCCGGATCCCAGCACAGTTGTTGCAAAAACAAACAACAACAAACACTCTGATACCATGATCAGCATACCTTGCTACTTCCTTAATTCTATCGCTCAATTCCCACAACAATGTATAATTGAACTTTAACAGTGAAAATGTAACCTTTTTTAAATACCTCAAACAGAGCACTTCAAGAAATGTGCATCTGGTTTAACAGGATATTTAGAGCACTTAAGCTTTGCCATTACAGCAACCTGCCGGACATATGCCTAAAAAGACAATGTTAACCTAACAAAAGAATATGACTGCATCAATGTATGTCTGAGTTGACAGTTAAAGTACATCTAGAGCAGTTATATAACACAGTGTAACTACATGACAGTTAGCTTGCTTACGGAGCTATGTTCAAGTCCTGAACAAACTTGACGGCCTCTGGAGCAGACATGAGCCATGTCCGGTCCCCGTTAGGCAGGGTGATGCGCAGCTTGGCTGGGAAGAGGAGAGCCGGCTTGTACCCACGCTTGTACAGCTCAGCCATGGGGCTTCTGTACTCGGCGCGCTGCTTTAACACGTCGGGGCTGTAGTCATCATACAAGCGGATCTTATGGCCTTTGTAGTTCAGCTCACCCTGCCTGCGGGCCTCACGGATCACTAGGTCCTTAATTTGGAAGCGGTGGAAGCGCAGGATGACAGGTCTCGGTCTCCCTCCTGGGGCAGGCTTTGGCGCGAGGCTCCGGTGAGCTCGGTCAAGCTCGGGGGGCGAAGCAAGAATCTCCGTGCCGAGGATATCAACGAGGAGTTGAGAGAAGAAGGCAGATGGACGGGGACCTTCGATAGATTCAGGTAGGCCAATAATCCGAAGATTTTGGCGTCTGCTGCGTCCCTCCAAATCTGCTACCTTAGTTTTGAGTGTCTCGTTGTCCCCCTTCAGAGCGGAGCATGCGTTCTCAAGTTGCTGGAGACGCTGGTCGACTTCATTAGCATTAGCTTCCAGAGAATGTATACGCTGCCCGTGGTCTGTGATAGTGGAATGTATGCTGTCCAGGGTAGATGTCAGAGACTCGAATGAGGATTTGAAATCAGCCGTGAGAGCTGCTCTATGTCCATCCAGTAGCAAGCTAATGTCAGCCAAAGTTATGCTAGGAGTCGAAGCTTTAGTAATGTTAGGAGTCGGAGCTGGAGACCCTTTGTCCTTTTCAGCTTGTTTTCCCTTTGCTTTCGACATTGCCGGAGGTCTTTGCAGTTAACACTGGCTTATAAAGCCGTTGACAAAAAATTATGTTGAAAAAGGACGAGGTTTAAAAGGTAAATAAGAGTGGGAAATCTAGAGCCAACCGAGCGCGCGTCTATTCAGCACACCCCATACCGGAAGTCGAATATAAGATATTTAACTCTGGCTTTGTAATAAAAAATATGGCGAAACGAAAACAGCCAAGCCTCGCAGCTTTTGGATTCACAAGCAAAGAAGCAAAGGAGTCTAAAAATGACAACGTGAACGGAACAACTTTTAGTTGGCCAGCTGTAAGCGGCGTTAGGGTCGAGTTTGACAGCTCCACACCGAGGCAGAGGCCTGCCGATGCGGAGCCTGAAGAGGCTTCAACAACGGCCACAGTCGCCGGCGCAACCTGCGCTAGCGAACCTTTCCTGACGATGCCCATGACCTGCCTTTTAACTGGACACAGAAAATATGGAGTGAGTGGAATGAAAGTTATCCATGACTTTTCAAAAAAAAAAAAAAATGTAGATGTGAGATTTGCAAAGAGGCAAAAAGTATATTGATCTCCCTGCCGCTCGCAAAAAAATCCACCTTTGTGCACCTTTCACAAGAATGGATTCAAGGAAAAGTCAGCTGTGATCAACAGAATAACCTGCGGAAAAAGATGTATAAGCACTAAGAGCCAGGGACACGAAAAAGCGATCGAAATTTCGGAGATGAGAAAAAAGATGTCCTACCAAACAAGGTAGGCCTATTGGCAATCAATATTGATCTAATACAGGAAACATATACATCTTTCAGGTCTGCCTATATGATTGCCAAAAAAATAAATAAATAGGGCTCCCCCGAAAGCAAATGGGTAATTCGAACACTGCCTGTAGATCTGTAGGTCCTGCTGATATAAACTGATATAAGCCTCATCCCAATACCCCTCCTCGACTCCTCTCTTCCCCTCCTCCGGGACTTGACCGGGAAATCGATCAAGACACTCCATTTTGAAGGACGTCCCAATAGCTAAAATGCACAGGGAGGAGTCGAGGAGGGGTCAGGGATACTATAATTATATTTTTATTTAAATGTAGGCTACATTTTACACCAAAACGGAACACAAAAGCAGGACCAACCATCATACATTGAATTCCTTGACTAACTACAGGCCTGTCTCTCTCCTCCCGTTCCTGTCTAAAACACTTGAACGGGCTGTCTTTAAACAACTCTCCTGTTATCTCCATCAGAACAACCTTCTGGGTCTGGTTTCAAGGCAGGTCACTCCACAGAAACTGCCCTCCTTGCTGTCACTGAGGAACTGCACACTGCTAAAGCAGCCTCCCTCTCCTCTGTCATCATCTTGTTGGACCTGTCTGCTGCATTCGACACGGTGAACCATCAGATCCTCCTTCGCACTCTCCAAGAATTTGGAGTTTCAGGCTCTGCACTTTCCCTCATCACCTCATACCTCAAAGACCGCACCTACAGGGTTACTTGGAGAGGGTCGGAGTCCGACCCTTGTCAATTAACTACAGGGGTCCCTCAGGGCTCTGTTCTTGGTCCCCTCCTCTTCTCCTTTTACACAAACTCCCTCGGATCTCTCATTAGCCCGCATGGTTTTTCATACCACTGCTACGCTGACGACACCCAATTAATTCTGTCCTTTCCCCGCTCAGAGACCCAGGTCGTCGCATGCATCTCTGCTTGTCTAGCTGACATCTCTCAGTGGATGTCTGCTCATCACCTCAAGCTCAACCTTGACAAGACTGAACTGCTTTTCCTTCCAGGAAAAGATTGTCCCACTCTTGACCTAACAATCAACAACGGCACCTCTGTTGTTTCCCCGACTCAGACTGCAAGGAATCTAGGTGTGATCCTAGTTAACAACCTGTCCTTCACTGCAAACATCGCTGCTACAACCCGTTGCTGCAGATACACGCTTTACAACATCAGGAGTATACGTCCCCAGTTGACCCAGAAAGCGACGCAGGTTCTGGTCCAGGCTCTCGTCATCTCACGCCTAGACTACTGCAACTCCCTCCTGGCTGGTCTACCTGCATGTGCCATCCGACCTCTGCAGCTCATCCAGAATGCAGCGGCTCGTCTGGTCTTCAACCTTCCTAAATTCTCCCACACCACGCCACTCCTCCGCTCCCTCCACTGGCTTCCGGTAACTGTTAGAATCCACTTCAAGACAATGGTACTTGCGTACCATGCTGCGAATGGATCTGGCCCTTCCTACATCCAGGACATGGTTAAACCGTACACCCCAGCACGTGCACTCCGCTCTGCATCAACCAAACTGCTCGCTGCACCCTCGCTGCCAAGGGGACCCAAGTTCCCATCAGCAAAAACACGTGGGTTTGCTATCCTGGCTCCAAAATGGTGGAATGAGCTCCCCATTGACATCAGGACAGCAGATAGCTTACACACCTTCCGGCACAGACTGAAAACTCATCTCTTTCGACTCCACTTCGAGCAATAGAATTAGTAACAAAGCACTTATATACTAATAAAGGACTGGCTTACCTAAAGCCAGTTGAGTAGCACTTGAAATGTTTTTGCTCTATGAAACCTGATGTACTTATATGATTCTGTTTTCTTCCAGTTTGTATTTTGTTGGTCGAACGCACTTATTGTAAGTCGCTTTGGATAAAAGTATCAGCTAAATGCAATGTAATGTAATGTAATGTAACAAGAGAAAGATTCATTCATTTAAATACATATTTAACCAGAAATGGGCCGGTTCTAAGGGGTTATTCAGTTAAGCCCGACGAAAGGGGATACAGCTGTGCACATGTCATCATTAGCAGACGTCGTTTACAGTGGCGGCTGGTGGAAAATATTTTTGGTGGGGCTGTTGATATAGTGAGTAAAAAAAATTTTTTGGGGAGAAATTACCCCTTAAATTAGGAATTCTGGTGATGTAATGGCACGTTTCCAGTGCAGCGCGGAGCTCGCTTTAATGCTGCATTCAGACCGGACACGATGCGAATATTCGCTTCGCTCTAAACGCTCCTATCGCATCGCTCTTGTCGCTCGAGTTTCACCGTGGCTGCCAGCTGTGTTTACTCGCATCATTCAAACAAGACGCACTGGCTCGGGAGCTACAACTACAACAAAATGAACATATTTTACCGTGATTAAATTGTAGTACACGTTTCTAAATGATGCCGACGTAACAACATACTGATACCGGTTAGTAAAAATCATGAATTAATGCTTTGACAAGTCTGCAGACAGACGGCAGGTGAAAAACCTTTTAGAATGCTTGTTTTCTGAATGGAGCTTGGCTAAGCTAACGTTATATATGCTCCGACCGCCCACACTCACAACAACGGCCTATACAGACATAAATAAACCAGCGACTGTATTCTCCATGACACAGACAGTCTGTGGTTTGTACTTGTTTAACTTTTGTCTAGTTTCTGAACAGATCGTAGCTGTCCCCGGCTGTTTGAAGAGCAAGCATGGGAAACAAAAGATAGCATTTACCTGTTTGCATCCAGCTAGCCATGCCTTTCTGGTGTACCAGCTACGTGAGAAGCCTCGTTTTGTCTTTTTCACGAGCTTGCTGTGATATATACAAATCGAGTTGGTCCGGTTCAAGGTCTTTAAGTATCAATTTATCTCCCAAACTTCTCCTTTCGAAAGGATTGGAGTGTAGCTCTTGCACGGAATTGGGTGCGGACCGAGGTCCGGCGACTCCACCTGCACACCATTCTCATCCAACTACTGCGTCACCTTGGTCACTCACGAGTCTAAAAAACAACTCACGTCAAGCAACGTGGGCGCCAACGTGAGCGCCCTCGTGACCAAAATATTTGACGGCGCTGATTAGCTGAAATTATGTTTCGGCGGCACAGTTTACTATTGAGACTTTTGCAACGTGCTGGTTGCTGCTGTTTGGCTCGGGGGCACCGCCCGGTAATGATAAACTAATGCCATGGGCAAGGCCAGGCAGGAAACATGTGACTTATCAGTAACTTTAGACATCGTAACACAATTTTAAATTAGATTTTATTGTAGATTATACATTTTACTGATACCAATTGTATGATATTTACCTTGTTCATTAAAAATAAAAATATAAAATATATATATTTTTTAAATATTTTTTTTTTAAATATTTTTTTTTATATATTTTTTTGTATGTGGGAAGAGGTGGGGCGGCGCCCCTAGCGCCCCTATGGGCCGGCCGCCACTGGTCGTTTAAGAGTGACGTTTGAGTGAATGAGGACATCCCAATTAATACCTGAGGACTCCTCCGTCCTCGGGTCACTTCCTCGTGTCTCTCGCTCGCATCTTACGGAGGCGGAGCTAAGATGCAAGGAAGGGACGCGAGTGAGGGAAAGGAGGAGTCGAGGAGGGGTATTGGGATGAGGCTATAGAGTGCCACAGTGACGCGTCCTAAAACACGGAAGTAAGTTAGTATTTTACCACCAATTTTCGAATCATAAATCTATCGATTAGATGGCAAGTATGGAGGAAGGAGGGGTGCGGGAGGAGACAAAAGGGAGGATACACAGACTACGCGGAAGTGTTTTCACTACTCGCATATAAAAGCCCCGCCCCCACCTTCACAGCTGGTCGATTTCAACCATAGACTGTATATATAAATGGACATAGTGTTCGTGATGTCACCCATAGGATTCTGCAGAGTTGCCGGGAAGCCCTTAGTAGGCGGCCACTAACGGCTCGACTGTGACGTCAGAGTCTAATCCCGCCTGCTCCAAATAAGGGCAAAGAGGCGGAGCCGAGGCGGGACCTGCTGCCTCCGAACTGGAAGTAAACAGAGCTAGCTCAGGCTAAGAAGCTAAGCTAACATGAAATACATGCATACCAAGTTACTGCTAACAGTGTAGTTCCCCTATATACACGTTACATTCATAATCAAATGAGACAATCTGCAAGAGAATTAGCTATATTTTGTTATTCTTAATGCTTGTCATTCACACGTATATATACATATATTTGTGTGTGTGTGTCTGCATCTGTAGCCTGTTATTGTCTCATTATACCGCACTCTCAATTAATTCAAAGTAAATATGTGGGGGAACAATGTTCAGCTGATGTAACAGAGATTATAAAATACAGGGCTATGACAAAACACTCCACAGCTGATGCAGCTGTTGCCACATAATAATGAACGGAGTCGCTTTAATATGACCGCTCAGAGGAGAGGAGTTCTCATTTCTTTAAACGTCTGCTGCTTCCGCTCCTCTCTCCTCGGTTCCCCTCCTCGGTCCTCTGCTCGCATCTCCTGTGGGCGGGACTAAGGGTCCTTCTCACTTCGGTTAAATGGATTCCTTGCGTCCCTCACTTGCGTCGTTTCCCTGCGTCTAGTCCATCCCACCAGGGAAGCATGGAGGGATGCAAGGAAACCACGAGAAGCAAGGAAATTAGTTTTAAGAGCAATGGGACGTTCTTTCCTCCGGAGCGTCACGTGAAGCGACGTCCGTTTGTGATGACACTGCACAGCTGATCTTCTGACAGCAGCTCTGTCCCCGTTATTTTCACAAACACCCCCACCTCTGTTAGTACACATTTACTGACACAAACATTTGTATCATCTGTTGTAGACCCAAATAAATAAAATAAAATAAGAACTCATTCTCAAAGACCCAGGTCGTCGCACGCATCTCTGCTTGTCTAGCTGACATCTCTCAGTGGATGTCTGCTCATCACCTCAAGCTCAACCTTGACAAGACTGAACTGCTTTTCCTTCCGGGAAAAGATTGTCCCACTCTTGACCTGACGATCAACATCGGCACCTCTGTTGTTTCCCCGACTCAGACGGCAAGGAATCTGGGTGTGACCCTAGATAACAACCTCTCCTTCACTGCAAACATCGCTGCTACAACTCGTTGCTGCAGATACACGCTGTACAACATCAGGAGGATACGTCCCCAGCTGACCCAGAAAACCACCCAGGTTCTGGTCCAGGCTCTCGTCACCTCACGCCTAGACTACTGCAACTCCCTCCTGGCTGGTCTACCTGCATGTGCCATTCGACCTCTGCAGCTCATCGAGAATGCAGCGGTTCGTCTGGTCTTCAACCTTCCTACATTTTCCCACACCACTCCGCTCCTTCGCTCCCTTCACTGGCTCCCGGTAACTGCTAGAATCCACTTCAAGACACTAGTACTTGCATACCATGCTGCGAATGGATCTGGCCCTTCCTACATCCAGGACATGGTTAAACTGTACACCCCAGCGCGTGCACTCCGCTCGGCATCAGCCAAACGACTCGCTGCACCCTCGCTGCGAGGGGGACCCAAGTTCCCATCAGCAGAAACACGTGGGTTTGCTATCCTGGCTCCAAAATGGTGGAATGAGCTCCCCATTGACATCAGGACGGCAGAAAGCCTGCACATCTTCCGGCGCAGACTGAAAACTCATCTCTTTCGACTCCACTTCGAGCGATAGAATTACTAACAAAGCACTTATATACCAATAAAGGACTGGCTTATCTATAGCCAGTTGAGTAGCACTTGAAATGTTTGGCTCTATGATACCTGATGTACTTATATGATTCTGTTTTCTTCTGGGCTGTGTCTTCCTGGTCGTATGTACTTATTGTAAGTCGCTTTGGACAAAAGCGTCAGCTAAATGCAATGTAATGTAATGTAATGTAATGTCAAAAAAGATAAACGCCATTCTTAAAATGTATAAATGAACAATAGTTTGATTAATATTGATTAGAGTGCACAATAGAAATAAAATAATTGAGAGAAGAAAAAGAGATATGTTATCTATCAAAACTCAGTTAGATTAACATTCATTGGATTGCACACTTTGTTTGTTTGTTTGGATATGTATCAAATTAACATTTTAAATAGCACTTAATGACTGACTGAATGGAAATGACAATAAATGAAAATGTAAAACGAAAAAAGCGATCATGAAAATGTTTCCAACAAATGAATCAAATTATTTTTGACCACTTTGTTGTTCAGATCACATATTTGTAACTAAATGATACATGAATTGAAACAAAACACGGTATAAACTGAGGAGTGACTCCCGCGAGGTTCATGTATTTTCTTCACTCTGCTCTCATGTCAAGAAGCATCAGATCAGTGCATGCGCTGCATCGTCCAATCAGTGAGCGATACACAGTAAGGGGCTGGGCGAGTGTCTGAGGATTTCATCGGAGGATGGTCTGATGGTTCCTCGGTTATCGCTCCTCTATTATCGCTCCTCGATCCTTGGTCCTCCGGCAAAAATAAGGCCATTGGGACGCTACTCAAGATGGCGCAGACAAATCAACTTCCGGTGAGACCGAGACCGAGGAGCGAGGAAATGAAAAATAAGAGAAGTGAGAAGGGCCCCAAGTCTCGAGGAGGGGACATTTAAGAATTGAGAAGCCTCTTAAGACTATGAAAAATATGCAACTAGAAAGACTACAAATCCCAGAATCCCGGTCCCGCATGCTGGCTCTTATGGAACCGACTAACTCCCCTTGTGTGTATGTACAGCTCTCAACATGCCCAGACTTGTAGTGATGTTCACCTCTTTTAATACTTTTCGCCTCATTCTGAAAGAAAGAAGTGAAATGTGCCAACGTGACGGCCGTCTTGGTGTGTGGTACAGGACAGGAGATGTAGTTAATTGAGCGGTTTCACACAAACAAAACTTCACAGTTTTACGACACATTTGCAAAATTATCTTTTAAATTGACAAACATCATATGTGTAATTCGTGGCACAATTCAAACGGGATTGAAAGATAATCTTTCTCTCCCCATTCACTTCAATACATAATTTTTCTGAAATAAGGTCCCATGGAGGTCCTCCGGAAAGGGAGGGGCATAGGGCCTAAGCCATTGTAAAAATAAAACATGATAATTAATGGAACATTCCAAAATGTTCACTGGGAAAAGGCCCGTCACCTTTGAAATGCAGCAAGCAAAGTAAATAAACTAGGAAAGAAACTAAATAATACCTCATCATATTTCCCCAAACCCATGCTTTCATTTTTAACGCAGCAGGTCTAATATTGTACATCCATGCAGATGCTTATTATTATCTTATGTATTGGTATAATGTCAAATGTTCTACCAACAATACCAATAATTCAGAGAATGCCTAAAAACCTCTTCACCCATATTTGCGCATGCGCGTCAATCGGTCGGATCCATCTTCACTCCATCACAAATCCGGATCCTCAGTGTCATATGACCAGTGCTGTCATTTAAGTAATTCAGCTGCAGCTAAAAAAGCACATCGACCAACGTTAGCTTTCTGAGGTTTCCTGTTCTTTATCCAACGATGGCAACATTGGTGGCAAACAGAGCGATGGACATCAACGGCTTGTCAGCAGCTGCAAGGACACACACCCAGGCTGTGACGAGAAATTACATCTCCCAACCTCGGCTAAGTATGTAACGTTAGCAGGCTGCGGGAGCTAGCTTCAGCTGTAGCTAGTAGCTAGCAGCTAGCAAGGTTGTTGTGCTGCATTCAAAGACAGGGGAACGATGAGGAATGTAAACTCCTCAGTATACTCAATGTATCTCAAGCTTTTATTTGTAAACTACACCAACAAACCTAATTCCTTTGACGTTTTGCATGAAAACATTTTAGCTTTCATTCAGGACAGTAATGGGTTGTATTAATATGTAGTTATTAGGGTCCTGGAAAAGGGAAATAGTAGTTGGATGACCCAATTGGATTTCAATGAATTCCTGAATTGTACATCTTGGAATAATCTGTTTCCAGAAATAAAACCGTTTAATTTCAGTCACGGGACTGTTGGTTTCGAAATGTAGCCTAAATATGAACTTGGTGTAATAATAATGATGAAGATGATGCTTTTTCATTGAAGACTGTGTATTCCCAGTAAACATGAATGCAGCATATGTTGGTTAGCTATACATTGTGGATCACGACTGTAAACAAGCTCATGTTTGCTATTTTTACGATGGCAATTCAATCCGTATTGATGTTGCTTATAGTAGTATAGCCGATTTCACAATTAGCTATACATGCCGTTTTTCTTTTCTATGTGCTATATGTACGTCAGTCAGTCGTGTGAAATGGCAACCCAGCTTAGCTAACATGCTAGCTGTAGAGTGGCTAGTCACGCGCAGAGTCTTCGTTAACCAATTTCGCACACTTAAAACTGCTCATTTATTTTACCAAGCATAGTATAATTTAAAATCGTACGTTACAACATAACGGGAAAATCCCATTATTGTCACTAGTGATTACTGCGTACAAGCTCAGCGTTTCTACAACCCGATACCGCTAACGTTAGCTTAATGTCACTACACAGGATTGGCAAACGCTGCAGACAGTCAGCTGACTGATGGTAGCCACAAGAATAAATGACCCAGCGTGCTGTGTGTTTTAATCTATTGACTTATTATTGAAACATGTAGTGCAAGCTAAACTGCCTTACTGTTACTGTGTGGTGCTATAACAATTCATTTTTAACATTTGATTAGATGTGTTAAGAGGAGACTGATGACAGATTGGATGATCTGTCATGTGACATGAGCACATGAGCGTGCAGCCTGCAGTGTCGTTGACGCAACAAAACCTTCAGTTTCGGGCCTGATGGAAAGAAAATGCTTTTTTATTCATTATAGCTACAGTTGTTGAAAAGGTTTAGTAAAGCTCACATATTGAATAATAAAGCAACGCAAATTAAGCCACACACCTATTGGTTTACTGTACAGTGACCCATAGTTGAATATTTGGAAGATTGCATCAAATATTTATCCATGGGACATTGTAACCATCTTTTGAGGATAGCATCAATAGCAATGGCAGGAGACTTAATCCCCATTGGCTTTCACCAGTCATCTTTCAGCTTTTTTTCATTCGATACAAGTTAAATACAATTGCCCTCACCAACAGAAGCTTACAACAGATGAGTGTTGTTTTTCTGAGTTAAAGTTAATAAATGACATTATTCCTTTTATATTAATGGTCCCCTATTATACTGTTTTACATGAATATATTATAGGTCTCAGATATACAAAACATGTCTCTGAAGTGTTTGGCTCGAAAGACCAAACCGATCATTGAAGCATCCCATAAACCCCTCTGTTTCAGCCCTTCAAAAGTGCTGATTCTCTGTCTGTCACTTTACAGGGATGCAAACTTGTCCCCTTTCTGAATCCAAAATAGGTCGTTAGTGTGATTCATGCAGATCTGCAATAACAATATTTTTGGGGTATGGAGGGGGGGGGGGGTGGTGGTGTGTCTGGGACCCGGAGTAATCTGCGGCCGCGAGCTGTTACTTATGTGCCATCATGGTGTTATTTTTTTATATATTATAATGAAGCGGTGAAGCCCAAAATGGCTTCACCGGACTGGCAGTATTTGAAGGTTTCCGAAAAAGACAATAAAATAGCGGTATGCAACGTGTGTGAAGCAGAAATCCTGCATCTCCGCCCGCTGATACGGACCGGTGAGCGGAGCAAAACACACACTAAGAGTTAGATCTAACACACTTAGCTATTGTATCTACCTCTGGAACAAGCTACACTAGTTATAAATATATTTATTCTTCACTGTCGGGTCCCTCATTACTGGATCAGTGAGCTGCATGAGATACTGACAGGCTGTCAGGAGGGAGAGAGGGGGAGAGAGAGAGCGCTTCCGCTCGTTCCTCCCGTGTTATTATCCAAAGTTAATGTCAACTTGAATAATGTACTTGATTTGAATGTAATAATTATGTTGGTTGTTGTTTGTGGAAGCGTCAGTGAATGAGCTGAGTTTTAAACATCACTTCAAATGGAAGATCTCGGATCGGCGATCGGTATCGGCCGATACTGATTGCGGCGATCGGCCCCAAAATTGGCGATTGGAGCATCCTTAGTACTAGAGTAAAACTAGAAGTACTCGGATCTTGTACTTGAGTAAAAGTAGAAGTACTCAGATCTTGTACTTGAGTAGAAATGCCAGAGTGTAGGAAAAATCCTGCTATCAAAATGTTATTCAAGTAAAAGTAGAAAGTATTATCATCAAAATATAGTTAAAGTAGCGACAGTAAAAGTAGTCATTGTGCAGATTGGTCCATTTCAGAATAATATATATGATATGTTTTATAATGATTGATCATGAAAGTGTTCTCAAAGCTGGTGAAGGTGCAGCTGGTAGTGATGGGAGTTACGGCTCTTTGAAGGGAGCCGGATCTTATGGCTCCGTTTCCTTTCCGAGAGCCGTTCAAAAGAGCCGTTTTTTTTTTTTAACGGGGTGGGGTTAATAGGGTTATCTGCGAAATAATCACCAGGATAATGATTGACTGTATTGCCAGTAATCTACTTTTTCTCACAGGAAAATGTATAAGTTGCTACATCTCTCAGCCAGCCGAACTACTACTCAAGCAGCATGCGTTATGCCATCAAATGTGCATTCAGGAAAGCAAGTTCCCATAAAGGCAAGTGGATTTATGGCAGGCAGTGAACCAACGATAAAAAGAACGGCTCTCACCAAGTACGACTCTGTTCCCTTCGTTCGTGCTAAAAGTTCAAAAGAATCGGATCGTTGGCGAATGTAACATCACTAGCAGCTAGTTTGAATGACTTTGTATACTGCAGGGTAGCTTGTGAATTTACTCCAGGTGGAACTAAAGTCTGATTCAACACTTGATTATATTTCACCGAACACCGGAATCAGTATCGGCCGATACCGATCGGCGATCCGATCATAGGGTGGGTGGGGGCTATGGGGATCTTCCATTTAAAGTGATGTTTAAAACTCAGTTCATGGGGCTCCTTTTTATATTGCTTCAGTTTATAATCGTAACGGATTGAAAAGTTCAGATTAATTTTTCAATACATGATGAGCTTCCACAAACAACAACATAATTATTACATTCAAATGAAGTACATTATTGAAGTTTACATTAACTTTGGATAATAACACCGGAGGAATGAGCGGAAGCGCTCTCTCCCTCTCTCTCGCTCTCTCTCTCCCTCTCGTCTCATGCAGCTCACTGATCCAGTAATGAGTGACCCGACAGTGAAGAGTAAACCTATTTATAACTAGTTTAGCCATGTTCCAGAGGTAGATCACATAGCCAAGTGTGTTAGGTCTAACTCTTGTGTGTTTCGCTCCGCTTACCGGCCCGTCACAGCGGGCGGAGCTGCAGGATTTCTGCTTCACACACGTTGCATACCGCTATTTTACTGTCATTTTCGGACACCTTCAAATACTGCCAGACCGGAAGCCATTTTGAAGCCAAAGTATTTTTATGACACATTTTGCATTCGTAATCTTTGAAATTAATTATTGGATATTATATTTGAGTACACTGCGCCGGGTTTATGGAGCCTTCCATTTTTCAGGGACCAGCAAAGTCCTCATACGTGATTTGGGCTAAATCTATTCCTAGTAGTGCTAACTGTCCGAAGTAGCCTTTATTTCCCGTCTCCAGTGTGTCGGAAGAGAAAGCACTCTCTCTAGTGACACAATTCCATCTGAGACATTTTTGGATTAGGTTAGCGAATTTATGGCCTAGGTTTTGATGTCATATGAATGTCCTGCTTAAGGTCTGGTTTGTAATCTATTACAGTTGCCGCTGTAATTAGTTGTGTCCATATTGTGGTCTTGTTGATCTTTTATAGCCGTGCTGATTGCATCACTTCAACTACACAGTGAGTCTCGTGATGTTTGACACTTTGCTCTGTGAGCCTGATGTTGAGCCTCTGACTTTAATTATGCTGTTGAGCATGGCTCAAGTCATGAAGTCAGCAAGGTGATGTTTTTTCCTCTTGTGTATGTGTCAGACAGCCAAGCATGGACTGAATGCGTCTTGGCAAACTAGGAGGAAATGACCTAGTAGAGCTGGGTCCATCTGGAAAAGACCTGATATTTCATGGATGTGAACGGCGCACACTGGCAGTCGTCTCGCTCAGTGAAACCTGGAGAGGCACAACTACATAACTTTAACATGTCATTATTAGCCCAGATAGTGCGCCATGCTTGTGTAAAACATGTGGATGAGAGCAAATTGAAATATTTGTTCTGCATCCTATTGGCTTTTTACTCTTGAAGGTTTTATTGCACTTGAAGAAGAGGGGAGTCCACTCCAGTGATCTCCATGTTATCTGTATGTCTCCCCTCCACCTAGACAATGTGTTTCCTATACAGCAGGAGGGCTGAGAGACATTTCAGATACACAGTGTATGGTTCAGATAAGATGAGGCACAATGTTCCTGTCAAGAAGAGGGACACTTGTTTTTCTTTTGACTGCAGATAAGACACATCAGTAGGTTTTAGTACTCTTAATCAGTTGACAGTGAATCATTGAATTACAGCATAATATTTAGGACTATTGTAACTTGAGAATGTTTTTGGTTCCTTTTGTGAGGTCGTTGGTTCCTGTTGTAACTTCCCCATTTGTACGTTTTTTAAATCCCATTTTGTGCCCAACCATATGAAGACAAACATTAAATAAATGTTTACTTTTGCAACCATTTTCAAATAAATCATACATTTTCAAGTAAATGTATTGAAATAACTTGGTACACACACATTACAGTAAAAAAAAGTGACCTTTTACAGAATGGCTCAACTTGTGTCTCCTCGCTTCCTACTTCCTCCGTCTTAGCTGAGAAGAATCCGACGAGAGCAGGGGTGGGGAACCTTTTTCCTCTCAAGGGCCATTTCAAGTTTTTCAACATCCTCCGAGGGCCGTACAAATTATTGACCTCTGCTTAAAAATCACAGCCCATTCATTTGGTCTTTCTTTCATGCTGTGCAAAGAAAAAGCAACCTCTCAATCCAGATATCTCACCATGACTCGTGCATGCACGTGCACGGTGTGGCATGACCACCAAACAGAAAGATATGGACACAAGATGTGTGCAAATGCATTTAGTTTCCTATCCATGTGAACATGATTTAAGTGGGTGGGGGGACCTAACCTCCTCTAGAGCGGTCCAGGGGGGCATGCTCCTCTGGGAATTTTTTTTTTTTAAATATTGAAGTTTAAAGCATCAATCTGGTGCACTTTGAGAGCAACATGAAGATACCTATGGATACATCTCTCAACACCCAATTGAAACAGAACTGTAAGCAGAGTTACTTTTTCTTTATGGATATTTTACAAATCACTCTCCTTTCAAACTGTATTCTTGTTTATTAATAACAACTTTTTTTTACTGTCATATAGTATTTTATACCTGTTTACTTTATTCTCTTGTTTTTTGATAACTATAATGATCATATAAAGATGTGTCTTTACCTCACTGGTTGGAGAAAAAGCTTCTTATATTTGTTAGCATAGCTAGCTAACCAGATGCTAATAACAACAAAGTTATTGACTGGGCTTTCAACTAAAGACACAGACACGCAAAAACTGCAGCATGTGTACGGATTTATGGGTACTGCAATTTTTTGAAGTCCCGGAGCGACGTTCCGGTGCTCTCCGTCAGCACTGCACCCCTGTCAGACGAGACATATGACACGTGATGACACGTTAGGCTCGTGTTGTGTTCAAGGACCATGACCGTTGCCAGGAAAAACAGGCACTCGCTTGTTTAATTATTTTGCGGTCTAGATTTCTTTAATTTTTTTCTTTTTTGCGTGTGTTTATAAATTACCTCGAGGGCCATACCAAATGGTCTCGGGGCCGGAGGTTCCCCACCCCTGGACTAGAGCTACTTTTTTGATGATCCTCGCTCATTTAATCATGTTAAATCCAGTTAGCTCCTTGACTCTGAAGCAGAGCATGGTGAGGGAGAGGAGGAGGGTAATAGTTTAAATGTGTTTATCCTTGCTCAAAATATATATTCCGAAAATGTGATTGTTTGCCCCGACTCCAGGAATGTTGTGTATTAGAGAGTGGTAATGCCTTTTTCCATCATTGGGGTTTATATGGCAGTGATTACATCCAGCTATGTTGGTTTTAGTGATGGTCCAATTGGTCAACACTATAATTAAGGTTTATAAAGAGGGCCTGCCAGCTAAGTAAACCTTTAGTTATTTTTCCTAAAGCTATCTTGCTGGATTTACTGAATTAAGCAATGTCATTATTAAAGTAATATCTCAGGATATAATATATCTTCATGATTGCTTCAATTGAGTTTGAATGTCTCAGATTAAAGGCCTGAAAGGCAGCTACAATTGATAAATACCCTCATAATTAGCTCTCTCCCTGTTAACTGAACGCTCCTTCTAACGTCAGGGTGTAGTCTAGGTGAAATCTACCTGTCCTTGAGTTGTAGTGTAGGAAATCAAAGACATGTTGTTCAGTATAGCCAGTCGTTTCCAGGCATAAAACAGTCTATAAGATCACAATGTGGATATGGGTTTTCACTAGCTTATTGACTTGACAGAGCTCTAAGAGAGGCAGCTATTGAAAAGACACTCTGACGGAGCAAGAAAATAAACAAATAAAGAGATTTCTCATCAGACCAAGTCTTTTCTTTAAAGAGGCCTTTGTCTCTCTCATGTCAAATGCGACAAAAGCTATTAGCCCACGGAATGGCTGGTCTTTGTTTTAGTAGTGCATTCTGTCATTTAGTGCTATGAAAGACATGGAGCACGGCACTATACTTCTTTGTGAAGATTTAATTAATGGTAATAATGTAGTCACGATAAACAAATGTTTCATCTGTCTTCTTGAAAGTAATTTCTATAAAATCAATGTTATTTTTGTAACCGTTCTATAATCCACATTCTAATTAGGCTTAAGCAGCTAGCTTGTCAGTAGAAAAAAAGCTTTCCGCGTGGGCGTTTGCCATTCTTTTCATGAAAGAACATTAAAATGTATGCGAAGGATTTGACACCATTTCAGTCTGTTGCATGAACACAAACCAATCCACTGTTGTTTTGCTGACCACTCATCATTCATTTCCTGTCATTCTTCTGCTTAAGAATGGGAGGGTAATTTAGGGAAGAAAGAGCGCATTTAATAAAAAACATTTTTACAACATGATAAACATGGGCCATCATATGCTGATAGGCCACCCGACTATTTCTGTAAGCTGACTTACAACACACTGTAGGGCTGTACCCATCTCATCTACCCCTTTCTACTTTTTTTGTGACAATGTGTCTATTACAGTTTTTCATGCTTTTTGATTTTTCTGGTACAAAATGACGTCTCTGTTCTTAATTCCTTTAACTACAAACCTCTTGTGGTAGTCTTTCTCTGCCGTAAACACATTCCACTGCTTCAGAGGCACATACAGAGAGTGTTGATCTACAGCAGGGGTGCCCCTGCTGTAGAATCTCCCCCCGATTGACCGACTACCCTGTAATGCTAACTAACCTGCTAGCTACTAGCTAGTTAGCTAACTTGATCCAGCCACTCCTGGTCCTTTCATCAGACGGGAAGCGAAAGAACGAGCAAGACCCATTGCTGGTATGATAACAACCTGGTACTAAGCACACAGGGATCTTTTTAAAGTTATCTTATCTAAGCTATCTCTATTTTAGTGGAGGAAAACAATTGTGACATCAGTTATGACATCAGTTACTCTGGGATTTGTAGTCTTTCTAGTTGCGTATTTTTCATAGTCTTATATTTCAACAGTTTTACGACAAACTGTGACTTTTTTGACATGGAAATGATTTTTTAAGATTGACAAACATCATATGTGTAATTCATGGCACAATTCAAACGGGATCGAAAGATAAGTATTTCTCTCTCCATTGACTCCAATACATCATTTTTCCGAAATAAGGTCCCATGGGCTGACTTCGCCACTCTATTAGAATAATGTTCTAGTTTGATTTTTAAATCCTATGCCGACATTACCAAAGAGCCAGAGTTATGACCTGTACCACAACAGTGTGTACTGTCTTTGTGCCCTTAGACCTATCTTGTCATCTGACCGTCTTTGCACAAAAATGTATTCTGTAAGCAACAAAGCCCCCCCCCTTCCTACCTTTTTAAATACCGGCACACTGTGAACGGGGCTCTAACGCTCATTGTAATACACCTCCTGCTCCAGGTTACAATGTGAAGCTAGTGCCAGTGATTACAGTAGTTTGAAGTATTAATACTAAGTCAAAAAATGTTTCATTATAAAGATGGTTATGTTTTAAAACGTAATGGTTGTGCAAACAAAGCCTATAACTTCGAAGAAATATATAATATCTGTTTAGTGAGCACAGTACGTGGACATATGCCTCCACCACTGCAAATGGCTGTAAACTGTGTCTTTATCAAAGCATGTGCATCCAACTATTGTACCCTCAGCACTCCGCCACCTTTGTAATGAAGCTGTAGTGTTAACCAGCTGCCTTCCTGCATAGACGGCTTTGTTCCTCTACTATACTGCCCGCCTGCAAGAAGTCCATGCAGACAAGAGGCCCTGCTCTGCTCCCACATTTGAACATTTCCTCACAATCAGAGCAGTGAGGTACGGAGTTCTCTTTATGTGGAGTACATGTATGGGGTTTAAAGAAATGGTTGGCGATTGGTTAACAGAACTTGATATTAAATTCCAAACACAATCCCCCGACATATGGTGCTGTTGTATAACAAAGGAAACACTATATAGACCAGGGGTGCCAACACTTTTTTGGCTGGTCAGCTACTTTTGAAATGACCAGCTCACCGAGGTCTACCAACCCAAAATAATATCCCAAATTGCAAGGGTTGCTGAATAACACGTTTTATTTATACATGGGATAACTACAATAGGGCTGCAACAAACGACTAATTTGATAATCGATTAATGAAACGATTAATCGACTATTCGGACTATTACTGTATGCCTTGCACAATTTCTCAAACGCTCTTATTTAGCCATCAATTTTTAGATTTAGCTTGAGGTTGTTTTAGGCATGTGGAAACTAACAATAAAGATGAATACTTGATTCAAAAATACATATATTATTAAATTAACTAACAAATTGTTTACAAAACTAACATTGCTTTTTATTTAAATTAAATACATATTTCACATCAAAAGAAACAACAATGTTTTAACAAATCGTATTAAATAATCTGATGACAGAACTGTGAACAGAATAGCTGAAACTTTAACAAAAAATAAATAACTCAGTTACCTCTAATCATTTACCCATGTTTGTATAATGGAGTTAACTCTGTGTGTTGCTGCTAGCATACATAACACCTGACGTGGAAACGTTACTCGTGGAAGGGGCTACAGAGCTGCTAGAAAGACAGTCGAACACGGTGCATTCCTCCGTCTGAATGTGGAGCACTTTTGATAAATGTTTAGACAAACTGCTTGTGTTAGCGCCCTTACATGTTAAACTCTTATTGCACTTTTAGCAACGAGCATTTTCCACATCGAGACGGGTAAAGTTTAACCACACCTTGGAGCGCTTCTCTCCGCCAACCCAGCCGTGTGTGTGTTGCTGCATGTAGCAGCCGCGTGTGTGTAAACTGCCCCGCCCTCTCGCACACAGACGGGGGAGAGAGATCTCGTCTGGATTGGAAAGATCAAAAATACACCGACCAGACGCATTTGTTTATCTTTTTGCATATTAGAAACGAGTTGGCGACACTAAGACTGCGAGATAATGTTTTTGTAGCAATAATACATGACCTTTCTCTTTCTCAACTCGCTACTCGGAGGGAAGTCGCTGTCAGCCTTGTGAACACTCCGATAATGCCTTTCCACGTTACCTTTCTTTGGCAGAGCGACGCTTGCTTTACAAATAAGGCAAATAACCTTTGAATGTGACATCACAACAAAATATTCTTCCTCCCATTCTGGGTGGAAGTGTCTTTTGTCTCCAACCTTTTTTAGGATGAGAGCTACTTTCAAAAAATAAAATAAATCATGAGCTACTTTTACTCCTTTTTTTTTTTTTGCAGTGTATATATTTAGCACATTTTAACATTATTATATGCTGACCTTTAACCTTTGTGTTCTGTTTGGGTCTGTGGGACCCGTTTCCAGTGTTTACTAAAAGAACATGTATTCAATCTAATTATTTTAACCTGCTTTATTTGGGGGGGGGACCTCCCATCCTCTAGGGGGGTCCGGGTGCATGAAACCCCTGGGAAGATGTGTTTTTGAATGTTGAAGTGAAAAGCATCAATCTGGTGCACTTTGAGCACAACATGAATGTATGGATACAGCTCTCAACACTCCGATGAAAGGGAGCTGTTTACTTTTCAATAATCCAAACATCTTTAGAATATGATCACAACCAATAACAAATAATTTATACTTGTTTATTCTTATCTTATGTTACCTAGTTAGCATTCTTTCTTTTTATTTATGCATATTTTACTAATCACTCCCCTTTTAAACAGTTTAGTTTTTTTTACTGTCCTATAGTACAGTGATTCTCAAACTTTGTTCAATAATGTTCCCCCTTTGAAAAACAATTCAGCCAAGTACCCCCTGATCAGCGCAAAAACTATTTGTTAGGGAAGAAAAGCCTATATAAAGAGGTACAGCGCTGCACCATCAGTGTCTGATTTATTAACACAACAACCTTGTAACTGAGAAACACTTAAATGCTACATTTCAAATGTTTACAATCCATCACTAAATTCATGGCAAACCAATTTTAACATCATGCAATAACACTAAGACGACATTATTGCATTGAACTGATCTTTTTAATAAGTTGTACTTACAATTTAGTGAGAAACATGGGCTTTGTCATTCTGACAAGGAGGCAACCTGCAGTTATTACACTTCGTGTTTTGAAATATGTGTAACTCTAGTCTATTAATATAAAACCCACACTGCTCAAACTTTGTTACTTTTCCTAAAATTGGTATATATATATATATATATTTTTTTTTCATTAACATAAAATAAATCTCACGTACCCCCTGCTGTACTCCAACGTACCCCTAGGGGTCCGCCTACCCCCATTTGAGAACCACTGCTATAGTACACATTGGAATGATTTCTTACTTTATCTATATTAAATAGATAAAGGTGTGCTCGCTCTCCCTATCTCTCGCTCTCCCTCACTCTCGCTATCTCTCTCGCTCTCTCTGTCTCGCTCGCTCACAGAGGTTGTGTGCTTCTCCGTGGCGATGACGGCTTGTGTTGAATAATAAACATATTTGTAAAGTGGGGGGACACAAACGGGATTTCTAAAAGTGGGGGGGGACATGTCCCCAGTGGAGATTACGCCATGCGTGTGTGCGTCAAGTGCAATAAATAAATATGCAAGTTGCAACACACACAGTAATACTCTCGCCCTCATGGCTGTATAGGCTGGCACGACTAGGCTGTTCAATGGGGTTGATGTGTTGTGTAGATTCTGCCAGAAGGAAAGGTCACACTCAGTGGCGGCCGGCCCATAGGGGCGCTAGGGGTGCCGCCCCACCTCTTCCCATATACAAAATAAAAAATATTTTTTTAATAAACAAGGTAAATATTATATAATTTGTATCCGTAAAGTGTATAATTGTTACGTTCCCTATTAGGCTAGGGGAACTAAAGGGAAGAAACACAACCAGTTTGGTATAATTATAAGTGGTTTATATTCAATAGCAGCGGTAAACAAAATGGCAGGCATGCAGCCTGGAACAAACAAAAAGGCCAAAAGGGCACCGGTTGATAACCAAACAAAAGGAGGACTCAAAAGGAGTCTACAGGCATACAGGGAAAATAAATACTAATATACTAAATAAAGAACGAAACAAAACCTCACTTTAACAGTGGTACAACTAACCAAATAATCTATACACAGCTAAACTAAAGGCAACAGTCACAATATCAGAAGCTATACTCTAAACACTAACTAAGCTACTCTACACACTACACGCGAGTTTTACAACACAGTTAAAAAGTCAAAGTCAAAATGATCACAAGAACGGTGAGCAAAAATCCCAGAACCACATGGGGGGACCTAGTCAATGACCTGCAGAGAGCTGGGACCAAAGTAACAAAGGCTACCATCAGTAACACACTACGCCGCCAGGGACTCAAATCCTGCAGTGCCAGACGTGTCCCCGTGCTTAAGCCAGTACATGTCCAGGCCCGTCTGAAGTTTGCTAGAGAGCATTTAGATGATCCAGAAGAGGATTGGGAGAATGCCATATGGTCAGATGAAACCAAAATATAACTTTTTGGTAAAAACTCAACTAGACGTGTTTGGAGGAGAGAGAATGCTGAGTTGCATCCAAAGAACACCATACCTACTGTGAAACATGGGGGTGGAAACATCATGCTTTGGGGCTGTTTTTCTGCAAAGGGACCAGGACGACTGATCCGTGTAAAGGAAAGAATGAATGGGGCCATGTATCGTGAGATTTTGAGTGACAACCTCCTTCCATCAGCAAGGGCATTGAAGATGAAACGTGGCTGGGTCTTTCAGCATGACAATGATCCCAAACACACCGCCCGACAACGAAGGAGTGGCTTCGTAAGAGAAGAAGATGTGATTTTCTGGATTTTTTTTTTTTTTTTTTTCTCATTTTGTCTCTCATAGTTGAGGTATACCTAGAATGAAAATTACAGGCCTGATCTTTTTAAGTGGGAGAACTTGCACAATTGGTGGCTGACTAAATACTTTTGCCCCACTGTATATATATATACAGTCTATGGTCATTACCCTCTCTCGTCTGGGCGGTAAGAAAGGAGCCCTCAACCAGTGCAGCAGCAGCCACTAGCAGCTGACTGTTGCTATCTGTAAACTATGATGCCGAAACATAATTTCAGCCAATCAGCGTCGTCAAATCTGATGATCACCGGGCGCCAATGTCAGCGCCCGGTCCAGTCTGTGAGTAGTTTGGACACTTGTGACTCTTATCCGGTAGGGTGACGCAGTACGGCAGTAGTTGATGAGGATGGCTTCATATGCAGGTGGAGTCTCTGGACCTCGGTCCCCGACCCAATTCCGTTCAAGAGCTAATCTCCAATCCTTTCGAAAGGAGAAGTTTGGGAGAGAAACTGTTGCTTAAAGACCTTGGACCGGACCAACCCGATTTGTATATATCGCAGCAAGCTCATGAAAAAGACAAAATGTATCAACGAGGCTTCTCACGTAGCTGGTATACCAGAAAGGCATGGCTAGCTGGATGCAAACAGGTAAATGCTGTCTTTTGTTTCCCATGCTTGCTCTTCAAACAGCCGGGGACAGATACGATCTGTTCAGAAACTAGACAAAAGTTAAACAAGTACAAACCACAGACTGTCTGTGTCATGGAGAATACAGTCGCTGGTTTATTTATGTCTGTATAGGCCGTTGTTGTGAGTGTGGACGGTCGGAGAATTTACAACGTTGGCTTAGCCAATCTCCATTTAGAAAACATGGCTTTAGGCTCGGCACGCTTAAAGCGAGCTCCGCGCTGCAGTGGAAATGCGCCATTACATCATCAGAAGTCCTAATTTAAGGGGTCATTTCTCCCAAAAAAATGTTTTACTCACTATATCAACAGCCCCACCAAAAATATTTTCCACCAGACGTCACTGGTCACACTCCTTATGAAGCGGTGAGCTGCCGCTCCACATTGCTTTTCTTCCCGACTGCAACGCTGGTCCCGCAAATCAAGCAAGAACGTGATTGGTCGATATTCATTGTGGGGGGAGGAGGGGTGTTAGATGGATATAGAGTTGTAGTAAGTAGATGGAGTTCGCTATGATTGATGTTTCGTTTATGCATAGGGTAGATTCTTTTAATTACATTGAGCTATTTTTAGAACATGCCCGGTGGCGACTCACGTTGCCCCTGCGGGTGACTAAGTGCCCGCGGGCACCGTGTTGGCTACCCCTGTGCTACATATATTGTCTTTTAATTAAATTCTAACAATAACATCTTAGTTCTAATACAATCTGACTGAACTTTTGGAAAAGTGACAGCCTACTTTGTTACATTTTGCTTTATGAAGGGGTATCTTCTGGCCTGTCCCACAGGGGAGGCTACAAAGACCAACAACTCGCTTAACATGCATATGGTGAATTTGGAAGAAAGTTGAAACCTTTCCTTCAAATCATGTTATCTGGCCTTGCTTCTTACCCCAGACAATGTTCTGACATTTGTGCTTCATAGTTTGTTTTATTGAACCACTGGAAATGTAGAGAGCAGTCTGATCCTGACCTGCAGACTTTGCCGGAACGTTTTGGGGCAAGTACAGCTTTGAAAGTGTAATGCTACGCTAAACCTTCAACTGTTGATGAAAGTGACCATGACAACTGTAGAATGAATGCAAGGATAAGAAGTCATTTTATCATGTTGGTGTTGTCCCTCTGTTGCATGATGTGTGTGTGTCTGTGTGAGGTGCGTGAAGGCTGGTTTAAGGCAATTAGCATTCCCATGTCCAGTGGGGCTGTGGGAATCCCTTGAAGTAGACGCGAAGACGTGATTGTCAGGCTGCTCATCACAGCAGCCACTGCTTTGTAGCGCTAATTTATTATTAGAACGATGATGCGCCCCATCTTCATCCCAGCTCTGACCCGCCTCCCCTCGAGTTCCCCCCTCTTTCAGCTTGGAAATTGAATTGTGTTGGAATGCTCTGTGCCTCTTTTCTCTGGCACTTGAATGGGCTCTTTAGTATTTCACACCAAGGTGTCCTTCAGGGTGCGAGGTCAGGCTACCAAAACAGCTTCTAGTGGCGGATTAGGACCAATTAACATCTTTGTACACAAAGGGCTCTGGCAGCTGAACAGGCTGCAGGGTGACCCACACTGCCGTTGCATGCCAAGCCAGGGGGCTGCGGCACTTGAGCTGAAGTAGCAAAAGAGGGGTGGAGAAAGTTTTCCAAACCTAATGGGAAATGTTGCTACTTCACACCTCATGGCCGTAGAGCCCATTGAGCTATCGTTATCTTGTGAAATGAGAAAACAAACCACTTTTTTTTTTATCATCACAGTTCTACATAAGAGGGCACCATGGAAATGTTCTTTGATATAACCGTGGGCATATAGGTCCAGGGTTAGATCTTTAATCCTTCTAAAACCACCCATTCAATTTACACACTTCAGACTTTGTGCAAGTAAATACATTTGTCTGTTAAATTTAGGAAACAAAAATACTTGTTGTCTTGAAAGTGATTATTAATAACAATCATGCAGTGTTATCACAGTGTCTCAAAATGCAATGTTGGTGGCATTTATAACAAAACACAATGTTGTCAAAAATAATATGGAATTTCTATAATAGCAGTTTTTTCTAATTGGCACGTTGTTTTTGGAAATCTGTCTCTGCCTTTTTACTGAATTTGCCAACGTATGCACTCATACAATTGTAGTCGCAGTTTGTAATATTCCCTTTCTCGTTGTCTATATGCATTTCTCTGAAGAGTCTCTTTATGGTTGTCAAATGTTGGTTGATGATTATGGATTTCTGAGAGGTTCCTGTATAAAAAATGTGGCCCAAAATGTCCCTGCATCACTATTATCACCCTTCAGTCGGTTGCCAATAATATATATTTTCTCACAGTTGGTGACAGAAAATGTTATGTTAAAATTGTTTTGTAAATGGCATCTTTGATTCTGGTGAGATGTCTTTGCCTGATAAATCTATCATCGGTCTTGTCTGTAAGCAATCGGAGAGTCACAGCATTAAAAAGAGGTTTGTACGGGTGGGCTATACATTAGTATGCAATGCGAACGACAAATTACAATTGTATTCTTTATCAAGATGTTTGATTATTTTTGGTTTGTGCAGTGGTGCGGTTGGATTAGTACATATTGAATAGTGCAGGAAAGAAGCCACAGACGTTATCTATATTTTAGATCCATACTGATAAAAACACACACACACACACACACACACACCCCCTATGTCTGGGAAATGGCTGCCATACTGTAGCATTGACAGGGGATTTAATTGGCCTCTGCCTAAATAGTGGCATAGTGGATGCACCCTGCTAAGCTTGCTGCTTTATGTTCGTACCAGTCTGCTCTCATTTCCTTACGCCTTTGATATTGGCCCAGAGATTGATGGTTCGCATATAAAGAGGAAAACCAGACCATGATGGACAGTCTGGTGGAAACAATGGCGGTCTGCAGATGTGCACAAGTATAGTGATGGGGGGTGGGGGGGGGGGTAAATTGGCCTGCATGTCAGCAGAGTGAATGTTGCTGCTCGATTCAGAGAGAAACATGTTAGGTCTTCGCTCCTCTTTGTCTCTACCAAGGCTCTTCTGTTATCACTCCGCTAATCATTAGAGCTGTCTTTTTGTTCTACACTGAACGTAGCTCTACACTTAACCACGGAGTGGACCTGGAGCCACGACATGGTAGCACACTTTCATTATTGAGATCCGATTAGCTGCTCTTTCATATCAGTTCCACTCAACAAGGGCTGCTATAGGTGTGCTGCAGTCTGACAGGTATACGTTCGCTCACTTAGGAGCACACAAGGTTTGTTATGCTATTGCTCAGAGGCATCTGATGGAATTTAAACACATTGTTTGTGTGGAGTATGGTTTAATATTAGCTGACTTGAGTGTGGCTGAGAACGATTCGGGACCACATTGGAAAAAAGGAAAAGCAGAGAACGGTTAATGTGGGGTGGGGTGGAATCGTCATCACATATATAAAAGCTTCATGATATTGGATTGGTTTGAATCAAAACCCAATATACAAAATAACATCAGTCCATAGCATTATTTTATTTGAAAAAGAAAGACGACAACGATTTTTGATTAAAAAAATAAAAACCTTTTACAGAAATAAGACCTAGATACGCTTACACTGGTCAGTGCTCTCGGGACTAACTCTAACACTGTCTCATCATTCTGCTATGTGAAATGTCAGTGTGTGTGCACAACTAGGGACTAATCAAACACATTGAATAAAAGATATAATAAGGAAAATAATGCTTTCAAGTTTACCCTGTACCTCCAATCTCACTGTACAGTGTATCTGGATGTGGCAAATGTACTATTTTAATGTAATTCAAAGAGGAGTAACAAATAAATGGTTTGCTGTGAATTGTTTTGGATTCTTGCAGGATGTTGAGAAAGCACTTTTCACGAATGAACAAACAACCTATTTAATTTAGCTGAAAATGATTTCCGATACTGCTAAACTTCCTAATAATGGACCAATCACTGAGCGCTATGCATTTGTTGACAAATGACATCCAGTGATGTGCGTGTGCTGGAGCTTTAATCACACATGGAGTATCAAATTGCTGTTTCATCTTATTGATGATGAAATGAATACACAGCAGCTGAAGTTCAGGTCCATGTGGGATGTTTTTCGTGACATATTTCTGTAAGTGAACGTCCTTTCAGTTATTTTTGCTGCTGTTAATGTTGGGTAAGGCCACAGGCTATTTCCACTTCCCCTGATCAATAATGACCCTTCAATTAGTCTTCTGTTATTGTGAGGCTCAGAACTAACCACATGTCTGTGTAGTTGATCTTTCCATATGTGAATTTCATGCATTTATCCTGACATTTGCCTGCCTTTGACATTTGGGTCTGAAAGTGCATGAAGCGGTTTAAATCTAACCGTGAAAGGTCAGCTTGTGATTATTAACACGGGCTGGTTGCAACCACGTCTACTTATTCTTAAGTGGATCAGCTGCTCAAAGGTGTGAATAATGTCAGTATTACCTGCCTTATTTTCCTGTCTTGTGGCCTCTCGAAAAGAATGAATAATGAACTCTGTTGTCTCCTCTCCATCAGCCTACTCCACTGTGTCCGGTGTGAACGGACCGCTGGTGATCCTGGATAATGTGAAGGTGAGGCTTTTATTCAACTTTATATCCTCCTGGGACCCAGCCCATTGAAAATGTCCACTGTAGTGAACATTTTGCAAACATGCATCTCCTTTTACTCTTTTGAGCTCCTCTATCAATCCCTGATGTGCTGTACAGAGGACATCCTGGTCTTTCCAGTGATATGTCATTGGTTACAATTGCATGCTGGGAAGTTCCTCTTTCTTTTCATCCAAAATGGCTGGCATACGAAAAACAAAATTGTATAGAAGCAGGAGGAGAAGTCAAATATTGTTGAATAATTGTACTTTTTACCAAAAAAATGTTCTTGTTTATTAACATGAGAGGAACTATAGAATTTAGTTCTGAAAGCAATTAAATAATTCAAGTTTTCAAATAACAGCTCTTTTATAAATGTCCATTCTAGTGGACGTCAGGACTATCTTCATGGACTTTATGACTCAATATTGTTGCAGGAGACGGAACTGAAGCAGACATTTTCTGTACCAGAAAGTTAAGGGAGATTCAGATGTTGAGCTCTCAGATGATGAGAGAGATGAGGCTTTCACACCTGGGATAGAAGAGGGTCAAGAAGAAGGGGGGGAAGATGCCGGAGGCTCCATGAGCACACAGATAGATACATAGAGACAGATAGGGACGAGCTGGAAAGACATGTCCCTCTGTGAGCCAAGAGTAGCACATATGTCTTATTGTTGTTTTTATTTTAAGTGGAGCCATGAAAAATGAGAGTTGCCTCAGGAATGCAAGCTTTGTTTCTGTGAGCAGGTCAAATGGAGACAACATCCATAAAACTAGTCAAGATGACCCTACAGCCCGTGCTGACTGGAGTCAATGAGGTACTTTTCCCACTACATCGACTACAAAGTCTTTGAAGATCTGGAACGATTCACCAAAAACCAAACTAGTTTTTTAGTGATTTTTTTTAGTCATGATTTAGTTTATTACTACTACTGGTCTAAAAGTGTTATTAAATGTATTAAAGAGGGCCAATGTACTAGTATATAATATATTATATTATCATGATGCATTTGCAGATGTACTCTTGTTTTAAGTATATTAGGGTAGTTTTCAGGCAGTTGTGGTGCAATACTGTGACTTGGCACATTCCCTGTATATTACGTTACATTTCATTTGGCTGATGCTTTTATCCAAAGCGGCTTCTAATAAGTGCAAAAACCATAGAGATTCAAACACTGAACAACACGGGAAGTGCACCAGGGTTTCCGTTAGCCGGTATTTACCGGTTTTTAGCTGGTCAAATTGATTAAAAACCGGTAAATTCAAAACCTGTCGGTCAAAATGTCCGATGCTCCGATCGATCGAGGCCTGATCATTATCGGCCGATATTCACTCTTAATAGTTTGATCGGCGCTCTCTATAGGCCGATCAGGAGAGCTGGGTCTGATCGATATGGACATAAACGCGAGTGTAGTGTAACCGGACGCGAGAGAGATCAGATCAGCTGCTGAGTCTGACCTGAAGCCCCGCCCACTGTTTAGCGCGCTGCATGAGAAACTGACGGGCTGTCAGGAGAGAGAGAGGGAGGGAGGAAAAGAGAGGATCCGTTTCTCCCGTGTTATTATTCAAAGTTAATGTAAACTTTTGAATAATGTAGTTCATCTACTACAAGTAGTTTCTTTGAATGTAATAATGATGTTGTTTGTTGTTTGTGGAATCATTTGTTGAAAAATGAATCTGAATTTTTCGATCTGTTACGATTTATAAACTGAAGCAATATAAAAACGACTTCCATTAACTGAGTTTTAAACATCAGCATAGCCGGTCATAGTCCGGTGATTACCTGCTAACGGAAACTCTGCCACACAATTCTTATTATTATTATTGAAACATGACCGGTAAGTTTCAAATGTGTCCGGTAAAATAAATTATGTTCGGACATTTGACCAGCGAGAAAAAATCCTAGCGGAAACCCTGAAGTGCACATATATTCACTTTAAGCTCGTCATACCATTGTAAGTGCTGGTGAATCAGTTCCGAGGCTAACTCTGGCAGTGATGGAGTAACAGGCCGATGGGTACAGTGCACATGCTGGAGGGTATGCTTTAACCAAGACCCACATTTGTGCACAAAGCTACCAGTTCAAACTGCACAGCTCTTTCACTTCAAATTATGTTATACTTCAAAATGTTCTTCAGAGTAACTTGTCATGTTCTTTTTCTTACTTCTTATTTTGTATATTTATATTTCTTTAAACGTCTTATTTTATTATTTAACACTATCTTTTTAAATATTGTGTTACAATGGTTCTATGTTAATATTTGCTGCTTTCTTTTTTACAAATGAATTATTCTTCCAGTGCTTATGTGTTCTGACTCTGTTCTGATCTCCGGACTAGTTCCCCAGGTACGCTGAGATCGTTCACCTCACCCTGCCGGACGGCACCAAGAGGAGCGGGCAAGTTCTGGAGGTGATCGGGAGCAAGGCCGTGGTCCAGGTGAGGAACACCATCCAGATGTGCTGGCTGGTGTTTGAATGAATCCACAGCTGGAAATAGTCCACATCAAATTTAAATTTCATTTGTCCTGGGGGAAGGTCCATTGCAACAGTTGCAATACAAAGTGGAAGGAGAACAACAACAACAACAATGAGCAAATTCTAAATGAATTATATACCAGATAACAGGATGCATCACAAAATGTAAACAGGCCAGTTTTGAGTAATAATGTCTTATAGGATTTTTCCACAAGAACATGTTAACATTCCTCCAGATACATCTTTATGAAATGCCCGACTGTTATTATTAAATGGGTCCTTAATCCTTAAAAAGTTGGCCTTAAAGTGACGTTACAAAATGTTGGTGTACACAAATTCAGAGAAACGGCACATCTGAAAACTGCTCTCTCAAGTTTCACGTTAAGCAACAATCGGCAAACCCATTTCTCAGTGCAGGAGGACTGTGTCTTCAGTCGGACTCAATGTGTCCACAGTCGGACTCGATGTGTACACAGTCGGACTCAATGTGTCCACAGTCGGACTCAATGTGTCTTCAGTCGGACTCAATGTGTACACAGTAGGACTCAATGTGTACACAGTAGGACTCAATGTGTACACAGTCGGACTCAATGTGTCTTCAGTCGGACTCAATGTGTCTTCAGTCGGACTCAATGTGTCTTCAGTCGGACTCAATGTGTCTTCAGTCGGACTCAATGTGTCTTCAGTCGGACTCAATGTGTCTTCAGTCGGACTCAATGTGTACACAGTAGGACTCAATGTGTACACAGTCGGACTCAATGTGTCTTCAGTCGGACTCAATGTGTCTTCAGTCGGACTCAATGTGTACACAGTCGGACTCAATGTGTCTTCAGTAGGACTCAATGTGTCCACAGTCGGACTCAATGTGTCTTCAGTCGGACTCAATGTGTCTTCAGTCGGACTCAATGTGTCTTCAGTCGGACTCAATGTGTCCACAGTCGGACTCGATGTGTCCACAGTCGGACTCGATGTGTCCACAGTCGGACTCGATGTGTCCACAGTCGGACTCAATGTGTCCACAGTCGGACTCAATGTGTCCACAGTCGGACTCAATGTGTCCACAGTCGGACTCAATGTGTCCACAGTAGCACAGTAGGACTCAATGTGTCCACAGTCGGACTCAATGTGTCCTCAGTAGGACTCAATGTGTCTTCAGTAGGACTCAATGTGTCTTCAGTAGGACTCAATGTGTCTTCAGTAGGACTCAATGTGTCTTCAGTAGGACTCAATGTGTCTTCAGTAGGACTCGATGTGTCCACAGTCGGACTCGATGTGTCCACAGTAGGACTCGATGTGTCCACAGTAGGACTCGATGTGTACACAGTAGGTCAAATGATTCAAGAAATCAAACAGTTATTGTTTTGGCTCTACTAAAGTTACTGAATTGTTCAACCTAATCTGAGGACATAAAAAAGGACATCTCATCAAATAATTGGATTTGTCTTCAACTAAAACTTGAAAGGATAGCAATGACACTAAAACTAACTTTGTATTTTGTGTGTATATATATATATTAAAGTATTTTAGTATCTGAACTGTGCGTTTGTTTGTTCAGGTGTTTGAGGGAACATCAGGCATTGATGCCAAGAAGACGGCCTGTGAGTTCACTGGGGACATCCTGCGCACCCCCGTGTCAGAGGACATGCTCGGTATGATCAACCTGATTTCTCTTGGCATATTTAATCCTTATTCAGAAATAACATTCTAAGAATGAAAGTAAATGTTGTGATCAGCTGCACAGTACCCTTTCATTCTTCTGTGTTTGCACCTCAAAGATGTGGAGTGTACTTTAAAGTGTTATGCTGCAGTTTTCCCTCAATATGCTTATTTTTACTTCTGTTTTCATTGTACCCATATTTCTGAATATTCTTGAGCGCTCAATCAGTGTGATTATCTCAGTACAGAACAAGGTTAAAACGTATTTCAACAGCAGTAGAAAGTAAACCTGCTTTTGTTTCTGAAGTATCATTAATCATGTCCATGAAATTATAATTACTTGTACTTGTTACTTGTAGACTCGACAAGAGCCATCAGAGCCACTCTGATGTGTTTAGAGTTTGATACAAAGCAGAATAGATCAGATGTGGATGGAAGCGTCATCTAATGAATTTCATTCTATCCGTTTCTCAGTCATTATGCAGTTTATCAGCCCTACTGATAAACCAAATAGTATCTACTTGGCTCAAAAAGACTCTTCTTCTTTCAGGGCGTGTGTTCAACGGCTCAGGCAAACCCATCGACCGCGGGCCCACCGTCCTGGCTGAGGACTACCTGGACATCATGGGTACGACCCCCCCGGTCTTCACAATGCTCTGAGCTGGACAGATGTCTTAACAAGAGAGCTGCACCTTCATACACAAATGAAATAAAAAGAAAATGCTGTTTAAATGAGCAAATTCCCCATAGAGTATGAAATGGGCAAATCACTATTTTCACATATAGATAATAGAATATAGATTTCAGGTAACTTCCCATGAGAATAAGGTTAAATCAAAATTCCTGACTACTTGTGTTCGTTCTCCTGTCAAATCTGTTTTGGTACACGGCAACATGTGACATTAACACTGAATCATGAAAAGTGACAAGTAGGGGAATTTGGCTACACATTTCTGGCTACATTATGAATCCTATTTACTGAATAATATACAATGTTTGCCAAATTTAGACCATTTTATTCAGGCTGTTTTTGTGTAGCAAAAGCTTCCACGTTTTGGAACTTAAAAAACAAACAAACTACTACTTAAACTAAAGAAATATGAATTTGGTAACTGAACTAAAAGTCGGGTATCGTAAATCTTCAAACACACATTTGGGACCTTGCTAGCCACAGGGAGCCTGCGATCACTACAGAGTATTATTTTTATATATATATATATATATAAAAAAAAGATTGGCCACTGTACAGCAATGTGTCTTATAGCATTTGAGTTGTCTACTTTTAGGTTGATTTGGTCTTTATATTAGAATTTTAGAGTTTCATACTTATTAATTTCACAATTGCTCTACACCTACTCGGATTCTAACTGCCACCTCCAAAGCTTCCTCCCAGTACCTTTCCAACTGTTTTCTTTCAACACAAGTTGCAGTTAACAATTTGTTATAAATATTGTATTCATTGAACTGAAATCTCCTCGTTATGAACAGGGTTCCTCAGTGATTGGTGTAATTGATCCGTTTCTGTGTTTTCCAGGTCAGCCCATCAACCCTCAGTGCCGTATCTACCCCGAGGAGATGATCCAGACGGGCATCTCAGCCATCGATGGCATGAACAGCATCGCCCGAGGACAGAAGATCCCCATCTTCTCTGCTGCTGGGCTGCCCCACAACGAGGTGAGACCACAGCTTCATTTCATCAGGATCACACCCACCAGTGCCTTATTACCAGCTTCCTGGGAATCTTTTCTGCTGACAGTGCAGTTCAGCTTTCATTTAATACGTGATTTGTCCATTCATGTATTAGGTTCAAATTACAAATGTATGTTTTTACATAGAGTATAAATATAACAAGAAAAACTAAATCCCTCATCAAATGCCTTTTTTAATAAAAGCACATATTTTGTAGGTAATTATTATAAACATAATGGAATGTGAAGTGGCTCGGCTTCCCTCTGGAGCTCTTTGTGCTGCAGGCTGCATTATCCGCTGTAAGCATTTCACACCTGATCCTATATATATCCAGGCGGCCAGGTTAAGACGAAGAATGGCGGATAAAGTAGACGATTCTGCAGCATCGATGTGGACTCTTTTCTTTTTTCACAGTTCCAACATTTTCACAAGAGTGCAATCTTTACCTGGAGTTACTGTGTGATTTGTTGTTAGCTATTTCTATGTGGATAACTAGCCACATGTAGCTGTGTGTCGTTATCGCTCTGCCACTATGGAATGTCAAAGTGCAGTGGCTTTCAACAGTCGAACAACTCCAAGCAGCAACCCATCAAACAGCAGCCCCCTCCCCACTGCTCTGAGCATGCTTTATAGTTGACATGAAGACGATATAAACGGCAGTAGATTGTCACAAAATAACCCCTCAACTAACTCATAACACCTTTGTTCATAATCATTTATTAAGCTACTGGCTAACTGACAGTAAACTAAGCTTCTTCTAATATTCCTGCAACTGTGCATGCATGCATGTTCCCAAGGTCAACAATGAACCTCCATGCTCAAATGGAAATACATTTTTCAATATTTCCACTTGGAGTGCCAAAATCTAAAGATAAAAGCTTTCATATCATTTAGTTTTTATTTCTGTGGAAATGCTTAACATTGATGACTCAGCTCCTTCACGTGGGTCAGCTGTCTCCCAGTGTCACATGACAACAATTGGACTTCTGCTTCCTCTTTAGGGTTTTCATGCCTCACAATGGAAATATATTACTCAGTTTTACCATAAAGTATATGATAGTTTTTTTTACAAACTACAATATCATGTTTAAAAGCGTTTCAGGTAAAGTCAGAATGTCCTAGTGAGTTAAAGAAGTGAAACATTAATTACACAAAGAAGAAATAACCTGTGTTTCTGGGATTTGTGCTTCAAAGCAGCTGTGCCTGTATTTCTCAGGCATCTGTTTCCATCTTGGTGACGTACAGTTTTCTGCACAAAGCTTTAATGTGGTCCAACAGAAAGCCAACGACATCAGGTCATACTTTCCAGATAAACACATTTTGTTTGGCACCATACGCTAGTTTAAGTAGGACAGCTTTGGAAATCTTTTCATGGCAAAAAAACAAATAAACAATGTCCCAAAAAAAACAATATTGATTGATTCAATCTACTGAAGCATTCCTTCACAAAGGAGGTTTCTTGAGTTGTGGCCCATTGGCTGGGCTCGATGCTCTTCAGATGAAGTAAGGGGCTGTAGAAGTGTTGACCTCTGTATTTCTGTTTCACTCGTTCAGTCCTGTCCACATCAATGCTCAGGGACTACATGTAATGCTGAGCGACTGTCGGTATGGTGTTTCTTTCAGGTTTTTTTTGATATGCACTATGTTTGAGTTATAACAGCTTTTATTTGAAATCCCAATGTTATTCTAAGTTAAATAAATAAGCATTTATTAGCTCATTGGATGTTTGTTTTTTTAAATAAGTATATTTGGGGTTTTACTGTTTTCTTCTCTGAGACAAATATATTGTTAAAATGTAGCAAAGCCAGAAAACACTAAGCTTTTAAGAAAGTAAAGAGAAAAATATATTTAAACATTTTTTAAACAGTTATTCTTCAGGACTTTGCCAAATTGGACAATTTTGGAGTGGTTATTGGAATGCTGAATCCATTTCTGATTTATTCACGATCAAAGTTTTCACCAGAAAGTGGACATATCTGTACCCTCTGTGGGCTGCTTTCAAGTAGGTTTGTGACCATTGGATATAGAGAGCACAAGATGAACATTTTGTATCTCTACTGTGCACAATTTCCTTGCAAATAAATAAGCAATCTGTCCAATCCAAATGATCCAGAGTCCCCTAAATCTTCCAAATCGACCAAAAATGTGTCAAAATCCGCCCAACCCGCCTGATTCAGATTCTAAAAATGTCTGAAATGGACTCGGAATAACCAAGCCTTTTTTTATTTTTACAATTGTCCACTCAGGCTATAACGGTAATTGATGTAACTTGTGCTAATTGTGAAAATTGCCCAATGTATGCAAGTGAGCATCCGGCAGTGTCTATGTGCTGGAGACCCTACTATACATTTCTAACATAAAACGTTGGTGTACTCAAAATGTCCCTGCTTCACAATTGGACTTGCAACTACACTTTTACAAGTTTGTGTTTTGAGCGTTAGTCAATCCCACTTAAAAAACCCAAAGTTTCCTACTGCGGGGCCGTGTGGTGTCCCGCTAATGATGAGCCGCTTGCATGCCATGGGATGGTGTGAAAACTTGTCTCATTGTTTCATTAAGCACATGTCAGAGAGGTCATGCATGCTGCTCTCCTCTATGGGCCAGGTGCTGGACTCAGGGTGCATGCAGAGGTCAGGCAGATCAACCCCGCAGCCATGACTTCACGTGATGAGCGTGAAATTCCTCTTTCATTCCTCAAATCCATCAAGTATAACACCAGCTCTTCACTATGCACCAGTTATTAGTTTCACTAAAGCATTGGGTTGTGGTCAGAGATGTCAGAAGTACCCAGATCTTGTACTTAAGTGAAAGTAGAGTATAATTCTCTGTTACAAGTAAAAGTCCTGCTAAAGTATAGGCATCCAAGTACACTTAAAGTATCAAAAGTGAAAGTGGTCATTGTGCAGATTGGTCCATTTCAGAATAATATATATATGATATGTTTTATAATGATTGATCATGAAAGTGTTCTCAAAGCTGGTGAAGGTGCAGCTAGTTTGAATGACTTTGTAGACTGCAGGGTAGCTGGTGGATTTACTCCAGGTGGAACTAAAGTCTGATTCAACACTTGATTATATTTCACATCATTCATCCACATCTGTAAAGTAACTAAAGGGATTAAATACATCTAGTGGAGTAGAAGCAGACTGCTAACCTCTGAATTGTAGTGGGGTAGGAGTACAAAGTAGCTCAAGTAAAGTACAACTATCTCAAAATTGTGCAATGGGTACAGTACTTGAGTAAATCTACTCAGTGGTTTGGTATTTATAGAATACTTTAATCATCTACTGATAATCTAAATGTGTCTCATTGTTATCTTATTACAATACATTGATCTACAAGTAAGTATTGGAATAGGAAACTGACTCCAAGCCCATTGGTTGGTAATGAAGATAATGCCTTCAATATTTATTCCTAAATGAAGATATGCAAGGCAAGAAGGCAAAGGTATTATTCACATTCCCCCACACATGCATGTTTGTTCTTTGAGTTGACATCCAACATGTACCTAAAGTCTTGACTGTTTTCTCAGATCGCTGCTCAGATCTGTCGTCAGGCCGGCCTGGTGCAGAAGTCCAAGGATGTGATGGATTACAGTTCTGACAACTTTGCAATTGTCTTTGCCGCCATGGGGGTAAGCAGACAAACTGCAGCGTTCAGTTGACACTTGTTCAGAGCCCCCCCCCCCTCCCATTTGTGACTAATCCTCCTTTAAACCCTGGCAGACACCCTGTCCCTTCTCTCCCGCCCTGCTTTATGTCTTTTATTCACCAGGTGATTTAACCTTTAAGTCCCTCTCGTTACTTCTGCACCTCTGAGCATATCCCCGGCCATGGACACAGGTTACTAATTCAACAGGTCCTTTAACGCTGCCAGACGAGTATCAGGTTCTCTGCTCCTCAGCTGCCCCTCACTCTGCTATAATTCCCTCAATTGTGACAGGTTGACCTCTACCACACTTACACATTCACACATTCTCTCACACACACACACACACACACACACACACACACACACACACACACACACACACACACACACACACAGATTTGCTTCACTTGTTTAGTAATAATCCCCCCTCTTCCTCTACTTCACCAGTTCACATCTGGTTGTGGAGAGTCTGTGTTAATAGGGATTCACACATGGATATACATTTATAAAAAAGACACAGTGTAACCAGTAACTTCAATGTATCTGTTTATTGGTCAAAAGGTTTCTCTTGACTCCTGCAGTAGGAGCTGTGTGTTTTTATTTTTCTTATTTTTAGACAGTTTATGACAACAAATCTCAGAGTCAAGACATTTGTCAAGAAGTGTAACTATTTTAAAATCAACTTAAATAACTTAAAAGCACAGAATCACAATAAAATAAGATTTGACTGAATTATGAATCCCAAAAAGCAGTAGGACTTCACAGTTGGGTCAATTCCCTTCAATCCCTCCATGAACTATTACACTCTCCTGCAACTGGTCAAATCAACAATGCCAACTACAATAATTAACATCAAGTTATTTTCAGAGCATGGAATGCACCTGACCCGGTCACCTTCCAGTCTCTGTACCTCGGTGTTGTTGCATGTGATGTCTGAACAAGTCTTCTGATTAGTGAAAATGGTTGAAGATCTTTCACTCACGGTGACTCTGTATCGTTAACTTGTATCATTTGTGTGTCAGGTCAACATGGAAACTGCCCGCTTCTTCAAGTCTGATTTTGAGGAGAATGGCTCCATGGACAACGTCTGCCTTTTCCTCAACCTGGCCAACGACCCCACGTAAGATCCAATCAGAAAGGATCTCAATGAGACAGTGTTTAGCTTACTTATTGAATCTGAATGATGTTTTTTACGTTATGTTTATCGTCTTAACATTCTTAAATGTATCGCTAGTCTTTAAAAGACAAGTTGGAAACACATTTAATTCCTCAAGTTGTTGTGAACAATAGAATAACTGATCTTTTTCTGTGACCAATCAGCATCGAGCGTATCATCACCCCTCGTCTGGCGCTCACCTCAGCAGAGTACCTGGCCTATCAGTGTGAGAAGCACGTGCTGGTCATCCTCACCGACATGAGCTCCTACGCTGAGGCTCTCAGAGAGGTAACCACTCATCTGTCTCGCATGCACTTTACAATCCGGAATATCAGTATTGTGTTTGATGTAGGCCCTGCTGGACACTAACAGGAAGGTACCCCATGGATTTCAGTATTTGTATATAGTCACAGCTGAACATTTTGTTATGTACCTAAAACTGCATTTAATATCCCAGGCTTGAGGTGCTTCAATCCTTAAACATAGAATCCATCTCAGAGATAGCTCATTTGAACCCTCGATCAAACTGACACAACTCTCTTTATTCTCCGTCAGCAGAAAGGCTCTTTGGCATAAGGAAAGGTTTTAAAAAACTATAAGGAGAAAGGTGGGGACAGTTTGATCTTGTAGCCATCAAGGTAACCAAAGCAAGCGGTACATCTGAATGAATCATACATGATTATTTTCAATATTTATCTTCCTGTCAAGAAATCTCTAAAAAGTGAGTCCGTCTTACGTTCTGAGTTCTCTGACATGTCTGGTCTCTCAAGTATAGCCCAATTAAACACACTTAAATGTCACAGAGTTACTCTTTCTCAGTAAATATTGAAGTCCACATAAACCAATCTACATGTTGGCTTTTATAGATCCCTTGTGCAGCATTTACTTCAAAATAAAATATGTTCAAGCTGGCCTCTTTACCCCAGTTATTCTGCCCTCCCAGAACAGAATTATGCCAGAAGTTTAGTTTTCAATAATAAAAATGATGACTAGTATGTCAACTGCACAGTGCCCGTTCACATTAAAGGCTGTATGATGCCCTACAGCAAACTACAGAGAACAATAAAGAGAAAACGGCATCACCGATCTGATTGAACTGAATATGGTCTTGTCTAGCTCAGCTATAAACACAGAGTTGGTTAGCACGCTAGCATGTTCTTGTACACTTCAGTGGCCTCTCCTCTGTTCCACTCTGTGTCGAGAGGAGACACTGTTTTCTGTCTCTTAATTAACAAAGCCCACATGTCCACAATATCCTGGACTGGCAGCATGTGAACATAACACACCAGCGTGAATTCTCTGCAGCATTAGCACAAAGGTGACGGACTAACTCAAGTCTTGTGCTCTCTGCTGAAGGGAAGATAATGTGTCCTTTATTCATCCCTTTATTTGTCCCGTTGGCTTCTAAAGGAAATGCCCCCTACCAATGTCCTCCTCTCACCTTGTGGCGAGGGGTCAGAACCCCCCCCCTCTCACTCCTTTGCGCCTCTGTAATAACCCTTTTATGTTGTACAGTTGGCTGTCTCAAGGCGCTGGCAGCACAATGCAGTTTTTAAATGGTTCATGTGCATACGTCCCTTCTTGCTTTCGCTCTTCATAACCTTGGCAGATGTACGCAGCAGCAACATTCAGCTAAGACTTCTTCAGCTTGATGGGTGTTAGAGCAGCTACAAAGAGCCAGGAGGGCATTAACATTTATCTTCTGTTCCATTCATGCATGTGAAGGTTGAGTTTTGCGTTGATTGTACAGTTCACAAGTATTTAGCCTGCCCATCAACCTTTGGATCCCAGCATGAATGGGACACATTTTCTTTCCCTCTGTTCCTGTTTCACTTGACTTTGGGAACAAGGAATTGCTTTGGTCATTTTTGTAGAAGACCTGAAAACAGAAGGAATCTTTTCAACCTCTTGCGAAACCTACTAAAAGAGTCACTTGACTCCTACAGTAAATGCTTTTAGTTTATTATCTATTCAGCAAGATTATGTTTTACTTTAGATTTAAAAATTAAATATCTATTATCATGACTGGAAATGAATCAAGCCGGTCTACCCAATAGGTCTGGACGGCTAGACTTGTATTTCTATAAAATGTGCAAGGTGTTCCTTTAGTGAATATCTCTTATAGATCAGACCAAAGTGTCTATTCTATTATGGCAGTTTACAGTGATTGGAGTATTTACCATTCAAGATCCGTTTTTAAATAGTGCATACTTGATTTCAGACAACAAAATAAATCTTGGTTTACTGGCAGCCACCATTTTTGGTTTTTAGAAACAACTGTCCCCTGCCGTTTTCATTAACCCATGATAGGTTCGCTGACTAACTTGGACTCAGTTGATAAGCCTACTGCAGTCATCTCACCTACTAGCTGGTGAACAGAGTGCAGCATTTAGCAGCTAAAGAGCCACATATTCTCCTGAAGACTTGATGCAGAGCTAAAAGAGTGAATCTTGGCAAATCATTCATCATTTTGTAGTGTGAAAATAGTTTGCCCCAGTACATGATCATGACTCCCCTTTTATTGTCAGCTTGTTCTTGTGTTCTCAAGTAGTCACAGGTGAATTGATGAAAACGTACATGCAACAGTGTTCCCTTAGCTTTTGTTCTTGCGGCTCTCACTCACTCACCACCCTCTCCTCCCCTTCAGGTTTCTGCTGCCCGAGAGGAAGTGCCCGGCCGTAGAGGTTTCCCCGGCTACATGTACACTGATCTGGCTACCATCTACGAGCGTGCCGGCCGGGTGGAGGGCAGAAACGGCTCCATCACACAGATCCCTATTCTAACCATGCCCAATGACGGTGAGAGGAGATGAGCTTTCTGCTTTGAGTTGGACCAAGATCACATCTTCACAGCTGTCAAAGCAGTATATATATATATATATATATATATATATTTTTTTTTTTTCTTTTCTTTCAGTATGGTCTTGCAGATTTTACTTTAAGTCATTCATTTAATTACTGTAGTGGGCTTCTCAAATAGACAGAGGAGACATTTTTGATGCTTGCAGTAACCATGGCAACACATATGAAGAGCCTACTTTTATTTAGTTGAACAGGAGTCCCCCATTCGAGCATTACAGGGAGGTGATTGTCGGCTTTTACTAAACACTGCCACGGTTCCCAAGAGCTCTTTGCTCTTGATTTAGGGTTGAGGTGTTTAAAAGGGGAAGCTGACAGACTTTCTGTCCCGTGTGTGTATCACATTATTTTATATCAGTGAATGATTTGAATTGTCTCAAAAGAAGGTTCTTCACTGTTAACTTAACTGAGGCTTTATGAAAGTGTTGACAGTGATGAACTGCAGGGATAAAGGGTAGTGGTGGTCTAATGGATAGTGAGGTGGGCTGAAGATCAGAAGGTTGTGAGTTCATATCCCGCCAGGAACACCATCACTAGTGTGCCCTTGAGTCAGGCACTTTGCCCTTAGTTACTCCAGGGAGAATGTAATCGGTAAATGTAAGTCGCTTTGGATAAAAGCGTCAGCTAAATGAAGTGTTAAATGTAAATAAAGGCACAGTTATATGGGGTATATGTTGTGATTTAATACATTTGTTTGCCTCTAACAGATATCACCCATCCTATTCCTGATCTGACTGGATACATCACAGAGGGGCAGGTGTACGTTGACAGGCAGCTGCACAACAGACAGGTACTCACCAGCTCTTTGTAAAACTGTCTCTTTAAAACAACATTCATCCCACATCCATCTCGATTCCAGGTTGGATGCTTTCAGTGTTAACTTATTTTCAGTATGCCCATGATGTACTGCTCATTTTGCTGTAAATGTACATATATACATGGAGTGATTACTAGTCACTACCTATAGTGGGGTCAGTTAACGAGGGGAGAATCAATCTTTGGGACGTGAGCATCAACTAATACAACACCAATTCCATTCTTAGCCATTTTCCAAACCTTTTAATAAAGCAAACATGCTAATAAGAATGGATAGAGGACCAAGGAATTCATAATGTTCATATATTCTGAGCTTTTTAATGTCAAGATATTTAGATTTTACAACACAAAGCAATCTGAAACTAATAATAATATCCAATTACCCATAGGTCTTTGTTTTACTTCAATTAGTGGACAGTTGTTCTCTTTAGTTTGAGAACAGAACCCGTCATGCGTTAGAGTTATAAACGGGAAGAATAAAGTTGCAGAGGAGTCAGTCATTTAGCTGTGGGCTACAACTTGAGAAGTGTTTCTTTGACACATTCTGCATTAACATTAATCACGAAATGTTCTACTGATTTTCAGATCTACCCACCCATTAATGTGTTGCCCTCACTGTCCCGTCTGATGAAGTCAGCCATCGGGGAGGGGATGACCAGGAAGGACCACGCTGACGTTTCAAACCAGCTGGTAACACATCTCACTTGTTGTCCATAAATAATGCATCCTGTGACCCGGAGTCAAGGTTTTTCCTTTTAACAGAAATCAGATTTAAACTAAAAGCCGATGATAATATATGGAGGAGAAATTATGTTTAACAAGATTCCTTTGTTCGCCATCGTTTGAAGTGATTTTCACTATAAAAAATGTATCTTCCTGTCTACAGTATGCCTGTTATGCCATTGGTAAGGACGTCCAGGCCATGAAGGCTGTGGTGGGAGAAGAAGCCCTCACCTCGGATGATCTGCTCTACCTGGAGTTCCTGCAGAAGTTTGAGAAGAACTTCATTGCTCAGGGTAGGAACAAGCTTAGGGAACCACTTGCATATTTTCAACCTAATTTCCATGTCTTAGTTAGAAAGGTAATTCATCTAGACCAGGGGTCTCCAACACGTCGATCGGGAGCTACCGGTAGCTCACAAGCCCTCAATAAGTAGCTTGCCAAGCAAATCCAAAATGTAAAAAATACACACAAAAAAAGGGAAATGTAATTGAAAGAATCTACCTTATGCATAAACGAAACCTCAATCATAGCGAACTCTATCTACTTAGTACAACTCTATATCTATCTAACACCCCTCCTCCCCCCACCCCACAATGAATATCACGTTCTTGCTTGATTTGCGGGACCAGCGTTGCCGTCGGAAAGAAAAGCAATGTGGAGCGGCAGCTCACCACTTCATAAGGAGTTTGACCGTGACACTTTGCGAAATCCCATTTGTGTCCCCCCACTTTACAAATATGTTTAGAGATATATATATATATGAGAGTGAGATATTTCACGTCAACATTTAAAAACAAATCTTCCTGGGGGTGCATGCCCCCGGACCCCCCAAGAGGAGGTTAGGTCCACCCCCAAATAAAGCAGGTTAAAATAATTAGATTGAATACATGTTATAATATATATTACAGTTCTATTAGAGTCAACCAGATTATAACAAAACTACCTCACTTATAGGAACACTAAATCCCAAACACAAAGTCAAATGCAATGCTATCTGGCCCTTCTTCTTCTTTCGTGCAACGTCAGAGGTCCAACTCGGTGTCGTGAAGCCATGCCCGCATCTCTGGTCCTAAGTCGAAGAGGCTGGCTTCCGAGGGTGGTCTATATAAAGGGCAGGTGGTTATTATATGTTCGGCAGTCTGTTCAGGGTCACTGCACTCGCATGCCAGGCCCCACTTCTTCATTGATGTTTTGAAGCGACCGACCCCAGTTCGTAGGCGGTTTAGTGTGGTCCATTGCCGGCGTGGTAGGTCGTCTCCTCCTATGACGCCATCTCCTGGGTCCCAGATGTAGCGATGGATGCGGGAGGGCCCGGCTAGCTCCCACTCCTGCTTCCAAGCAGCCGCCAACCATGCATCTCTGGAGAGGTCCTCAGAGGTGGATTTGAGAATCTCTTGTGCTGCCTTGTTGAAGGGGAGGCGAGACTTGAGCCTACTTGGGGGCACTGCTCTCGTTGTCGTGTTATGCAGGATATGCCAGTCATGCTTTTGGGCTTTCCTGGCCAGGGCGAGGGTGGCAGCCTCCCGTCGGAGGCCGGCTGGAGCTATTCCCGCGAGGACTGGCAAGAGGGACACAGGGGTAGGCTTCAAGCATCCAGTTATAATCCTGAGGGCGTTGTTGATGACCACGTCAACCTTACTTGCGTGAGGGCTTCTGCTCCAGGCTGGGGCGCAGTATGCCGCTGCAGAGAATACCAGGGCTTGGGTCGATATTCGCAGCGTCTTAGCGCAGGCTCCCCAGGTTGTTCCAGCAAGGTGGCGGATCAGCGAAAAAAAGATGTGACCCCTGATGTAGATAAATAAAAATAGTAGATAATAATAAATAGTAATATAATATTAAGAGGGTTACCCGGCAACCACTGTCTCTTTACCAATTAGCCTTCACTCACTCGCTGTATATAAGCTGATTATTCACTTGACAGAATGTTTATCACCAACCATTTCTGTAGTTAACAAATCAGTCGAGGCATAATTCAAGTAAAAAATATTGAATATTTTCTGGTTCCCGCTCAAATTTGAGTTTGTAATTTGTTTTAGTTTTGCTCTGTTGGTCAGACAAAGCTTCATTTTAATTAAAACATGACCTTTGGCTTTAGGTCAGACTTTACAGGTCAGGGAGTCACGGCGGAAGTGATTTGAGGGTTGGGTTATTTTTATACCGGCACCCACCTAACATCACGAGAGCCAATCCGCATGCCCAAACCTGTTAATGATGCGCCAAAAAAAATGAATAAACCTGACCAGTAAATATGCATTTGAGTAGACAATTGTTAAGACTGAGACAAGGACTGAGTGTCTCTGTCCCACATCACTGCAGGGAAAAAACCAAAAGGCAGATGGCAGGGCATCTAGACCACCATAAGGACTTTGGTTTCAAGACTCCGACAGGGGCCACTGTGGCCCCCGGGACATTCCTTCTCTTTAATAGACAACCTTTACCTAAAATGAGTTTGCACTATAGTCACTACATTTCTAACACTTTTCTCTAAAGTATTCAACATTATTAACGTTTTATAAATGTTGGAATGATTTCGTATTCAACACCAAGTACAACTGAGACTTTACATGGGAAATGAAAGTATTATTTTGACTGGATGATGGTGCTAGTCACATGATCGCCAACACATTTAAATTCTTCCTGAGGAACTGTGAATGTCTGAAACAAGACATTAGTGTGGTCACAATACCTACATTTTTGTTTCGATACCAAGTCAAGAATTGCGATTTCTGTCTTAAATGCCATGTGTTTATTGTGCTTTATTTCAAACATGTTTCAGTCATAACACAAACTTTTGAACAATGAGAACAATAAAGCCAAAGCAATGGCATTCAAGGTAAAATGACAAGTGTGATGAAGGGCAGGGGTGGGAAACCTCCGGCCTCCAAGCCGCATACGGTCCGCGAGACCATTTGATATGGCCCTCGGAGGATGTTGTAAAAATTGAAATGGCCCTTGAGAGGAAAAAGGTCCCCCCACCCCTGTATTAGGGTCATATCGCTATCCCTTTAAGAGAGAGAGGGGTGTGGCGCGTGCATGTGTGTGTGCATGGTAGAGCGAGAGGTGGTATCTGTTTTGAAGCAAACGAAGCAGCAGCAAAATAGGTCTGTCGAGTGTCTTCAAAGTTAGATCTGTAACAAAAAAGACCTTAATAAATGCAACGGCCTAGCTCGCCTGTCTGCCTTATTGAAACGTGGGTTATTGCTTTGGCTGGAAGACTGCAGAGAATCATCCCCTGTTTTCCTCGACTACGGTCTGGGAGCCGACAGGAAAGTTTAACACAAGAATCCAGATGAACTAAAACATCATCTCAAACAACAAACAGTCTCTTAGAGGAGCTGACAACGGCTGCAGGGAGTGGAAGCAGAGCGCTGAACACACACAGGAAATACGGCTCTTATTAAAACAATGTCATTCTTAAAGTACCGATACTAATGAAATGGTGGAGTTTTTAACGGCAGGGTATCGCAATACCTTTCTAGTATCGGTGCACCGTGAAACACTACAAGACATTCTTTGTACAGATTCCACCTAATGAAAGTTACTGAGGAGTTGTTGCTACACAGATGGTAACCTGAACATGACAAAGGAAGAGAAAAGATGCAGGTTTTAAAATCTCATACAAAGTCCTTGATAAAGAATTGTTGTCATGCCAAAAACAATTTGTGAGGTTGCTGTGGTCACAATAAAAGCTCTTGGTATGTTGCCCTTGAAAAACAAATTGAATTATGTTATGATTTCTCAGTATTTTGAAAACTACAGCACATATTTCTATTTTTGAGTAAGCATAAGATTACCCATAGTGCCCTTCTATCAGACAGTATTCTAACCACTTGTAGGCAGATTGTACCTTCTATTTATTTGGTATAAACAAAGGTTTAAAAGAATATTTGTAATGTGAAAGCAGTCTAGGGTTGACCTTTAAATGTGTCCCTGCAGTAACTTTTTTCAATAGGTACTTTTACTCTTTGTATAACTTACAGTCTACATCTCAATCTTAACATTGTTATCTATTTAGAAGATTTTATACACCACACAAAATAAAACCCCTTCCTCCCGGCCTCCTCTGCCCCCCCATCCCTACAACACCCAGCCCATCAGTTTGTCGTGTGTCTGGACTTTAGAAGTAGAGTTTTGTAAACACTGTGACCGCATGCAAGCTTTTGGTTCGTCACTTATGCAACTTTAACTAAATGAGGGGGGGAAATATGGTCTCGTTCTCTGCTAGTGCTATTCTGCTGACTGAGGATCATACTCTTTCAGATACCCACACACGATACCACAATTAAACCTCTGACGAGATTTTTAGCCTGTTTTACCGCATTATTTTGGTTTAAACTCAGCCCTTATTTACCTCACTTGCAGTCGCCGGCAGCTGGTTTTATTGCTTAAATAAATTCTCTGTGCACTTCCTGCTCAGCACACGCTAGACGGACACTGTTGGCGAACAAAGTGGAAAATAGTACCTGATATCAGTAGGTGGTGGAGACCAAACTAGAGCTACCAGTAGAGCAAATATTAGACTTAATTAAAAAAAGAAATATGCTCCAATGTTGCTCTGTGTCTGCTGCTTATAGAAATCAGCCAGATGTGAAACAATTCTAATCCTGCAGCTTTAAGACTAAATGTTTTGATATCTCTTCCTTCACGGACAATGTTCAGGAACATCTCAACTGGATGAGATGTACAGTAGGGACAGTAGAGTGCATTATCAAGCCGCAGTAGATTGTGTTTGCTTACCAGCAGCGTTGTGCTCTTGCTCCTCAGGCCCGTACGACAACAGGACCGTGTATGAAACCTTGGACATCGGCTGGCAGCTGCTCCGAATCTTCCCCAAGGAGATGCTCAAGAGGATTCCTCAGAGCACCCTGGCTGAGTTTTACCCCAGGGAGTCTGCGGCCCGTCACTGAGACACAGCGGAGGGTTCCCTGCTCCCCCCCACCCATCCTCCTCTCCCTCTGTTCATTTCTTTCTTCTCACCCTACAGCCCAAACCTCACCTCCTCTTCTCCACTGTTCTTATCACCTCCAGTTTGTTCTTCTTAATCAACTCACCCCCACTTCCCTTCCCTGAGGGTACCCGGGGAAATAATACCCCCTTTCTGTAGATGTTCTGTAATGCAAGTGTCCAGAAGTTGTGTATGGAGTGTCTGTGGTTGTAATGTCTACCCCATTGATTGCAAAAACATGAACATATCCTTAAAATCATAAATGAGTTCTTATTTATTGGGGTGTGGTACTGCTGCACCCTCTCTTCTTTAAATACATGCTATGTAATATCGATCTGTCACTTAAAGCAAGAGGTTTCCTACTGAGGAAAGATGTCTGAGCAGTCTGTATCAGTAGGTGAAGCTCATACAGTTCTAATTTCATTGATACTGCCACAGATGGTGATTCAAGCCTGCAAGCATCACAACATATAACTATAAATGACATCATATTAGTATTTACCTGAGGGTGGATATATAGTGGACTACTTATTTTCACCACGCCCTGTCAGTGGCATCAAATTGGCATAAACTTGAATAAGTTGAGCGTCCATAGTGACCAGACAAACCTAGAGTTGAGATGTTTACTCTGTGTTGCCCCAACCCTTTCTTCCATCTTGCTCCCGCTACCTACTCTGGAAGGAATACAGTGGGTGTTACTAAAGAAATTCTGTGTTTTGTTGTTTTGATTTGTGTTACAAATATGAGTGTATGTAAAGTATATTAAACATTCCCATCTGTCTGAAAAAACGAATGCTTTGTTGTGCAAAAATAATGGTTTTGTGAGGTAACGTGTCCAAGAATAAATTAAATTAAATGATACGAATATGCGGTCTCATCTCGTAATTTTTTCAAAGGACTGACACAACCTTCTACCACACGGTAAGGAAGTGGGTTCCTCTCTTGCACATGTAGCCCACCTTTACAATCTTAACATCCATGTGTAAAATGTTTCATTTTATACAAATGTAATATACGACTACATAGTGATTCAATCATGCTTTATTTTATTTGTTTCCTCTTAACCATATGTATCAAACATAATTTGTTCAGTTCTTTTATGTAACTTAAAGGTCCCATGTCATGCTTTTCTCCTTATCACCCGTCCCCTTGTGTTTTATGTAGCTTTTTCTGCATGTAAACGGTCTGCAGAGTCACAAACCCTCAAAGTACACCCTGTAGCGAGTAAAACTCTAACACAGAATCGTTTGTGTTCTTTTCCCAGAACGCCTCGTTGGCGTCTATACCTGTGTACTCCCATGTTCCGATTAACCCAGCTTCCCCAAATGTCTTTCTTTTGGTGTCTATATACGCTGGGATCCGGAGTCATGGATGATCCTGCGGTCCTGTGTCCTGCATCGCGAGCCCTGGATCTTGAGTCGTGGCTGTGGTCCTGGATCATAGGTCCTGGATGGATATCCTCGTGGATTCATCTTCTTATTATAGACACATGCATTTCCAAACATTTGGACTACCTATGTTGCAAATGTATTATCTTTTCAATTTACACACGGCATCTATTGCACGTCTGTCTGTCCTGGGAGAGGGATCCCTCCTCTGTTGCTCTCCCTGAGGTTTCTCCCATGTTCCCTTTAAACTGTGGGTTTTCTTCGGAAGTTTTTCCTTGTACGATGTGAGGGTCTAAGGACAGAGGGTGTCGTATTGTCACACTGATATTTTGTACAAACTGTGAAGTCCACTGAGACAAATGTAACATTTGTGATATTGGGCTATATAAATAAATATTGAGTGATAGACACTGGCAAGTGCCTGTCAAAGCTCACAATGTAGCCCGACCCGCATACGAGGCAATCCCTGACACAACCTTGACTTTCCTGCCCATTTTACCAGAAAAACAAAGCTTTTTAGGAGGAATGTTTGCTTTTCAGTAAGTAGCTCTTAAAAGAACTTGTTTTGCCTGTCAATGCTTCTGCAACGGAGTGCTGAAGAAAAGTAGGAGTGGATTGTAGAGCCTACTTCCTATTTATACGGAAGTGAGCCCGGAGGTGGGGCCCACGTCATAGGTGGGCGTGGAATAAGTCTGTCAGTGCTGCACACGTGCAGTGGGGATTACCCAATAGCGATAGCCTTAGAGGGCAAGCCTTATATGAAATAGAACAAAAGGTGTATCTCAAGCAGTGTTGTGCTAGTTACTGAAAACCAGTAACTAGTTACCATTACTAGTTACTTCATTTCAAAAGTAACTCAGTTACTTTACTGATTACTTACACCAAAAAGTAATGCGTTACTGTGAAAAAACATGCATTATATGTAATCTGGATTGCATCGATATTAGCTGACTTTCCTTTTTTGTATATTCTTTCTCCAGGTAGTTGGAAAAAGTTTTCCGTCCCATATGCCGTGTGCCGCCCGGACATGGTATCATGCTAACTAGCTCCCTGAAAGCGGGTGACTCCACTGTAGCAATAGCCTGCATGTGTTCTACAACATACCGTGCAATGGCTTTATCGACTTTCCCCTGGATAGCAGTCCCTTGGTTAAAATCCAGCCGCTGCTGCTTAGGTGGAGGTGGAGTGGCGTCGGATGAGTCTGGGTCTGTGCCGGTTAGTTACTAGCTTCGTCCCAGCATGTTGTTTTTGCAGATGTTTTAAGAGATCTGATTGACTGGTTTGGGCAGTAGATAGGATCTTTGACCCGCCAGGACACAACTTACATTTAACAGAAACGTTCTTTTCTTTGTGCTCGACAAAAGTGAAATAGTGAGAATATCTCCAGGTGGAGAAACTAGACTTGAGCTCCGCCGCCGCCGCCATGATAGTCTTGTTAGTAAACAACACAAACACGCCCACAGCCCGTCTCCGCATGTGACGCAGGAAGTATCTAAGTACATTTACTCAAGTACTGTACTTAAGTACAGTTCTCATCTCTGTTCGCCTGGCTGTTGACTATATAAAAAAACTAACGCAGTAACGCACCATGTAGTAACGGTAACTGAGTTACTGAATTTAAAAAGTAATGCGTTAGAGTACTAGTTACTGCCAAAAATAACGGCGTTACAGTAACTTTGTAACGCGTTAGTCCCAACACTGATCTCGAGCCGGTTTCTCAAATGTACCAACTTTAATGAAGCTTTAAATTACGTTAGTCATGTTCTTTATTTTACTTTTCTCCAAAACAAAAGTCAACCTTATGAATAAATATATAAAAAATAAATAATAAATACACAACTATCTAATCAATTATTTACAATGCTCATTCCTGTACTCATATCATATTTGACTTTTGCAAATTGTATTGTGTATCTTTATTTAATCGTATAAAGCGCAACATACTTGGAACCAGCACCCAAACTGTTACAGTCATTGGTGTTACAGGGCAAGTCATAGATTTGTCTCAGTTGTGTGAACATAAACATCATTAGTGTGTAAACATGTGATTTGTAAATGTAAAACACTATCCACAAATGCATTTAAAAGATTTGCAAACTCACAAATACATTTGCAAATGTAAAATGGATATGCAAATACGCTAAATATTTTCACAAATAAAAAAAAGATCTGTGAATATGTTATAGAGATACAGTTAGTTTGTGTTAGTTTATTTGTTCAATACAGCATGTATCGAGCACCGGGGAGCTACATCTGGCACGAAGCAGTCCAGAGATAAAACTCTTTCTTCATTGTTTGTTGTGTATTCAGTCAAGCGGGTTAAAGTTACAAAGCACTTCACATCTTATTAAATCGGCCTAGTTTTACCTTACCAGTGCAGTAATAAAGTAATCTGTAGAAAAGCACTGTATTTAGGTTAGCCTTCATAGTAAGGCTACATTAAATGTTATAATATTCATCGTGTCCTTTCTACTGTATATTCATATACTCCTGTCTATTGCTTTTATTTGTATTTAATGTTATTATGTTTATACTTGTTTCCACTCATTTCACAATTTGAGATGAATTAAGTATCTATCCATCTATCTATCTATCTATCTATCTATCTATCTATCTATCTATCTATCTATCTATCTGGATTCTAGATGGATGGATAGATAGATAGATAGATAGATAGATAGATAGATAGATAGATAGATAGAAACTTCATTCATCCCAAATTGTGAAATGTGTGGCTGTGTGGGGTCTGGGTGCAACAATGCATTTGTGGATGGTGTTTTACATTTATGAGACAAATCTATGCCCATAGTCAGGGCTTGTGCAGGTGCTCTGCCTTTGAATCCTTCTGTAGGTGTGTAGCTCGCGCGCGAGGAGTCTACAGGTGTGTCGCGAGGAAGCACTTCCTGTTGGACTTTGGTTACATAATTCCTCACTATGGCTGCTGAAGAGCTGGATAAAATTCATGCTATTACAAAGTTGTCAAACCAAGGTGAGTTAGCTTCCCGCCGTCACATGCTAACACCATTTGCTGTATAGTCTATGGTTAACATTCTAACACGTTATTCAGTATGAGACAAAACAGCTGGGGTGGGCATGGAACCATGTACATATATTATGATCTGTCATTGTTGTTATGTTATCGTATGTGAATGAATGATTTACATTACTCATGCATTAATGTGAGCAGAATGTCAAAGTCTTTGTCTGTCAAGGTAGCGCTAGTACTGAAGTGCAATTAGATTTCACAGTATTTGAGTAATGCAAGGCAAGGCAAGTTTATTTATAGAGCACTTTTCAACACAAGGCAATTCAAAGTGCTTTACAAAAAATGAAAGACATTAAGAAAATGGCATTTAAAATCAGTCATTAAAAAGAAAAGCTAATAACATAAACATTAAAAGAAAAAATACATGGATAAAAGTTACAGTGCCGTCTAAGATATGAATAGTTCAATTAAAAGCACCGACAAAAAGAAAAGTCTTCAGCCTGGAGTAAATGTTTTTAACTTCTTAATTCCATTATAAGCTGTAATGCAGCTTGTTCTCTGGTGATATGAAAAATACCGTAGCATTCACACCAAAAGTCATTCTTTTCCATGTTGCACCTGGAACAGTATATCATTAGGTTAGCTGTAAGGACATTGTTCATCTTGTGAAGTATTCTAGGTACATGGGGTGGGTGGCAGGTCGGCCACTGTTATAACTCTGCTTTCAGAACAACATGTTTTGATGTTTTCAGTTATATCTACTCTGTATAGTATGTAATGAGGTAAAGTATGTTCTGATCTATCTCCGGTACGCTTTGTACTGTACATCCCAAAATGTCAGACTCTTCCTTTACATGGCCCTCGATGCAGAGTTTAACTCACTGCAAAAAAAACTAATCCTTAGTCAGCTTCCTGTTCTGTGTTTCCTGAATGTCTCAAGTAGAGACTGAAGTTGGTTACTGATTAACACGTGTTGTTCCATGGGAAAATAACGTCACCTCTTTGCAGAAGTGTGTTCTAACTGCCTGGTACAGTATGCTTCATGACAGCTGAACATCAGCAGTGTGTGTCTGAGTGTGAGGGTCATATATGCTAGATCAAACAAAGGTCAGTTACAGTAGAACCCCTGTGATAGAAGAACAGGAAAACCCCTATACCTCTATTGGTACAGTCTAACAAATAAAAAGGAAAACAATATTTTACTTATAAGACACATGTATCGTAGAAATACACGTGATTGTAAATGTTTGAGAGAAGGCAACTCCCTTTACTATTGTAGTTACACCCAAGGCTCTCTCAGCCCGTGTTTCTATATTCTACTTCCCTGCTATAAGTGACTGAATGAGAAGTTATCACATGATGGGTCCCCATGTGTTGTCCTATTTTAAACTGCAGGATGTGAGTGTGTGTGGTCTTCACTGATATTTGCTTTATAGTGAGTTACTGGTGAACATGGCTTACTGGCATCCTCTCCTCCCTACAGCCCTGCAGGAGTATGAGGTTCTGCAGAGGAAGCACGAGACAGCCTCCATGGAGGTAAGTGCTAACATCACTCTAGGTGTACGTCGGACCATCTCTATCAGGACGAATATCATGGTTCAGCTGCAGCAGTAACAGTAGTAGAAGCAGCAGTACTGCAGCATCACTACACAGTAATAGTTGAAAGAAGTTGGGCCTAGAAGTAGTAGAAGTAGCATAACTCATTAAAGAAGTAGCACAGGCAGCAGAAATAGTGTAACAGTCAGTGAAAAAAGATAAATCTAATAAATGGTTGTTTTCTTTAGAGTGTGGGATCAGAAGATGATGATACATGTCTGGTTTCTTCTGCCACGCCATGATAAAAGAGGTATCAGCAGGGAGATCTTTTAAGTGGTGTTGGTATCAGCTTTCAGAATCAATTGTTACGTAGCCCTAGGGGCTAAGTGTTGAAAGGTCAAAGCTTATGAGAACAATAAACACATTCTCAATGTATGTAGGACATATTAAAAAGCCTTTATTCTTAGTGGATTCTCATAACACACTGATACAAACGTGCAGTTCTTCCAAGCAAATCAAAGGCTTCTACATACTGCCTGTCTACAGCACTGCTACAGTACTAGCAAATGATAATGCATTACAAGTACGTTTATATCACAATAGTGATATGAGTTTGTCAGGAAGAGAGACTATTGGCTATTAAATTGTATTATTTCAGTTATTTAAGGTCTTGATGATGACGACAAACTCAGATGGTTCTTAATGCATTTGTATCCAGAATGGTTCAAATCTGTGCTCGTTATTCCATTGAATAGTGTCATTTAAGGATCATACACAGTGAAATTGGGCATTTTAGTTAAAACATTGTTTTAGAGTTCTAGTTCCTAGTGTGTGTATACAGTTGCAAGAAAAAGTATGTGAACCCTTTGGATTCTCCACACATAGCGTTGTGTGCAGGGTTGGGTTGTAACGGAATACATGTAACGGTGTTACGTAATCAGAATACAAAAATCAAGTAACTGTATTCAGCTCGCGTTACATTTGAAAAACGAGTAATCTGATTACAGTTACTTTCGTAAACCTGAAGTGAATACATTTTGGATTACTTATTGGAATTATTGGTGGAAAGATTTCCTCACAACATTTAATATTCATTACTAAAGGTACAGCCGAATCATCACAGCGCACAAAACCTATTACCGCCACAGATGGACCAAAAAAGGGAGTGTTTGAAAAAAAAGGGGCGGGTCCGCTCAGTGGAACGATAACAACGGAACATAGAGGAACAAAAGTCTGCGTTTAAGTCGTGTGTGTGTAGAGGTGTGTGTGGTTAAAACACATCAGCCTGCGGTCGCTCTTTAGCCTTATGATTCTGAAGGTAAACACAGCGAAGGCGGTGCGTGAAAGGCGGTGCGTGAAAGGTGGTGCGTGAAAGGCACTGCGCGCTCGTCTTCTCAGAGGCGGAGTTAACCCTCCCGCTGCCTCCTGGTGCTGCAGAGATGTCATGAAGTGAAGGAGGTGTTCCTTCTATAAAACAGTTGTGGGCAGCAGATACTGTGAGTGTCACAGACATGAATACATAGATCAAGGCAGACTGGTGCACACACGCTCCTGTTTTGCCAATCCGGTGGTTAAACAAATATAGCTCTACACCCCTGGCCGAAATGTCCTTAAAATGAAGTCCGAGTTCCACATTTTAATTCATGTCCTGCCAACACTGGCAGGACAGAAGGCGACACGCCCGTTCTAAGCCGTGTCCCTCACTCCTCACATCCCAAGCTGTAGCGTGGTGAAAAAATTAGGGGAAGCCAATAATACCTCCTTTCTTTTGGGTCGGGGGTGTGGTGGTCAATGTAATAACGTAACTAGATGAGTTACCCGGTATCATTTTACACACATTTGTATCATACAGATGCAGGACTTATACACGCCTGTTATCTAACAGGTCCGCACGCACTCTCCGGCCCAAACTCTAATAAGCATTCATTCACAAACTAAATCAGGAGACCTTTCACCTTTTACGTCCGACTCGCTCCTTTTTTCCTCGGTGTACACAGCTCCAGTTTGGGCATCGACCTGTCATCAGATTTTATTTTAGTTGCTGCTGTAGCGGAAGTTTAGTACAATTATTTTTGATTAAATACTCCAAATCTCCACCCTCCATAATTGCACTCACTTCAGTTGCTTGCTACTTTCTAATGGCGGTGAGAGTGATGCAGTGACGCTATCTATCTTCTATCGATTAGATTTATGATTAGAAAATTATAAAAGTAGGGTAGACATGTGTATATTATCCGGCTGAACACAACGTGCATTTATCTAACAGGTTCGTTTTCCACAGACCTTATTTCGAGCTATTTTCCAAAATCCTATGGAGAAATCCCATTGCTTTTTTGTGGAGGGAACCCGAGCGCAGCTTACGTCCGGGTTTTAGGACGCGTCACTGCAACACTAATACCCCCTTTCCACAGAGCCGAGACCGTTGAGAGACCATCAAATTCCCCCCCAAAAGTGAGAGATCTCTCAACAGTCTTTCAGTGAGCTCTCAATGATCTCTAAGGTCTTGCATGGTTTCTCAATGATCTTTCAGCGGTCTCTATGGTCTCCGTGGTCTCCATGAAGTTTTGAACCTGCTCAAAACAGTCTCTCAGCAGTCTCCGAGGGAAGCGATCTTTCAATGGACGCTCAGCGATCTCTCGACGAGCGCCCAACGGTCTCATCGGTCTTTCAATGATCTCTCAGCAATCTCTCAACACACGCAACGTTTTTGGCGAATAGCTGCGCTTGAGCATGCTAGTGGGCCATATAAAAACGGGTGTAAACCCCTCGACAGTATTCCATTCTAGGAGACACGACGCTACCATGCCTCCCCTCAAAAACACGACAAAGGGAAAGAAGAGCCGAGGACGCCAGAGATATGCCGCTCAGGCTGCCACTGCAGCCTGAGCTGCAGTGGCAGCTCAGGCTGCTTCTCAGCTTCTCAGGCTGCAGAAGAGAGAGGTTTCTCTCTCTTCTGCGCTTGTTCATCCTTCCCTTGACGAGAGCAATGGCCATCTGATTCTGTAGAAGTGATTGGTGACCCAGGAGGAGGGCAGCATGTATCAAAGCTTCGTTGTTCATTTCAGGAGGTCAGAGAATGAGGCAGAAGCACCAGCATCAGCTCATTTTTATACCCTTGCACACATGGTCTCCCAAGATCACACAGGTCGCCCGAGGATTTTTCAATGGTCTTTCAGTTGGTCGCAGTTGGTATCTCAGGGATTTCTAGTGGTCGCAGCTGGTCTCTCAGGGAACTCAGTTGGTCTCTCAGAGAGCACCTTCTGTCGCACAATGAGCGCTCAAGGAACTCTCAGTAGTCTCTGTCGGTCTCTCAGCGATCACCAAGGTCTCTCAGACGTCTCCGTAGATCTTCATGAAATTTGCTGAAAATGTAAATTTCGATCCCTCAATGAGCACCCAGGGGTCTCCAGAGCGTTTCCACAGAGACAACTTTTTCCAGGTTCTTGGAGACTGCTGAGAGATCTTGCCAATTTTTGGTCGCTCAATGGTTGCCCAAAGGTCTCCAACCTGTGGAAAGGGGGCATAAGTTGATGCGATTTGATTGGATTGTGAGGCAAGGGAAGCCAGCCGCCTATGGCTTCCTTTGGCATGGCCCTGACCAATCACAGGTTGGCAGGGGCATGACGTGATGTCATGTCTGATTGGTCAATCTGGGGTATGGTTAATTTTATTTTGCTTCTGAGTTCTTTGGAAGCTTTCTTGGGTTTTGGGACAGGGTGGGGATGTTATAATAATTGCACATTGTTTTTTTTCTCTTTAAAATGGTCTGGTGTGGATAGTAAACATACAATGGTCTATTTCCTTTTTCCTAATGTTGACAGGAGTCCACACCAAACCAACCCTATTCAAACAGTACTTTTTTCTCCCAACATATGAGTCGCTCTCTTAACACTGTGAGCTGGAATGTCAAGGGTCTGAACCACCCAATTAAAAGAAGGAAAGTACTTAATCATCTGAAGCAGTTAAACGCTGGCATTATCTTCCTTCAAGAAACACATTTGCGTTCCGCAGACAATGACAGATTTCTGGCATCTTGGGCGGGGCAGTACTTTCATTCTACCTTCCCGGCAAAAGCAAGAGGGGTCTCTATCCTTGTGGCAAGGGGCATAGTCTTTGAACCACTTGATATTACGGCTGACAAGAACGGTAGATTTGTAATCGTCACTGGGAAACTATTTAACATGAACGTTGTCCTGGCTAACGTATATGCCCCAAATATAGATGACGCTGCCTTCTTTGTCCGCCTTTTCTCTAATCTTCCCGACCTGGGCCAGCACCACTTGATACTTGGAGGGGACTTGAACTGCTGGCTGGACCAGGCGCTGGATCGCTCCTCCACCAAGCCAGGTGCAGTGAGTAAATCAGCACTGCAAATTCAATCCTTTCTCTCAGAGTGTGGTATCTCAGATGTATGGAGGTTCCTCCACCCAAAAGAGAAACAGTATTCATTTTTCTCCCATGTTCATCATACATATTCTCAAATTGATTTTTTTCTCATTGATAATAGACTACTTTCCCAAGTCCGTTCTTGTTCTTACCAGAGTGTTGTTATATCTAACCATGCGCCTGTCGTGATGTCACTGGCACTCCCAGGTGTCCCGATACCCACAAGTTACTGGCATTTTAACTCATCTTTACTGTCTGATGATGAGTTTGTAAAATACTTGGGGGATCACATCACCTTCTTTCTAGAAACAAATACCACATCCGATACCTCTGCTCTCATGGTCTGGGATGCACTTAAAGCTTACCTAAGAGGACAAATAATTGAATTCACCGTTAACAAAAGGCAAAAGTCCCAAAGGGAACATTCAGACCAGTTATCCAACATTTCTGGAACTGATGCACAATACGTTCTGACCCCGACCCCTGAGCTATATAACACTAGACTGGAACTCAAAACTAAATTTGACCTACTTACTACTCACCAGACTCAAAACATTCTGCTAAAAAACAAAAGTACATTTTATGAGCATGGCGAGAAGGCAGGAAAACTGTTAGCTAACCAGCTAAAAGGACGGAGGTTGAAACAACTAATCACAAGTATTAATACACAAAGTGGCAATGTCACACTCGACCCTACAGAGATAAATACTGCATTCAGGACTTCTATTCTCATCTGTACTCCTCCCAATTTGATGGGGACGATCCAAAACTCAAGAGTTTTCTTGACTCTCTGCCCATTCCAACTATTTCCCCGGATTTGTCAAAGGCCCTGGAGGCACCTATAACACAAGCAGAAATAACCATAGCTATATCCTCAATGCAATCTGGAAAGTCCCCCGGACCCGATGGGTTTCCCTCCGAATTTTTTAAGAAGTTTTCCACGCTTCTCTCGCCATACTTGACAACCGTTCTGGCCGAATCCTTTCAGCTGGGCTCGCTCCCCCCGTCTCTCAACGAGGCAATAATTACTCTTATATCTAAAAAAGGGAAAGACCCTACTGAATGTCCCTCTTATGGCGCGTTTCCACTGCAGGCCTCGCTCGGCCTCGCTCGGCCTCACTCGGTTTGGTTAGGCCTTATTAGGCCCGGCTCACTTTAATGCTGCGCTTCCATTACAGTTTAGGAACTGGAGTAGTTACTATAGTAACGCAGTGTAGGCGGAGCCGTGACGTCATCTTCAATGAGCGCCCTAAAAAACAACACAGCCGTTAGCTCTTAGCACTCAGAGCTCACAGCTCTTCATATCTGTTCAGAAACTAGACAAAAGTTAAACAAGTACAAACCACAGACTGCCTGTGTCATGGTGAATACAGTCGCTGGTTTATTTATGTCTGTATAGGCCGTTGTTGTGAGAGTGGACGGTCGGAGCATATATAACGTTAGCTTAGCCAAGCTCCATTTAGAAAACACGCATTTTAAAAGGTTTTTTCGCCTGCCGTCTGTCTGCAGACTTGTCAAAGCATTAATTCATGGTTTTTACTAACCGGTATCAGTATGTTGTTACTTCGGCATCATTTTGAAACGTGTATTACAATTACATCTCGGTCAAATATGTTCATCTTGTTGTAGTTGTAGCCCCCTTGCCAGCGATTCTCTCTCTAGTTTAGCATACTCAGCCCGACTCAGCCTGGTTGTTCCTGGCCCTAGAACCACGATTTAGTCGGGCCAGAAAAAAGGTGAAAAAGTAGCCCCGGGCCAAAACTAGGCCAAGTGGAAACGCAACCAAAAACGGGCCCCGCACGGCTCGGCACGCTTAAAGCGAGCTACCCGCTGCAGTGGAAACGCGCCATTACAGGCCTATCTCATTGCTGAACACAGATGCTAAAATCTTAGCCAAGGTTCTGGCTCGCAGATTGGAAGGTGTCATCCCACTAATATTATCATCCGATCAGACTGGGTTTATTAAAAACCGCTACTCCTTCTTTAATGTCAGGCGTCTCTTTAATATAATATATTCACCAACTGGAAACGTCCCAGAATGTGTTGTGGCTTTGGATGCGGAAAAGGCGTTTGATAGAGTCAAATGGAGGTATTTATTTACAGTTTTAGAGAAGTTTGGCTTTGGGTCATCTATTATATGCTTCTCCCACTGCCGCAGTCCAAACAAATGGTACACTCTCGCAACCTTTTGCCCTGGGCCGTGGAACACACCAAGGTTGCCCATTAAGTCCAATCCTTTTTAATTTGGCTATTGAACAACTAGCGATTGCTCTCTGCAACAGTGCAGACGTTGCCGGTATCTCAAGGGGGGGCTCGGTGCATGAGGTGTCTTTGTATGCAGATGACCTTTTGCTATATATTTCAAACCCAACAACCTCTCTGCCAGCAGCATTATCTCTGCTAGAGCAGTTCGGTTCCATATCTGGTTACAAGCTACATTTAAACAAAAGTACTCTGTTTCCAATCAATAGTGAAGCACTCCATTTAGACTACAAAGACTCGCCATTTAAACTTGAACGTGAGCAGTTTATTTACCTTGGAGTGACAGTTACATGGAAATTTAAAGATTTGTTAAAAGAAAACTTCATGACCTTATTCGGCCAGGTGAAAACGTTGCTACAGCAGTGGTCTCCTCTCACAATGTCCCTTGCCGGACGTATAAACTCCATCAAAATGACTATACTCCCGAAATTCACTTATCTATTCCAAATGGTGCCAGTGTTCATCCTCAAATCCTTCTTTGTTTGCTTAGATTCCGTTTTCTCCTCATATATATGGCAAAACAAGAAACCGCGAGTTAATAAACTACTACTGCAACGACTCAAGAGGGATGGGGGCATGGGCCTCCCCAACACTCGCCATTATTACTGGGCTGCTAATATTCACTGCCTCACCTTCTGGTGCCAATTCTACCTTCAACCCAACAGGCCAGCGTGGACATCCTTGGAACTGGAGTCATGTGGTGATGTCTCTCTTCCAGCACTCCTTGGGTCACCACTCAGTCAATTTTCGTCTAAGTTGATAGCTAATCCAGTTGTTCGGCATACCCTGAAAGTGTGGGTCCAGTTTAGGAGGTCTTTTGGTCACAAAGATTTCTCACATCTGAGCCCTGTGGCTTCCAATCATCTTTTCGTTCCATCGAGACATGACTCCACCTTTCAGGACTGGCACAGGAAGGGTATCAGTCAATTTAAGGATATGTTTACAAATGGTAATTTCATGTCTTTCGACCAACTTTCAGAGAAATACAATCTACCTAAGACACATTTCTTTCGATATCTACAGGCTAGGCACTATGTGCGTTCTGTCTTGCCGTGTTTTCCTAAAGAACCGGATATTAACCCTGTTGATATGTTCCTCTCCTTTAACCCAATGTCTCAAAAGGTTATGTCAAACTTATACAGAAACATCTCCATGTTGATTCAGGCACCCTTGGTCAGTATTAAGCTGGCTTGGGAACATGACCTGGGGCAGTCCCTGGATGATGACCTATGGGACACAATCCTCACATCAATTCATAAATCTTCACTCTGTGTAAGACACTGCCTTATACAGTTTAAGATAGTACACAGGGCGCATTTTTCAAAGGCTAAATTGTCCAGCTTCTCCCCAGATGTGAACCCTACTTGCGATAAATGTAAAAACAATGTTGCTACTCTCTTTCATATGTACTGGCTATGCCCCCGTCTACAGGAATTCTGGGTAGACGTTTTCCTTACCTTGTCCAACATCCTAAATCAAAAACTAGACCCGGACCCCCTGATGGCTATGTTTGGTACAACCACTGTAGGTATGCTGCACTTGACACCCTCGGAACGCCGCATGATTGCCTTTTCCTTGCTTCTGGCCAGACGTGCAATTCTACTTAAATGGAAGGACGCTGCCCCGCCCACATGCAATCAATGGCTTCGGGACATAATGTCCTGCCTTAAAGGGCACCTATCATGCAAAATGCACCTTTGTACGTCTTTTATACATGATTATGTGTCCCCGGTGTTCCAGGGAACTCGCCAAGTGTCAGAAAACACAACCCTCTCTATTTTCCTCCTTCGCCAAATCTCTAAAAAAGGGGCTGCAACGGATCTGAAAAAAATGGATCCACATTCCGACACTTTTCTACGTCACAAAGACGTACTCCGCTTATTGGTCAACTCTCCACCTATCAGGGGAATGAGCCACGGCCGTGCATTGCCAAACCTCTCATTCGCATATAGGCTATCGGCAGGCTACCGCAGTCACATCTGTGTTTCTGCCTGCTCTTGCCAGGATGTCTAAGCCAGTTAAACCACGGACATGTTTATGAACTTCTCTCAAGTCCAACACGGATATGCCTCCAAACTAATGCTACACCCGGGATCAATACCAACCATCCGGGACCAGGCCAGTGAGGACACATCCAACTCTGAAGCTGTAAGTTTTTATTTAGCGGTGTTTTTCCTGATAAAGCTATCTCTTGCTTGTAGCATGTAGCTTAGCCGTATCAATGTCGCCTCAACCCCAACTAGTAATCGGTTAGGTGTTTATATGTTCTTGTAACATTTTATTTTGTACGCTCCGCAGTCTTTGCTTTGTCTTTTATTTTAATTATCAGGCATTTGCGAACATGTTCAGACTGCCGTAATGGCGATCTGTGTGAAGGCTGTAAAGCCACGCCTGGCCTAGCCGATAACACAAGTATTTATTCTCCTATGTATTAGTATTTTGTATCCTCTAAAAAATCATATTGAGTAAGTTATAATAACAAACGTAATCTTCTGGAGGTAAGTGCCGTTTTTTCCAGCGTTATGTAAAAGCTTTTGTGATTGTAGTCTGTAAGAACATCATATATCATCGATCTGTAAGCTAAGCTAACCTACGCTACGCTAACTCACGCTACGCTACGCTAAGCTAAGCTAATGAGACATGCCGTTTATTGCAGCGTTATATGTAAAAGCTTTTGTGTGTTTACTTGTGTGCGCACATGAATATAAATGGGGGTGTGTTAGGATACAACACTGTATGTATGTATGCGAGGGGACACACACCACGAGTAAAACGGAGCTAAAGCCCTGGTATGTTGTTGTTGACGACATGCATTTACTAATCTCAACCACTTTTTTTGTTGTGCTTTTTTTAACATTGCACAGGCTACGTGGCCAACTTGATGGACCTCATCTTCGACCAAGTCTTTGTGGACCCTGCACCATTATGAGCAACCTGACAGGGAGGAGGTCATCGCCGGGTATGCTACACGGTTCAGTTTGGCTGCTGTCTGAACCTAACATAGACATTTCACGGATCAGAGGACAACGCAGGCCGGAATCACCACTCTGATCCTCTCTCCATGGGTTCAAATAACCGTTGATTTTGACAATAAAGTTCCGAGTTGATATCAAATGTGTCGTGATTATTCATGTTTGGATGGGTAAAGAATATTCTGATTTCAAAAGCATAAGGTTGTGTGTGGACTTTTTTTGTCATACACATGGGTGCGTTATGCCATTGCTGTGTAGTATATAATAGTACAATGACAGAATGAAAGATTGCATAAAGCCATATACACCAGTATTTATTTCCATGAACAATATTAGCATTCGTTTTACAATTTCAGTCAAAACAAACCACTCAGTGCTCTATTTGCCTCAACTGTAGTCCAACTGTGTTCAGCTCTGTAAATATTCAATGCATTCTGCAGGGAAAACACATTTAGGCACACAATCCAGGATGATCCACCGTACAGGTTAGAGTCCTCATGTTCCTGCATCCGTCTTTACACCTAGTGTGATAAACATATATTGAATGACATGTGAAAAATGTATTCTCTAAACAGACAACTTAGTGAAGCTAATGTTACGTGTGGTATCTCCATGCAGCACATGCTCCGGTTCAGAAGGCATCGTGGCGCAAGTTGCACATGTACCCCTTTAGAAAGAAGTCAATAACTGAGCTTTTAAAACACATGAAACACACATTGCTGACAACTGAGATGTTTGCACCTCCACCAAAACCTCCGCTGCTTCAGTTTCTGGATCAAATTGATAATATGCTTGAACACATGCATTGCTCTGAGATGACATGTGTATTCCACACTCGTAAACACAGCAAGCATGGTAACGTGATTCTCGCCGGCTCTTCTGCAGGGGGCGTGGTCAGCTGCTGCTCAGAATTTTCATAGGCAGGTTTGGAATAAAGCGAAAATGAGCGAAACGAGGCATGGCTAAAAAATGATCTGTTTGGTATTTTGGAAAATAAAATGTATAAATATACCTTATATAGGTATGGTCATACACTATATCATTTAAATATAGCATGATAGGTCACCTTTAACTTAGAGAAGCTGCGCTTCTCAATCAGAGGCTCTGATGAGAAATTCTATAAGACCTGGGGTCCCTTCTTGGCTTCTTGGCTTCTTTGACCAAAGTAACTTGATGTGGTTACCTGGCCCTTGACATGAAAACAGTGTGACTCCATTTTAACATATAACAACATATAGTAATTATATTCTCTACTCTGGACAATGTGCTATATAATTAGTTTGATCATCCACTGGAACGGGGAGGGATGGGGAGGGATGGGCCATCTCCGGCATAATTATTTGTTCACAATACTTTGCTGATGGTGTTTTTTTGTTTTTGTTTTTTTTACTATAAAATGTCTTCACTTTTTCTATGTAATGCTACATGTTTGCACAACTCACTGTATTGTGACACTGTTTTGGCCAATTTGTGGGATTTCTGTCTTGAACAAGAAAATTAATAAAAATATTTTGAAAAGAGATACTTTTGTAACCCTTTCCAGCTTTATGCAAGTCAACAATTCTTAATCGTAGGTCTTCTGAGAGCTCTTTTGTGTGAGGCATGGTTCACATCTGGCAATGCTTCTCATAAGAATAGCAAATTCAAAACTGGTGTGTATTTTTTATAGGGCAGGGCAGCTTTAACCAACACCTCCAATCTTGTCTCATTGATTGGACTCCAGGTTGGCTGACTCCTGACTCCAATTAGCTCTTGAAGAAGTCGTTAGCCTAGGGGTTCACATACTTTTTCCACCCTGCACTGTGAATGTTTACATGGTGTGTTCAATAAAAACATGAAAACATATAATTGTTTGTGTGGTATTAGTTTAAGCAGACTGTGTGTGTCTATTGTTGTGACTTAGATGAAGATCAGAACACATTTTATGACCAACTTCTGGACCAGAAATCCAGGTAATTCCAAAGGGTTCACATACTTTTTCTTGCAACTGTATGTATATGGAAACATCATTAGGTAACTTTATGGTTGGTTGGTTGGTTGGTTGGTAGTAAGGAGCCCCACAGGGGACTGTGCTGTCTCCTTTCCTGTTCACCTTATAAACACTGACTTTAAATACATCTCAGAGTCATGCCAGCTGCAGAAGTTTTCGGATGACTCTGCAGTGGTAGGGTGTTTCAGGGATAGACGGGTGAGGAGTACAGAGCATGGTGGGTGATTTTGAGAGGACTGGAATACATAATGTGCTTCTGAATGTGGCCAAGACCAGAGAGATGGTAATAGAGAGGCGAAGTCCCTCCCTTTCCGGTGGACCTCATGGGACGTTATTTCTGAAAAATTATGTATTGAAGTCAATGGCGAGAGAAAACGTATCTTTCGATCCCGTTTTAATTGTGCCATGAATTACACATATGATGTTTGTCAATCTTAAACAATCATTTCCATGTCAAAAAAGTCACAGTTTGTCGTAAAACTGTTGAAATATAAGACTACGACAAATACGCAACTAGAAAGAGTACAAATCCCAGAGTAAGTGATGTCATAACTGATGTCATAATTGTTTTCCTCCACTAAATATAAGAGATAGCTAAGATAAGATAACTTTAACAAGATGCCTGTGTGCTTAGTACCAGGTTGTTATCATACCAGCAATGAGTCTTGCTCGTTCGCTTCCCGTCTGATGAAAGGACCAGGAGTGGCTGGATCAAGTTAGCTACCTAGCTAGTAGCTATAATAATAATAATAATCCTTATATTTATTATAGCACTTTATCAATGACTCTCAAAGCGCTTTACAAATACACATTACACATACAGATCACATCATCTACTGTGGACAATACCTACAGGAGCAAATTCAGGTGAAGTGTCTCAAGGACACAACGGCCTGACGCAGTGGGGCGGGAGTGGGTTTCGAACTGGAGTTCCCCAACACCCCCTTGATCTGATGATCAAACACACAGACCACTGCGCCACCGGTCCCGTAGAGCACGTTAGTTAGCATTACAGGGTAGTCAATCCCTTTTTTGGCAAGACAGTTGTGACGGGCATCTTGGTGATGTGTGTTGTTGTGCGAGACCAGAGATGTAGTTCATTGAGCGGTTTCACACAAAAGAAGTCTTACTTCACAGTTTTACGGCAAAACTAAAATAAATAAATTGACAAATATCATATGTGTAATTCGTGGCACAATTCAAACAGGATCAAAAAAGAACTTTTCTCTTGCCATTGACTTCAATACATACTTTTTCCGAAATAAGGTCCCATGGAGGTCCACCGGAAAGGGAGGGACTTCGCCTCTCTATTGACTTCAGGAGGAAGAGAACGTCTCCACTGCCCCTGTGCATTCTGGGAGAGGGTGTTGTTGTGGTGGAGGACTGCACTTAGACAATGGACTGAACTGGAGGATCAACACTGACGCTGTACGAGAAGGGGATGAGCAGACTCTATTTTCTGAGGAAGCTGAGATCCTTCAACGTGTGCAGCAAGATGTTGGAGATCTTCTACCAGTCTTTGGTTGGGGATCTGATCTTCTACCAGTCTGCTGTTAGAGATCTTCTACCAGTCTGTGGTTGGAGATCTTCTACCAGTCTTTGGTTGGAGATCTTCTACCAATCTGTTATTAGAGATCTTCTACCAGTCTGCTGTTAGAGATCTTCTAACAGTCTGTTGTTAGAGAGCTTCTACCAGTCTGTGGTTGGAGATCTTCTACCAGTCTGCTGTTAGAGATCTTCTACCAGTCTGTTGTTAGAGATCTTCTACCAGTCTGCTGTTAGAGATCTTCTACCAGTCTGCTGTTAGAGATCTTCTACCAGTCTGTGGTTGGAGATCTTCTATCAGTCTGTGGTTGGAGATCTTCTACCAGTCTGCTGTTAGAGATCTTCTACCAGTCTGTTGTTGGAGATCTTCTACCAGTCTGTTGTTGAAGATCTTCTACCAGTCTGCTGTTAGAGATCTTCTACCAGTCTGTTGTTGAAGATCTTCTACCAGTCTGCTGTTAGAGATATTCTACCAGTCTGTTGTTGAAGATCTTCTACCAGTCTGCTGTTAGAGATCTTCTACCAGTCTGTTGTTGAAGATCTTCTACCAGTCTGCTGTTAGAGATATTCTACCAGTCTGCTGTTAGAGATCTTCTACCAGTCTGTTGTTAGAGAGCTTCTATCAGACTGTGGTTGGAGATCTTCTACCAGTCTGCTGTTAGAGATCTTCTACCAGTCTGTTGTTAGAGATCTTCTACCAGTCTGTGGTTGGAGATCTTCTACCAGTCTGCTGTTAGAGATCTTCTACCAGTCTGTTGTTAGAGATCTTCTACCAGTCTGTGGTTGGAGATCTTCTACCAGTCTGCTGTTAGAGATCTTCTACCAGTCTGTTGTTGGAGATCTTCTACCAGTCTGTTGTTGAAGATCTTCTACCAGTCTGCTGTTAGAGATCTTCTACCAGTCTGTTGTTGAAGATCTTCTACCAGTCTGCTGTTAGAGATATTCTACCAGTCTGTTGTTGAAGATCTTCTACCAGTCTGCTGTTAGAGATCTTCTACCAGTCTGTTGTTGAAGATCTTCTACCAGTCTGCTGTTAGAGATATTCTACCAGTCTGCTGTTAGAGATCTTCTACCAGTCTGTTGTTAGAGAGCTTCTATCAGACTGTGGTTGGAGATCTTCTACCAGTCTGCTGTTAGAGATCTTCTACCAGTCTGTTGTTAGAGATCTTCTACCAGTCTGTGGTTGGAGATCTTCTACCAGTCTGTTGTTGGAGATCTTCTACCAGTCTGCTGTTAGAGATATTCTACCAGTCTGTTGTTGAAGATCTTCTACCAGTCTGTTGTTGAAGATCTTCTACCAGTCTGCTGTTAGAGATCTTCTACCAGTCTATTGTTGGAGATCTTCTACCAGTCTGTTGTTGAAGATCTTCTACCAGTCTGCTGTTAGAGATCTTCTACCAGTCTGTTGTTAGAGATCTTCTACCAGTCTGCTGTTAGAGATCTTCTACCAGTCTGCTGTTGGAAATCTTCTTCTACTTTATCTTCACACTGTATATTTTACATTTACATTTAATGTAATATTCCATTCCTTGCACACTTAATGTAAATACTATCCTGGGTTAGGGTTAGGGTTATATTGTGTCTACAGAAAATGGGCCCTTTTTTATCTTCAAGATCAACTATTTTCTACTCTCTAATGCCGGTTTATTTCTATTTTGAGATGTTTATTGTTATTTCTACTCCTTTCATTTCTAACACCTTGTTTTTTTTATCATGCTGCAACAAAAACAAATCCCAATTAGGGATCAATAAAGTACATCTTATCTTATATTTAGGGGCAGGTATTGTATTTCCTCATTTCCCCATCAGCAGAATATTTCACTTATTTCTTCAGCCTCTGAGTTGCTGTTGCTCAGGCAAACAGAGAAAGGATGATTCAAACAGCAGGGGGCCTGAGATTCAGTTTCTCTGTCTGTGTCTCTAAAGTGCAAGAAGCTGGTGGAGGAGAGAGACGAGGCCATGAAGAAGCTAAATGAGTTCCAGCAAGGTAAGCTCTTCACTCCTGGCTCCATATGTCCTCAAATGTGTTCATATACCTACAAGCTTTAAATGTGTAGACACATAATATAGAAGCAGGCCTGGCGCCAGAGCAATCTACAGAGAGGGCATTTGATATTCATTGGGGGGGGGGGGGGGGCTGCTCAAGATAAATACAATTAAAACAGTATGGCCAACAGCATTGGATAAAGAACTGGGTGTGTGGAGTTTTAAAGATGAGGGAGGATAACTAGTGGCAACAGTGTTACACAAATCATTTTTGTGTTCAACTATACATGTTTTTGTTTGTCAGATTATCTTGGCCTCTGTTGCTTCTGCTTTGATCATTCTTAAACATTGTCTGAAGGCCTTCATTGTTATGCTAGTGCAGGGGTCGGCAACCCGCGGCTCCGGAGCCGCATGCGGCTCTTTAAGCCCTCTGCTCTGGCTCCCTTGAGCTTAGACAAAAATAAGAAGGAAATAAAATACAAATATTTGTAGGACTATTTATATTTTGTTGCATGGTTGAAAATGTTTCGTATCTTGTATTTTGAGGTGATAATGTGACACATAACCTGACCCCCGGCTCGATGAGCGAACTATGGATAAATCAAAGAAAATAAAAGTATGGGAGGAACACAGAGGGTTTAATTCTGCGTGGACAGAGTTATCTGCTTTCACAGCAAACGATGCTGGTTTACCGGTATGTTTGATATGTGGAGAGAAGTTGTCAAAGGTGCTGCAGCCTTTACGTATTGTAGGAAAAACACGGAAGAGGAAGACAGCTGACGATCTTCAGTCATAATTACATTTGTTAACTATGTCTAGGGTTCAGCTATATGTTTTATTTATTTTAAAGTGGGCCCATTTTAATTATATTTATTTTTCTTCAAATGTGCAGAGGACTCCCCAAGTGCTGTGTTTAATTTATTTTGTAAAGTATGCCTGTGTATTTTTTATAAGAGTCATTTGTTTATTATTAGAGGTAAACAGTTTGTAATAAATAATAAATGCAAAAAAACTGTAGTTTTCGTCTATGATATAACAATATATACAGCTTTATAAGCTATCAAGCTATCAAATATGTTTTGCGGCTCCAGACAAAAAAAATTGGTGGAAAGGGGGAAAAATTGCTCTTTTGGTTACAAAGGTTGCATACCCCTGAGCTAGTGCAAGTCCCTGGAGCAGTCAAAAGCTCAAGAAACACAGCCGTCTTATGACATCATGTATGATTTATTGTATGACGTGTATTAAGTCAAATTGACAATGTTAGGTATTTGTAGTATAATGTAAAAGGCTTGTGGTCCATCTGGTTCATGACAATGGTTGCTTTAATATGTAATGCTATTATAATGGAGTACTTAGACTTAGTGGCATTTAGTCTAAATAAATAAAGTATTACTTTTTGTATAAATATACCTAATGTGTTTAAGGGGATGACATGAGGATATTCGTTGCATACTTCACTTAATAAACTAAATGCTTTCATATCGACTCAACCATTAAGATAATTTATGTCTCCTGAGTTCGAAGACCTCATGAAAGACGAACTAAGAAGTGAGGATACCCGGCCCGGAGGAAGCCCGGGGTCCCCTTCTGAAGCCAGGCCCAGAAGGAGGACTCGTCGGTGAGCGTCTGGTGGCCGGGCTTGCCACGGAGCCCGGGCCGGGCACAGCCCGAAAAGGCAACGTGGGCAACTCCTCCGCTTCTCTGTCCCGCGGACCCACCACCTACGGGAAACAGCGATGGGGTCGGGTGCGCTGCCAGAAGGGTGGCAGTGAAAGCAGAGGATCTCGACGGACCAGACCCGGGCGACAGAAGCTGGCTTTGGTGACGTGGAACGTCACCTCTCTGGGGGGGAAGGAGCCGGAGCTTGCTTCAACGCACATATGGGCAATGATGGAGACACTTGGAGGGGCGTGATTGGGAGGAACGGCCCCCCTGATCTGAACCGGAGTGGTGGTTTGTTACTGGACTTCTGTGCTAGTCATGGATTGGCCATAACAAACACCATGTTCGAACATAAGGATGCTCATAAGTGTACGTGGTACCAGAGCACCCTAGGCAGAAGGTCCTTGATCGATTTTGTTATCGTATCATCGGACCTGAGGCCGTATGTTGTGGACACTCGGGTAAAGAGAGGGGCGGAGCTGTCAACTGATCACCATCTGGTGGTGAGTTCGGTCGAGTGGCGGGGGAAGCCTCTGGACAGACCTGGTAAGCCCAAATGTGTAGTGTGGGTGAACTGGGAACGTCTGGAGGAGGCCCAGGTTCAGGAGGCCTTCAACTCACACCTCCGGCGGAACTTTTCGGGCATCCCTGTGGAGGCTGGGGACATTGAACCAGAGAGGGCGGTGTTCAAAGCCTCTATTGCCGAAGCCGTGGCGGGGAGCTGTGGTCTCAAGGTCTTAGGTGCCTCAAGGGGCGGTAACCCTCGAACCTCCTGGTGGACACCGGTGGTAGTGAAAAAACTCCACAGTGGCAAAGCCCCGGGGGTGGATGAGATCCGCCCAGAAATGCTGAAGGTTCTGGGTGTTGAGGGACTGTCATGGTTGACACATCTGACCAACGTTGCGTGGAAGTCGGAAACAGTACCGAAGGAGTGGCAGACCGGGTTGGTGGTTCCCCTTTTCAAAAAGGGGGATGAGAGGGTGTGTGCCAATTACAGAGGCATCACACTACTCAGCCTCCCCGGGAAAGTTTACTCTAAGGTGCTCGAAAGAAGGGTCAGGCCGATTGTCGAACCTCAGATTGAGGAGGAACAATGCGGAATCCGTCCTGATCGTGGAACGACGGATCCGCTTTTTACTCTCGCAAGGATCCTGGAGGGGGCTTGGGAGTACGCTTATCCGGTGTTTTGTAGATTTGGAGAAAGCGTATGACCGGGTTCCCAGGTGGGAGGTGCTGCAGGAGTATGGGGTGAGGGGGTCTCTTCTCAGGGCCATCCAATCTCTGTACTCCCAAAGCGAGAGCTGTGTCCGGGTCCTCTGCAGTAAGTCGGACCCATTTCCGGTGAGGGTTGGCCTCCGCCAGGGCTGAGCTTTGTCACCGATCCTGTTTGTAATATACATGGATAGGATTTTGAGGCATAGTCGTGGGGGAGGGGGTCTGCAGTTCTGTGGGCTAAGGATTGCACCACTGCTTTTTGCAGATGATGTGGTTCTAATGGCTTCATCGGTCTGCGACCTTCAGCACTCACTGGATCGGTTCGCAACCGAGTGTGAACCGGCTGGGATGAGGATCAGCACCTCCAAATCTGAGGCCATGGTTCTCAGCAGGAAACCGATGGACTGTCCACTCCAAGTAGGGAATCAGGCCTTACCCCAAGTGAAGGAGTTCAAGTATCTCGGGGTCTTGTTCTCGAGTGAGGGAACAATGGAGCGTGAGATGGGCCGGAGAATCGGAGCAGCGTGAGCGGTACTGCAGTCGCTTTACCGCACCGTTGTGACGAAAAGAGAGCTGAGCCTGAAGGCAAAACTCTCTGTCTTCCGGGCCATTTTCGTTCCTACCCTCACCTATGGTCATGAAGGATGGGTCATGACCGAAAGAACGAGATCGCGGATACAAGCGGCCGAGATGGGTTTTCTCCGCAGGGTGGCTGGCGTCTCCCTTAGGGATAAGGTGAGAAGTCCAGTCATCCGGGAGGGACTCTGAGTTGAACCGCTCTTCCTTTGCGTCGAAAGGAGCAAGTTGAGGTGGTTCGGTCACCTAGTAAGGATGCCACCTGGGTGCCTCCCTAGGGACAAATCTAAAGGGAGGGCATATGATTTTCATGGGAGGGCACACAACACCGTCACGTGCTGCGAGCCTGCGGCACAATATATATCAAACAGCAAGGCCAACAACATTGCGTAAAGACGCACAGTTATCGCAAATACATACAAAAATAAAGGGCAACATAGAAACCACTTTTGAAACATTGTGTGCGTGGCAGCACAAACACTGGTAAATCACGAGCAAGGCACACTGGTTAAGGATGGCAGCTTCCTCATCGTTGCACTCCGAGAGAAATAGTAGAGACGGAGACGATGAACTGTTTAGCCCGCCTTGGGCATGGTTTATTTTCCTATGCACTGCAGGTGCATCCTTTCACTCAGCCGAGCTAACTTAGAACAATATTTTGGCCAACTCTACATCTTTGTGCAGCGTATACTCAAACAGCGATAGGAAGAGCCCACTGCCTGACTCGGACATGCTGTGGAGTGAATCGTGGTCACCTCTGAGAGGGATTTGGTTGACAGCTAAATAAACTAGAATATCAACGACAGCTGACACGTAATAACGGTTCCGTGCCAGCTGATCTGCGCCAAAGTACTAATTTCCTTATTTGTTTCCTCGCGTATCTGTCTCTCTCTTCACAAACTCTCACATGAAATGTGTTCTTTTGATGCGGCATGCCTTAGCAGTAATGCGTGTTTCCAGTCGCAAACACCTTTGACAGTAAAATCTGCTTCAGATGAAGACGTATTTACTTTAAACTGTCTACAGGGGAAACAAAAAGCTGCGTCTGCTTTTAACGAATATTCAAGCCATGGTCTGTTGTGTACCATGCAGTGGCAAAAGTGCGCTTCTTTCCTGAAAACAATCTCCCTAGAAAACGATCCAGTTTCACCTGGTTGGGTTTATTAACCCCAAGATCATCTGGGGCTGTTGGTCTTTGAGCGGTTGCTGGCCCAATAGTACCTGTTGATGTGCCGCGAGGTAGCGTCTGTAGTGGAGGCACCGGCACGGAGGAGGAGGATGCTGACGGGTGTGGTACAGGGTGTGGCAACGCAGGTGGTGATGGTAGGGGCACAAGGAGCTGTGCCTCGGAGGACAGCGTTGGTGGCGGCCGCCTTGATGAATCAAGGCTTGGGCTCGCTAACTCAGCCCCGGGGTTTGCCGAGGTCAAGCTTGTGACATTAAGGCGTGCTGCTGCAACGGCAGGTGCAGGGTCGCCAGCAGTACCATCGGCTGCAGTTCTTTCATCGCTATTTCGTTTTAATAAATCCTTAGACCTTTTAAGCCAATTTCTGATGTCCATTTTGTCATTCAAACAGAAATGGGAGTCTACAGAATGCACAATAAACTAAACAAATCCAGAATAGGCGGCAGAGTGTGACGCTGTGATTGGTCTAAATGTGGACGAATCACAAATCACAACAGACACATGAATTTATTTGACGTAGCCTGCGATTTTGTTTTAGTTACTATCTGACATCACATACATCGTAGCATAAAAGTTCACAGTTTATTTATAATAAAAAATAAATAAAAATAAAAATATTTTTTAAATGTTATAAATAATAAAAAATGTGTTTATTGGGAGAGGGCAGGAATGTCAAATGGGAGGGCCTGGCCCTCCCTGGCCCTCCCACGGCACCGGGCATGAAACACACACACAGTCACTGTAATACTGCTACTTTATTGTTGCTATTATTTTGGCTCTACAATTAAGTAAGTAAGTATTAGTAAGTATTTTTAATCCAATCATTTAAACATTTTTATCTTTCAGTTCTTATCAAATGTTAAGAAAAAAACATTCATAGAGATATGTTGAGATGTGTGAGAGATGTGGTCTTGATTTCTTTCTTTTTTTGTACTTTTTTGTAACTTATCAGTGTGTATGATATGAGAAAGTGATTTCTGTTTTTATAAACATAATGTTGTTTTGAAAATGATCCCAGCTGGACAAATGTGTGAACCCGGACACAGCAAGCGGCAGTGGAATAGCCATGTCGCTGCTTCAGCTCCTATCACAAACCTGTTTCCAAACACTACAAATACAATTTTGGCCCACCATTCAATTTTCCTAAAATGATTTTGCTCACAGGTTGAACGCTTTGCTATGACCACTTCAGTGAAGACAGCATTTAAAATAGGTCTCCGCATGTCAAAAGATGGAGTAAATAGTTTATCTTTGTAAGAGTGACAGTTGTGTGGATTTCATCTGAATAAATCTGGCCCGTGCTCGTGTTTTCAGCAATTCTACAGCCAAAACTCATATTGTGTTTGACTTCCGCATTAATGGAGGCTGCCTCACTGTGCCAAGCAGCTGCATATTAGGACCTATTACGTGATTTCATAGCTCTTCGAAAATTGCTCCTATTCACAACGAAGCGGCTGGGGGTGGGGCAGCATGGTTGATGGGGGGGGGGGGGGGGAGGGTAGTGGGAGGACGGGAGAAAGGCTCCCAACACACAATCATGTCTTTTCAATTGCCGATGGCAAGGTTGATGACAACATGACCATTGTGTTATAATGATAACACCACAAAGGCATCTGCCCCCCTCATCAAGGCTTCACAGCGGCTGCAGATACAATTTAATTCACTGCTCCGTTGGCGGCGCTGATACCATTATGCAGCTCGTGGGCACAGGGGTAATCACTGTCTTTCCTGAGAGGATGAGGGAAAAAGACAGGCACAAAAAAGATGGGAGAAAAAAGATGGAGTGATGATGATGGGGAGGCCGAAACTTACAATTAAGACTGCCAATTCTGACGTGTCGGAGCCCCCCGTTGACTCGTGCTCATACACTTTCAACACTTCCACCTCTGTTTATTTACCATGGCTACCAGTAATTATAATTAACATGTAATTTAGTTCAAGGCGTCCTTTGGTATGTTGCTGAATGTGGCCGCAGCATTATGTAGACACGCAGAGAGTAACGAATAAGAGGCCGAGGATGAAGGCTGGCAGCTAAGTGCTGTTGAATGACTGATGGAGGGTGCTGGAGGAACGTGGGTCTCGCCCGGCATTCATCAACTTCTTAATTAGGTGTCACTGGGGGAAGGAATTGCCCACAGCAATGGCACTAATACTTCATTTCTTCCTCGCACAACCACAATGTTTAATTAGCTAAGTGGTAGGACATTCTTCAGGGGCGTTTTCTTGTACTGAGGTGTGATTGCAGCTTTAACAACATTATGATATTTGATTTGGCATTTTAACATATTTTTTTTGCAAATACCCGGATTTAGTTAAAGCTGCACTAATCAATATTTTACATACCGAAAATGTCTTATATGAATTTCTGTATTTGGAAAGGAGTCACTCATGAGTCCAGTGACATTAATCACCAACTCTGTAGTTTAACCTGGCTCTGTAAATAATATAACCTCTTTTATTTCATCCCTTTAGATTTTGCACAGTCGTATGCTTTGAATATCCAGGCTGTACATTTTGTCTGCTCTCATAGCAATGGGCAATTCACAATCTTTGGCCACAGGAGCCCTCGTTTAGCCCTATGCAGCGGTGATGTATTTTGAGCCTTGGCGGACGGACGGATGGACGGACGGATGAACAGAAGATGGACGGACAGATGGATGGACGGATAGATGGATGGATGGATGGATGGACGGATGGATGGATGGACGGATGATGGACTTACGTAGGACTTCAGATGTTCAAACGTTCCATTGTTTTGTGAGCACTGTTGATAAGACCGTGTGATGTGGTCAAAGACTCCATGTTGTGGGTGGGTGTAAATGTTAACTGGCAAGCATTTTTCAATTAACTTATCTTTATTATTATTCTTTCATCCGTTTGTTTACTTACCCCCATTTATTTGCCTTACAAACAATTATGAAAACAATGGGTTGGTCATGTGTTTCACTCCAGTTTTAATTCAAAATCCCGCGGGACTGCTATAATAATATAAAAAATATACCTTTTGCATTTACAGAGGTTATCTCAGACCCAAATGGTAGCTACAAGTTCAAGGCCTTTATTAGTCATACGTACATAGCTACATTGTAGTTATGGCGATGATCTTAGGTCACAGGCTCCACCAACAGTGCAACACAATAAAAAAGTAGATTAAAAAAAGAAATTAGTGAAATAGTGCAATAAGAGTCTATATAAGTGATTGGAATATGATATATTAGATAAATAATTTGTAAATTGCAGCCAGATTAATGTTATGTTATCATAGGAACTCGGGAAATGTAAAATACCCCAGTAACCTTGGTAAATATTTACGCCCCCAACTTTGATGAAGAGAAGTTTGTGACTCTCAGCACTGACTCTGCTCCAAAAATCTTCACACTCATATCCTAATTCTCGCTGGTGATTTCAACCTAGTGATGGACCCAGTACTAGATAGGTCATCAAGTAAATGTCACTCTTTGTCTAAATCGGCTATATCACTGCAAAATGTTTTGAATACAATAAGTTTCAGTGAGCTTGCTGAATGTAGATAACAAAATCTTAGCTATTCCCACCGATAATTCATGAGGACCAAACAGGATTCATTAACAATAGACAAATGGTTCACAACACTTTGAGACTATTTGATACATCAAACTCTAATTCAGAGGAATTAATCTCACTAGATGCAGAAAAGGCCTATGACAGGGTTGAATGGGATTTCCTATTTAAGGCCCTGTCAAGGTTTGGCTTTGGCCCAAAATACATTTCATGGATAACACTTCTCTATGCTTCCCCTAAAGTATCAGTGCAAACAAATTGTATTTTTTTAAGTATTTTGACTTAACAAGATCTACGAGATAGGGTTGTCCGTTATCCATAGGCGGGTCTGCAGAGGCTCAGGTTTGGGAAGGCTAAATAACCTTTTTTTACCTGACTATGCCAGCCTCCGGCGTCTATAGAAAAGAGATCAACTCAGTGAAAGCACCGCCTGCTGACCAATCAGAGCTCAGTGTGCGGAGTTTAAATCTATCAAGTCATAATACAGGATAAAGGAAATACAGTTCAAACTGCAGTAGCCTGCAGATAAGACGCCGATATGTCACACTTATCATTCATATCACATCATCAATCAGCACATCGATCATATAATATCACAATATTTCCTTATCTGAGTCAGCTTCTCGAGCCGTATCTGGCCGTGCAACACTTAGGCTACATTGTCACACATACTGTATGCAGAAGTATTATTTTAAGCAACACATTAAGTTGACGAAACACTCAAATGTAATTAAAGTCAGATCCACTCGTGTCTTAGATGGGGCAGTGATATCATAAAACTGCTGTACGCATTGATTCAAACACTTATTTTTTAACAAGTTGTTATATATTCACCTTGCAGGTGCAACTATGTGGCTTGTATCCTGGATTATATGTTTATGGATGTTTAAAGTTCATATTTGTCTAATATTAGTTTACTTTTCATTAATGAAGTATGACGCTGCGCTGTCAGTAGGCTACACTTGTCCCTGTTTGTGATTGGTCAAATGTAGCTAACCCCGCCCCTTTCACATGAACGCGCTTTCAGCTGGAGAGAGAAACCCTGGCTTGATTTACCGAGTTGATAACCAGCGTCGTAGGACCGTTTAGCGAGATCTCGTTTGTTAGGGTTAGTTAAGATAACTGAAATATATCCAGGGTCTGTTGAACTGGCTTCGTAGTACAGGGCACAGGTGGCTGCATAGCAGCGCTAATGTCAAAGACACAAACATTATACATTATATTTTTTATTTTACCAGGATGCAGTGACACAAATATTTGGGAAGCCTTCCCTAGCCTACAGCACCTGTCGCCCCTGCCGTTATCCCAAATGTTGTTTGCCCTCGCAATTGAGCCGCTTGCAATGGCTTTACGATCATCATGTGAATACGGTGGAATTTTTAGAGCGGGGTTAGAAGGAGCATAAAGTTTTGCTGTTTTCCGATACTTGTTCAGGATATAAGCTCAACGTGAATAAAAGTATATTATCTCCAATAAAGCTCCTAGGAGGTCATCAGTTTTTGGAAAACGTACCATTTAAATTCTCGACCCGTTCAAATTTCTAGGGATTAATATTACCAAAACATTCACACACCTTTATAAAGATAACTTGTTTACATTATTAGAACAGACAAAGATAGACCTGCAAAGATGCAGCAATATTCCCCTATCATTGGCTCTAATTTGTCAGGGTTGAGCGAAGCAGGTAGGACCCGAACGCAGATTTCACAGAAAAACACCTTTATTCCAAGGCTAAATGAAACAAAAACAGAACTCTTCCCCATGAACAACGTCAAGACACACACAACTCAAACCCTGACATAATTGATATAATTAAGATGACCATCCTTCCTTAATTTCTATTTTTATATCAATGCATTCCTATTTATATCACAAAAATCTCCTTCAACGTACAATTGATCTGGAATGAAAAGAAACCCAGAATAAAGAAGATATATGTAATTATTATTCTTATTAATTTTCTCTCTGTGCTTTTATTTAAGGAATTGTAATGTATGCTGCGATATACATATCTTACTACATTATTGTATTAAGGTGATGTTATTGTCATCCATGGAGAGATGAACGTTATATGTGCAGTAACTAGTCTGCACATATTAGTATGCGGGTGTTTGTTGTATGTATGTATGTTATGTCTTAATGTTTACAATAATGATAAATATTATCCTGGGATAAGTGCAACATCTTCTAATGAATATCTTTTAACATAGTGCCCACATACTCTAAACCAGTGGTTCTCAACTGGTCAGGCCTCGGGATCCACTTTTTCCTTTGTCAATAAATCGCGACCCGACATTTTGAACCACTCAAATCTATTCAACAAAAAATGGTGCTGTAATAATATATATACGCCTTTAAGCATACAATATTAATTAAAGTGAAGTACAGTGCATATATCCCTTCACAGAACTAAAGAATGCTTTTAAATAAGGTTTAATGAGATGATGGAATCAAAGCTGAACTGTATAACATAAAAAGGCCCACATGCTGAAAACCCAACCCCAGAAGGGGAGATTTTTAGAAATACTAACATATAAACTACGCATTCTGGTACACTCTGAGATGAAAATAAATAAATCTATTACTACCCGACATATTAATAATTTGTTTTTCACTTTGTTCTGAAGCTGAACTTGCTGCTCCTCACAGAGAGAAGAGCAAAGAGGAGATAGTCTGTGTGAATTACTTTCAATTGTGGGTAAGGGTAGATAGCTCCCATTGTTCTGTGACCTGTCAGTCATCAAACCGGGAGTCATATTTCATTATGTGTTCATTTTTATCTGAAAATGTACCCATGGATGTATAAAGAGTAGTTCTACCGCAAAGTTATTACTATACTTCCGGCAACAATCTTGATTCTGATTGGCCAGAAGACTCGAAGAAACATCAGCAAAGATGTTTTATTGACAAGATGATCACTACGTGACAGACATTTTCAAAACCGTTCATGGTCTCCGGTATTTCCAGTCCAACGCCGACTGCATGCACAGCGTTAGAAAATCGGGCCTTCAAAATAAAAGTTTGACTTTTTCCCCCCAAAAACTCACACATCTGCGACCCACTCGAAACGGGTCCGTGGGTCGCGACCCACCAGTTGAGAACCACTGCTCTAAACTATATTCATTATGATATACTTTACAGCAGGGGTCGGCAACCTTTTTGATATGAATTGCCATGCAAAGTGAGGGTTTCAGGAGTGTAGGGTTTGGGAATTATTATTAGCAGTTTAAAAAAAAATGTAAGGCGAATTTCAAGCTCTCCTCCACTCTAGGTGTGACATCACGCACACTAAGCCTTAATGAGCTGCGTAATACACACTCATGTTAAAATCTGAAGAAAGCCTCTTTACCAAGCTCCAAACTAAGATATGAAAAATCTGAAGAACAAGTTTTATAGCTGAAGGTCTTGTTATAATTTTAAAGTTGGAATAAAGACTGAATGTATGTGGAAGGAGTAGCATTTGAAAATGCGTGCGAATGCTGTAAACTGTGAACATTTGTGGCTGAATTTAGCTGAAAATGCAGAAAAAGCTGAATATTTTATTAGTTGAATGGTCTCTGTAGCTGCTTTTAGCTACAGAAACCAAGTAAGTGTGTTGCTGAACTTAGTGGAGAAATGAGGAAAAGTGAAATGATTGTTTCAGCTCAAATGCATTGCAATGACATTGTTGAACACTTGAAAGTGAAATGTTAAACTGGAAGAGTAGGAAGAAGAGTGAACACTTTATATTCAAAAGAAAATGTTTAAAAAAGGTATAAACAACAACATGTATAGCCTCAATGTCCTGAAATAGCTGAAAATGTAATAGTTGAATGGTTTCTGTAGCTAAAAGTAGTTAGAGTTAGATATAAAATGTAAGTAGTAGTGAATGAATGTGTATTAAGAAGAGAAAAGAAAGTAAAAAGGCTTGGAAAAGCAGCAGAATATTTTAACTGCAAACTTGTTAACTAACTTGATGGCGAGTGATCTGTCGCCATGGCATTTGATGAAACCCCATAATATGCTTAGATGTGTTGATGGCTGCATCGTTACCAAAGCTATGAAGTTTTGGGCCGTTTGGAGCATTTTTACTGAAGTTATGAGAAAACCATGTTTCATGGTGAGCATTGTGTTGCCATGGCAACGGCAGTTGAAGAAATCTCATAACTGTCAAGGCTGGACTGTTAGCACACACGTGAAGTTTGAGCACTTTTTGACAATTTTCATAGGAGTTTTAGCAATATAGTGTTTTATGGCGATGGATGCGTTGCCATGGCAATAGCTTTAGAGGAAAACTCACTATTGGCACATAGACATGTTGAGGGCTGGACCATTAACCATTATCTGAAGTCTGGTGCCTTTTTGACCCTTTTCAACATCGTGTTTTTTGGCGAGGGATTTCCATGGAAACGGCATTTGGTGAGATGTCAGATTTGGCGTAGAGCTGTTGAGGCATGGACCGGTGATATAAAAGTGAAGATTGGGGGATGATCGGACCGTGTCAATTGGAGTTACAGCGACATCGTGTTTTATGGCGAGGGATGCATTGCCATGGTAACACCACATTATGTAACATCAGATTTGTAGAGCTGTTCAGGGCCACAGTGTTAACCATCATGTGATGTTTGGTGGCGTTCTGAGCAGGTGTTTTTGTTTGAGCTAACAACGTTATGAAACACCTGTGCTTGAGCCCAGAGATCAAAGGTTTCCATGGTGATGTGCAGTAATCAGTGAGAGGAGAGACTTTCCATTTATCTGAATGAGAGATGAACCTCTTACATGTGAACGTTTTGTTGAAGAACCGCAGCAGATATCGGTGAAATACAACATTATGATTTATGATTATGCGCGGTTCTCTCAAACTTGGTAAATATCTCTCAAATTTCTTTGTTGAATGCTGAGTGAATTTCTTTGTGAAATGAGTGGAATGAATTGATGTTTGTTGAAAGTTAGTACCCTGCCACCTGTGAGGAAAGGTCCTCCGAATTCATGCGGGACTAGTTGAAGTATACGAATGTGAATTGTGGAATGAATAGAATTGTGGAATGAATTGATGTTTGTTGAAAGTTAGTACCCTGCCACCTGTGAGGAAAGGTCCTCCGAATTTATGCGGGACTAGTTGAAGTATACGAATGTGGAAATTAGCAAATTAACTGATATGTTAAATGAAACTTTGAATGTGCTTTTTATTATCACCGGTCATTTAAGAGGAAATGCCTCTAAATTCTATCAGGAGATTTAAAAATCACAACTGAATTGGGCAGTTGAAATTACAATTTAGTGTAATAAATGTAAAACTGTGAATTAGGGTCGCATATTAGAACATGATCACAGCATAATCATAAACTCTGCAGCGCATCAATCTGCTGCTGAGCGCGTCACATTCTAAGTGGCTGAGGTGAAGCTCTCTAGCGGAAAATACAGCACTTTCAATAACACTTCCTCAATAGTGAAATCCAACGTCTAGAAGGCTTTTGATGTGAGACAAATATGCAACGGCGTGTGTTAATAATTGCACGTTTTCACTGCTCATATATATGCAGGTTCGGGTCGGGTTGCGGATCTTGTGCTGACGGGTCGGGTTGCGGAACTAATTGGCAATATGTGCGGGTAGCGGGGCGGGTACGGTATTGCACGTCGCGGGTGCGTGTCGGGATCGGGTCTTGAAAATCAGACCTGTGCAGGACTGGTCCTGACTCTCATCATACTACTTCCCTGGTGGCTCCCACAGGATTGTTGACATCCTCGTGAATTCATATTCTTATTATACACACATGCATTTCCTTACATTCAGTCTATATGCTGTAAAATGTATTATCTCTTCAATTTACACACGGCATCTATTGCACGTCTGTCCGTCCTGGGAGAGGGATCCCTCCTCTGTTGCTCTCCCTGAGCTTTCTCCCATTTTTCCCCTTAAACTGTGGGTTTTCTCTGGAAGTGTTTCCTTGTACGATGTGAGGGTCTAAGGACAGAGGGTGTCGTATTGTCATACTGATATTCTGTACAAACTGTGAAGTCCACAAATGTAACATTTGTGATATTGGGCTATATAAATAAACATTGATTGATTGATTGATTTACCAAGCAAGCTCCAAACTAAATTAAATATCTCAAAAAGTGTAAAAGATATGAAAAATCTGAAGAACACGTTTTATAGCTGACATCTTTTCTTAGTCGTTAATTCTCTTTTTTTTCGTAGTTTCTCAGATGGTCATTGAAGAGGTCGGTGCCATTCAGGAGCACCTGGAGATCGAGAGGACGTGTAGAGAAAGTGCTGAAGCCCTGTCCTCTAAGGTAAGATTTGTATTTAGACTGCTCAAAGACAGAGACAGCTGTCTGTGCTGCTTCTATAATGCCTAACCTGGTTTCACAAACTCTTGTTAAATTAAAACAAGGGAATTAAAATTAGTGGGAATTGTAGGATCTGTTTAATTAAAGCGGTTATGTTAAAGCTTCAAATCAGTTAGAGACATCAAAGTCAACTTTAATGTCAATCTTTCAGTTTGTGTGTACAGACAGAGAGATCGAAATAACATTTCCAACAACCCCGAATATATAAAAATACAATAATACAGATATACAATTATATATACAAATATGTATATTGTAGGAGTTGGGAGGAGCTGATAATGTATTCCGGCAAATTACTCAGACCTACTAATTGACCTAACAGAAGTTATTGAGTCTATGTAAGTTTACTGGTTGGCTCAGATCCACCAACGTCAGCAAGATCTCACCTCTATTAACTCCTGAAGAACCAGGTTCAATTAACTGCTGTTTCAATTCAGACGACTCTCTTACATCTGTTTAAGCGATCCCAAAGGATTTTGATATCAGTAAATGAGGTGTGACCCTACCTAAGAGTGAGTGTGGCAGGGTGCAATCTTACCTTTGAAGCAGGAGAGGAGAGCACAGATGTCTTTTAAGTTGTCCCAGTCCAAAAGGTGGGATCAGTTTATTTGAAGAAAAATGGTCCACACTTATACAGGGTTTTTACCTTCTCTCGTTACAACATTATAATCATACTAAACATATCATGCTGTGATCATGTTCTAATATGCGACCCTAATTCACAGTTTTACATTTATTACACTAAATTGTAATTTCAACTGCCCAATTCAGTTGTGATTTTTAAATCTCCTGATAGAATTTAGAGGCATTTCCTCTTAAATGACCGGTGATAATAAAAAGCACATTCAAAGTTTCATTTAACATATTAATTAATTTGCTAATTTCCACATTCGTATACTTCAACTAGTCCCGCATAAATTCGGAGGACCTTTCCTCACAGGTGGCAGGGTACTAACTTTCAACAAACATCAATTCATTCCACAATTCTATTCATTCCACAATTCACATTCGTATACTTCAACTAGTCCCGCATGAATTCGGTGGACCTTTCCTCACAGGTGGCAGGGTACTAACTTTCAACAAACATCTATTAATTCCACTCATTTCACAAAGAAATTCACTCAGCATTCAACAAAGAAATTTGAGAGATATTTACCAAGTTTGAGAGAACCTTACCGAGGCAAAAACCCAGCTCTCCAGGGAGAGAGCTTTACCGGGAGAGAGTATACCAGGGGAACCCCCCCTCTCTCTCTAGTTTGCTCCCTCTCGGCCAGTGTCTTTATGCTCAAAAACAGGATAGAAAAACCTAAGACACCTTCTCCATACCCATATTTGTGGAAACTGGGCATGGCCTCTGATGTACAGGACTGAACATGACCAGACATATTCTATGGCTATGGCATAAGACACACCTTCCCATGTGTGTGTAAAGAGGACATGACCTCTACTCTGCAGGACTTGCAAAATATTATTCTCGGCTATGGCACAAACACCTTTTTGGGGTCTCAGTTCTTTTTCACTAAGTCAGGAGCCCCCCTCCCTGTGTACTGCCTGTGAGGGAACTCTCTTATCAGTGACACCCATAAACCATGATAGGCCTTACACTCAACTTAACCAACCACTTTGTTTATACTGTAAATATAGAAAATCATAAAATATGAAACATTTTCATTTTGGGTTATACAAGAATATAATTGACTATATTTGATTAACTTTCGTTTTCAGTATTTAACTTAATTGGAGATCTCAACATCCTCTTTTTAAAACGCAAAGTTATCAAAAACAGCAACAGATACAATTGTAAAAATACATACATATGTAAAAACCATCAAGCATCAATAACATGAAAAGTTCTTCAGTATGAGATAAGGATTTTCTCCGCTGAGTCCAAACTGGCGTTCACCGAAAACATAGTACCTGACTGGAATGTTCTCGTTATCACATAGGTCAGGCACCAGAGTAAAAAGAGCCCATGGGCCATCATGATGATGGTAGATGTGTGTGCGTACTCCCACTCTGCCTGGTACTTGCAGGAGCGGGGGGCCCATCTGTTGTTCCAGTGTAGATTCCTCAATCCATGTTGCTATCTGTTGTAAATCCTTGACCCTGACCATGGAGCGGTTGAGGTGCCTCCCTGGATGACACCTCCAAATGAAAGGCCAGATAGCTCGGTCGACCATGCAGTTGTCAGGTAGTCGTCGTCCTTTTTGGGAAATCCACTGCAATGTGAGTGGCTTAGCGGGTAGAGATGTTGCCTGTCCCACAGAGCTAGAAGAAACGTCATCCTCCGCTGGCAGAGGTACAGGTGACTCAGCCGCTGATCCATGCTGCAGAGGTTTGCTGGGTCCAGGAGTTGGCTTCTTCTAATTTAGTTTTAAGCTCACCTCTTTCTGGACTTCGCTCCTTTCTAGTCACCTATACACGATTTCTGAACTTAAACGGAAAAGGTGTGATAGTTAGATATGACCTGACCTTTGCCCTAGGTAGCTTTTCCATACATAGGAATATATTCAGCCTTGTCAAATTGATTGGAATGTCCCAATTTGTTTTACAGGTTTTTATACTCCACTCTTTGGCTGCTCTAACGCCTGAGACTTATATGGTAACGACCAGATAGGTGTGATCCCATTATCCTGTAAGACAAAACTTTCTCAATTTAAAGTGAGTTGCATTATCCATTCTTATTCTTTCAGTTTAAGAATTATACTTATATGTTCTGCCATTTTAGCAAACACTGTGTTCCCTGTTGCTCTGGTCAGAGGATAAACATGTTTATGACTCCCTCCATTATCACAGATCACAAGGAAATACTTGTTCCCACTGGAAGTGCGGGTCGGAAAGGGACCTGCGATGTCAGCACTAAAACTGTTATTTTATGATAATGTTCAGGATGAACTTTCTTGAACCCATCTACCTCATACACATGAATGACTTGTTGATCTGTGTGTGTTGTAGTGCAATCGCAGTTTTGGTACGTGGATTTTATTGTTGAGACAATATTTTCTCATCCGAACTAGGCCCACATGGCCCAAACTGCTGTGTAATTCAAGCACAACCTGAGGAGCTTCTTCAGGAGGCACATGAATGCTCCCACCCCTTTTCCATATACTAGGAAATATGGCAGTCAGGTGGTTAACTCGTCCCCTGCTTTGAGCAAGTGCATCAACTTCAGTTACCTTGATAGTCAAAATCTATCTTACTTGTGTGGCTATTAACATGATTCCACTCCATGTACATGCCTACTCTTAACTCTGCAATAAGACTCCATTGATGGGCATGTGTCAGCGCTTCACCTTTCACATTGGTAAACTGCCTTTGATCCCAATACTTAAGCTCTTCTTTACCTGCTTTGTAACAATAATCACTATCAGTAACAATACGGATGTGTGTTATTATTTCACGTTTTTTAGCACAAAGAAGACCCTCAACTGTGCTGTACCCGGAATCACACATTTTTCTTTGCAAAGTAATTCACCTGAATTAGTTTTCATTATAAAAGCCCAAGTAGCTGCTTGGTCACCTTTTCGCGGACTCCCGTCTGTAAACAGAGATCATTTTGGGAGCAGCGGTTTTTTGTAAGGGTTTCATTGTTTCCCTTTGTAAAATAAGGATAACTTTTTGAATTTCCCTCTTTTCTTAACAACTGAAGCTATGTCTATTTGAAATCTGACTTGGTTAAGAGTTGATTTGTTTATTGGTGTGAGCAAAACTCTTCCCCTTGTGATGGGGTGGGGGTAGCCTAGTTTGGGAGAGTTCCTTACAATCTCCAGATCTTCCTCTCTGTGTTGAGGCCATAAAACCTTTTAATGGGTCGCTCTGTGGTCTGTTCAGATTTAGATTTTCTTCCTCTCCAGAGGTCATGCCTGTCTCTGACCCTGTGTGCTGCGTCTGTCTGCAGCACCTCAGGAGCAGAGAAAGGGGGAGATATTTTCCAAAAGTGTAAGTTCCCTTATGAGCAACATAGCATAACTCTCCCTGACTTGTTTGTAAAGCGTTCTTTAAGGCCTGAATTGAGTCTTCTGTTGTGTAACGGAAAATCCCATTTCCAAAAAGGGGTCGAGAGCAAATAGTTTAGTTGATTTTGGTAAAGTATTTTAGCTTTAGCTTCACAAAAAACGTCCTCATATTGGTTTTCAAGATAGTGTTGGGGTTTGATATCTGCTGTTCCCACATAGGTTTAAATGGTACATGCAAAACGACAGGTATTTGTGGGTCATCTGATCACCACATTGCCTTCTGACAGTTTAATAGTCCTTATCATATTATTGCTCTGTGCTTGCATGCTAGGACCTATTCTCTTTGCCAGAGCTGCTGCTATTCCTCCTGCATGTTTTAGCTCCCTATTAGCAGGGTTCACTAACATGATTGGTTGATCCAGTTTAAGATTTTCAATATCTGTCATTATTATTTCCAACATTCCTTTTCCCTGAATATCATGTCTAACAATGTGTTTTCTTCTAGGAGTATTATGGCGCGTTTCCACTTCAGCGGGTAGCTCGCTTTAAGCATGCCGAGCCGTGCGGGGCCCGTTTTTGGTTGCGTTTCCACTTGGCCTAGTACCGGCTAGCGGGTCCTAATTCACAGTTTTTCTGGCTCCATAAAATCGTGGTTCTAGGGCCAGGAACAACCAGGTTGAGTCGGGCTGAGTATGCTAAACTAGAGAGAAAATCGCTGGCAAGGGGGCTACAACTACAACAAGATGAACATATTTGACCGTGATTTAATTGTAATACACATTTCAAAATGATGCCGAAGTAACAACATACTGATACCGGTTAGTAAAAACCATGAATTAATGCTTTGACAAGTCTGCAGACAGACGGCAGGCGAAAAACCTTTTAAAATGCGTGTTTTCTGAATGGAGCTTGGCTAAGCTAACGTTATAAATGCTCCGACCGTCCACACTCACAACAACGGCCTATACAGACATAAATAAACCAGCGACTGTATTCGCCATGACACAGGCAGTCTGTGGTTTGTACTTGTGTTGTTTTTCTGGGGCTCTCATTGAAGATGACGTCACGGCTCCGCCTACACTGCGTTACTATAGTAACTACCCCAGTTCCTAAACTGTAATGGAAGCTCAGCATTAAAGTGAGCCGTGCCTAATAAGGCCTAACCAAACTGAGCAAGGCCGAGCGAGGCCTGCAGTCGAAACGCGCCATTAGATGGGATACTCATAAATGGCATTTGTGAGCTATCATCTCCGTAGGGTGGAGGTAGGGTCTCAGACGTTATACCACCTGCTTCTTGCTCTCTGTCTAAACGGTAGTCTAACAGGAACGTATTTAGGTCGCGGTACGCCCGTGGGTCTGGGCTAAGCTGACCAGGGGGGGCAGAAGGTCCGGAGCTAGCTTCTGTGTATCCCTCCACATCTGTTGCTGGCTCTGAGTCATTAAACTGTATTATAATCTCATCCGCCATTTTGTAAGGGTTTAAGTTCACTCTTTTATACACATGCAAGTTCCTAGGCTATTACTCACGCCGGATGAATCAGTTTAACTCTACCGTCACTTGGTTCTAGGTTACTCTCCTGGATTCAGCTAGTGCATGCGGATACCTCAACTAAGAGGGTTATGTATCGAGCTTCGAGCTGTTCCAACAGCATAGGTACCCTTAGACCTATGTTTATCTTTATTAAATATCCTATTAACTCTTCACCACGTTATGTTTTAACGCAAAAGTTCTAACCGCAGCTCTTTGTCAAGTCATACCTATAAGTTTCAAAGTAATTGGACAGGTACTGAGCAGTGCTCCTACGGCTGACTTCACTAATAACTACTAGCCACCAAACCTGTGTTAAAGGGACCACAGGGGCTCCCCAGTTGGCTAGGGGAAGAAAGCATACTTTAACTTCTTTACCAGACAGCGATATCCGATATAATATAACCCTTAGTCCGGTGCAATAGTATCAACTTTAATTACTACACTTATTCTAGGTTTAGGGTAGGTATTTTAAAAAGACTTTCAGCCTGTATTTCGCTGATTGAGACTCATCAACCGTTGTCACTAGGCCGTTTTGGTTCTTGTAGTTTAACTCTGTAAAAGTATGACTTCTCACAGAGTCCCACATTTGGGCGCCATGTAGGAGTCGGTGAGGTCCTGATAATTTATTCCGGCAAATTAGTAGACCTACTAATTGACCTAACAGAAGTTATTGAGTCTATGTAAGTTTACTGGTTGGCTCAGATCCACCAACGTCAGCAAGATCTCACCTCTATTAACTCCTGAAGAACCAGGTTCAATTAACTGCTGTTTCAATTCAGACGACCCTCTAAATCTGTTTAAGCGATCCCAAAGGATTTTGATATCAGTAATGAGGTGTGGCCCTACCTAAGTGTGAGTGTGGCAGGGTGCAATCTTACCTTTTTAAGCAGGAGAGGAGAGCGCAGATGTCTTTTAAGTTGTCCCAGTCCAAAAGGTGGGATTTAAAACCCAGCTCTCCAAGGAGAGAGCTTTACCGGGAGAGAGTATACCAGGGGAACCCCCCCTCTCTCTCTAGTTTGCTCCCTCTCCGCCATTACATTACATTACATTACATTACATTGCATTTAGCAGACGCTTTTGTCCAAAGCGACTTACAATAAGTACATACGACCAGGAAGACACAGCCCAGAAGAAAAACAGAATCATATAAGTACGACAGGTATCATAGAGCCACACATTTCAAGTGCTACTCAGCTGGCTATAGATAGGCCAGTCCTATGTTAGTATATAAGTGCTTTGTCAGCTGGCTATAGATAAGCCAGTCCTATGTTAGTATATAAGTGCTTTGATAGTAATTCTATCGCTCGAAGTGGAATCTAAAGAGATGAGTTTTCAGTCTGCGCCGGAAGATGTGCAGGCTTTCTGCCGTCCTGATGTCAATGGGGAGCTCATTCCAGTGTCTTTATGCTCAAAAACAGGATAGAAAAACCTAAAGACACCTCCTCCATACCCATATTTGTGGAAACTGGGCATGGCCTCTGATGTACAGGCATGCCCGGCGCCGTGGGAGGCCCTCCCATTTGACATTCTTGCCCTCCCCCAATAAACACGATTTTTATTATTTATAAAAATATATATATATTTTTTAAGTTATTATAAATAAACTGTGAACTTTTATGCTACGATGTATGTGATGTCAGATAGTAACTAAAACAAAAAAATCACAGGCTACGTCAAATAAATTCAAGTGTCTGTTGTGATTTGTGATTCGTCCACATTTAGACCAATCACAGCGTCACACTCTGCCGCCTATTCTGGATTTGTTTATTGTTTATTGTGCATTCTGTAGACTCCCATTTCTGTTTGAATGACAAAATGGACATCAGAAATTGGCTTAAAAGGTCTAAGGATTTATTAAAATGAAATAGCGATGAAAGAACTGCAGCCGATGGTACTGCTGGCGACCCTGCACCTGCCGTTGCAGCAGCACGCCTTAATGTCACAAGCTTGACCTCGGCAAACCCCGGGGCTGAGTTAGCGAGCCTAAGCCTTGACTCATCAAGGCGGCCGCCACCATGGCTGTCCTCCGAGGCACAGCTCCTTGTGCCCCTACCATCACCACCTGCATTGCCACACCCTGTACCACACCCGCTAGCATCCTCCTCCTGCTCCGTGCCGGTGCCTACTTGTACTACTACTACCACACTACAGACGCTACCTTGTAGCACATCAACAGGTACTATTGGGCCAGCAATCGCTCAAAGACCAACAGCCCCAGATGATCTTGGGGTTAATAAACCCAACCAGGTGAAACTGGATCGTTTTCTAGGGAGATTGTTTTCAGGAAAGAAGCGCACTTGTCAGACCATGGCTTTAAGATTCGTTAAAAGCAGACGCAGCCTTTTGTTTCCCCTGTAGACAGTTTAAAGTAAATACGTCTTCATCTGAAGCAGATTTTACTGTCAAAGGTGTTTGTGAGCATGCCGCATCAAAAGAACACATTTCATGTGAGAGTTTGTGGAGAGAGAGACAGATAAGCGAGGAAACAAATAAGGAAATTAGTACTTTGGTGCAGATCAGCTGGCACGGAGCCATTATTACGTGTCAGCTGTCGCTGATATTATAGCTTTTTTAGCTGTCAATCAACTCCCTCTCAGAGGTGACCACGGTTCACCACAGCATGTCCGAGTCAGGCAGTGGGCTCTTCCTATCGCAGTTTGAGTATACGCTGCACAAAGATGTAGAGTTGGCCAAAATAATGGAAAGCATTCCCCACACAGCAACATACACCTCTCACGACATGCACAATGCCATAATAGAGCTAACAGCAGTTCATCGTCTCCGTCTCTACTATTTCTCTCGGAGTGCAACGATGAGGAAGCTGCCATCCTTAACCAGTGTGCCTTGCTCGTGATTTACCAGTGTTTGTGCTGCCACGCACACAATGTTTCAAAAGTGGTTTCTATGTTGCCCTTTATTTGTATGTATTTGCGATAACTGTGCGTCTTTACGCAATGCTGTTGGCCTTGCTGTTTGATATATATTGTGCCGCAGGCTCGCAGCACGTGACGGTGTTGTGTGCCCTCCCATGAAAATCATATGCCCTCCCATGAAAATCATATGCCCTCCCTTTAGATTTGCTCTGGCGCCGGGTCTGTGTACAGGACTGGACATGACCAGACATATTCTATGGCTACGGCATAAGACACACCTTCCCATGTGTGTGTAAAGAGGACATGACCTCTACTCTGCAGGACTTGCAAAATATTATTCTCGGCTATGGCACAAACACCTTTTTGGGGTCTCAGTTCTTTTTCACTAAGTCAGGAGCCCCCCTCCCTGTGTACTGCCTGTGAGGGAACTCTCTTATCAGTGACACCCATAAACCATGATAGGCCTTACACTCAACTTAACCAACCACTTTGTTTATACTGTAAATATAGAAATCATAAAATATGAAGCATTTTCATTTTGGGTTATACAAGAATATAATTGACTCTATTTGATTAACTTTCGTTTTAAGTATTCAACCTAATATGGAGATCTCAACAATATCCTATACACAATGTCAGTGTTTTCAGACACCTTCACTTTGGCATATTCAATTTGTATGTAGCAATCAAAAGCACTCTGTTGTCCTCCATTTCTGCTTCTGTCCCCATATTTTAGTGTCTCAAATTGCATTGTATTATTTTGATTCAGAGCAGACTTCTTCGGAGTCCTTGCCAAAATGTGAGTTGTGATTGAGAGTGGGGGAGCCTGGCACATAGTGATTTTGCAGCCCACTGATCCTGAGCCTATCACTGTAATCATTTCTCATTCAATTTCTGGACAAAAGCCCCCACAGTCCACCTGGTTGGACCAGATTTGGGGCGACGGGAGGTTGAGGGAGAATTACGGTGAAGGTCGACTTTTCTCGCTTTTTTCTAACCGTTTCTCGCCACCAGCCTTCCTCTTTTTTTCTAGTATTTGTCATCCTCGCCTTAATGGGATGGAAAGAAAGATTTGTACCCCTCAGATCACCACACGGTATCAGGGTTTCATACCTGATGGTTAACCTTTTGTTAATCTATGCTAAGTCCGTCAGCGGCTCAGTCAGTAGGGGCTTGGACTGTGAGCTCTCGGATAGCCGGTTCAAGTCCCTGAACAGCGGATGGGGCCTTTCAGCCTTCCACCACGACAATGCCCAGGAGGTGAACTGAGATATCTTCAAGTACCTGTCCACACTCCATATTTATGTCTGTACATTTGGCATATGTTACACAGTGAGACTTTAGGAATCAATAAAGGGAAGGGGAGTGGGTCAGGGTTGTAGCAGATGTAGATCAATCGGACTATTCTTGTACATGCTGCATTTGGAGCATTTCTTTCAAAGTAAATATTCAAATACTAATCATAAACACACACCTTGTTTTCAAACAAAAACAGGAGCCTTACAAAGCCGTCCAAATATTCAACACATTTTTGTCATAGTACTCTTTACAAATATGAATATTTGTAACATTCATGGTTTGCAAATAAAATATTTAGAAACCTATCACATGTAATCAAATGTGATGAATTGTCTTAGAACATGGGCGTTAAACCCACATACCTTGTTTCACATTTATTTTCCAACCCAACTCAAATTGGCTTCAGAAATGATATTATATGTTTGGGGCGTTGTCCACTGGACCTGGGAGGGGGGGGCAGGAATAAAGCAGCACACTGGTCTGACAGCAGGATCATCTTTATCTTCTTAAGAGTATGCTGGCTGAATGCTCGCGTCATGGCAGTCTAAGTGACTGCTCTTGTTTCAGCTGTATTTGTTGTCTTCTGCTCAATGCTTCTTTGCTCCTCTGCCTCGAAATAAAAACTGTTTCTATAACTATACCCTTCTCTGCCTTCCTTTCTAATACAGCTGAGTGTATGAGCTCTCACTGGCAACATATACATGCATTAACTATTCACTCACTTTTGTTCACAGAAATACATTTATTCACCATTAATCCAAGTACTGTGAATAGAATAGGGTTAGATAAGTGACATCAGCTTTCACTGCTCACCATTCAATAGTATTTCAGAAAATAACCACAGATGCACTCTGACGGTTTGTTATTCATTTACATTTCAATCAAATCCAAGATACATAAGGGGGTGTTTCCAGAGGAGGACTAACCTAATTAAACTCTGTATTCATTTATTTCTACCTTATGATGTTAATTGCGCATATCAAATGTTCCCAAGACAAATCTTCAAAGAAGCAATTTCTTAACTCCTCGACATTTAAATTTAAAAAGCAATTGGAGGGAGTTAGCAATTTGCAACCAGTCAAATCAGACGGTGTTTTCTGTTGAAGTGCGATCAGCGCTACGATGAAGGGGCTGTGACTTTTTAACAGTGACCTCCTGAAAGTTCTAGCCTGATGCTATGTCATCCTTCATTTGTCTGAGTATGTAATTTTTGATGTGCATCTCTTGCGAATTGTAGATTATTACCAAAAGAATGTGATTCCATGTTATGTATTGTTGATTGCATTTCAGAAAAAAAGATGCAGCCTGAAGGGCATCATCAAAAGATGGAATTGCTGCAATCTGCTCCCACCAGGATGCCATTAATAAATGTTTCTTTAATGGCGCGCCTTTTCCATCTCTCTTTTTGTCTCCTCTCCAGGCACTTTTCTTTCTCTTCTCTTCTTCTGCATAATTGGCGCCCATCTCCTTCCTCAGGCTTCATTCAGGTTTTGCTTTGTGATGATCTCCTTATGGCCATCCAATGATTGAACTTTAAGAAATGGATTGGCCATCAAGGAAGTTAAGTGTGTATGCTTCATGTAAAAATGATCAATCTGCAAATCATTTCCAAGGCAACACCACTTAAGAATATGTGTTAGAAGTGATGATGACACAGAAAAACATGTTGCACAGAAATGCTAGATGCAAATACATGTAGCATCAAAAAACTGTGATTACATGGAAGAGAGAGATGTTTGCTGCCCTATTTGGGGTCTGCTTGTGCGCCTTGTTCACACCTTATCATTGCTTTGCATGCATCCTGTCATTTTGCCTGATTGCAGGGCCAAAGAAAAGAGGAAATCAACAACATCTCATCTGTCTGTCGCTCCGCTTCCTTATTTCTTTGCCGAAATACAAAGCACACTTGTCGTTTTATGCAGATTTGAGAAATGAAAGCGCTGTAAGATGCAGGCTCTGTTTTCATAGGACTCATGTCATCTATTAGGGACAATGTGCGAGATATGCCATACGTTGTTCATGTGGCTACACAATGTCATCTGTGCTGAGGTATGCTGAGTATTCATCCTCTTCACTCAAACTATTTATACTAATGGTCCGCGTAATATCTATGCAATTATTTTCCATTCAAAGGACTCTAATTGTCACAGTCTGCTTTCTCACTCACCTATTTTCTGCATTATCATTCCTTAGTCACCTGGTAGTCACACCCTGTCTCTCTCTCACTCTGTTACACCCATCAGCTCCATTAGTATTTAGGCCCACTTCACCTTCACCTCAGTGCCAGATCGTACTTCGCAGCATGCTTGTCTTTCCCGCACTACTCCTCAGATTGCTCTCCCGGTTTCGACCCTGCCTGTCCCTGACCAGCCTGCCTCGCCTGCTCCCTGACCCGTTCTGTGCCTACGACTCCCGTCCTGCTGTCTCCTGGAACCCTCGCCTGTCCCCGACCAGCCCTTTGCCTACTATCTGCGGTGTTGTCTCCTACCAGCCTATAGACTCTAATAAAGCTGGTTACCGACTATCTCTGGTTTCCCGTGTTCTGCATTTTGGTCCTCAGCTCGTTTGTGACAGAACGATCTGGCCAGAAATGGACCAAGCAAACACCGGGTCTCCTAGAGACCGCTTTGAGAGGGTTGAGGATGCCATCCAAAGACAGGAGGTCACAATAGCTACCTTAGCTATCGAGACCCACCAGGCAACCTCAACCCAGGGACAAACGCTGGCTTACCTTACCTCCCAGATGCAACAGATGGCCGCCACCGTACAACAGCTAGCCGCTACCATGGCTGCTACCGTCCCTCCGCCCGCAGCTCCGATGCTCGCTCCAGCCCCTGGGTCGACGGGATACGCTCCGGAGCCTCGTGTGGGAACGCCGGAACGCTACGCTGGTGAGCCGGAGGGATGCAGGCCTTTTCTCACAAACTGTTCCATATTGTTTTCACTGCAGCCACACACCTTCGCCTCCTCGGCGGCTCGGGTAGCTTTCACCGTTAATCATCTGACGGGGAAAGCACGTTTATGGGGAACTGCTGAGTGGGAGCAGCAGACACCAGCCTGCGCCTCGTTTGCTGCCTTTTCCGCGGAGATGCGGAAGGTGTTCGGTCCCGTTCGTCTGGGTCCCGACGCTGCTGGAGGCCTGCTGAGTTTGAGCCAGGGTTCCGGCACGGTGGTGGATTACGCTATTGACTTCCGCACCAGCAGCCGTCGCAGCAGCTGGAATGAGCCGGCGCAGTGTGACGCATATCTGAGAGGATTAGCGGATTATATGAGAGATGAGTTGGTTTCCTATGATCTCCCTGCTTCCTTGGATGGGTTGATAGAGCTCACCTCTCGGATTGACGGACGAATCCAGACTCGGAGAGGAGAGCAACAGACGCGAGCGGCGGGCCGCTGCTCGCGACAACAACTTCCGGTTTCCGGGAGATTTCGACTTCCGGGTTCGGCGGAGAGTTCCCACTCCTACTCTGACTCACGGTACGAGGTCGAGCCCATGCAAGTGGGTCGTACCAGTCTTACCTCTGAGGAGAGGGAGGTACGTCGAAGAGGTAAAAGACAGAGCTCATCAGTAATGGGGAGTATACTGGTGGGCCAAACCTCTGAGCTGATCCCCAATCTAAGACCCTTGTGCCATGCTCGACTCCTCCTGACAGGCAAATCTCAGGCTCTGGCTGTTTTTATCGACTCCGGATCAGATGTTAGCATCATTGACGAGGAGCTCGCACGACAGCTAGGCATCCAACAGGTTCGGCTGCTCCAGCCGGTACCGGCTAATGCTTTGGATGGTCACCTGCTGGGAACAGTGACACACCAGACGACACCGGTCCGTATGCTCATGTCGGGGAACCACCATGAGACAATCCAGTTTCATGTGCTACGGTCCCCCCAAATCCCTCTGATTTTGGGTTATCCGTGGCTCCGCCGCCACAACCCGAACATTGACTGGGCAACTGGGTCCATCCTAGGTTGGAGTTCTTCCTGTCATCAGGTTTGTCTCAAGCAGGCCGCCGCACCTCAACTATCTGTGGATATGAACCTGGTTCCGGATGTCACAGGGGTTCCGGCGGAGTATTTGGACTTTAAGGAGGTGTTTAGCAAGGCTAAGGCGACATCTCTCCCACCTCATCGGCCCTATGACTGCGCCATTGAGCTACATCCAGGCGCAGTCCCACCCAAGGCCCGGTTGTACTCGCTTTCGGCACCGGAGAGGAAGGCCATGGAGACCTACGTCAATGACTCTCTGGCTGCGGGAATTATTCGTCCTTCCACATCACCCGCAGGAGCAGGGTTTTTTTTTGTGGCGAAGAAGGACAAGACCCTGAGACCCTGCATTGACTATCGGGGTCTGAACGACGTCACGGTGAAGAATCGTTATCCCTTGCCACTCATCTCGTCAGCATTTGAGTTACTACAGGGGGCTACAATCTTCACTAAGCTGGATCTAAGAAACGCTTATCACCTGGTACGAATCCGGGAGGGGGACGAATGGAAGACCGCCTTCAACACCTCTTCGGGACATTACGAGTACCTGGTGATGCCATTTGGACTTACCAACGCCCCTGCAGTTTTCCAGGCGTTGGTGAACGACGTACTCCGAGACATGTTGGATCGTTATGTTTTTGTCTATCTGGACGACATCTTGATTTTTTCTAAGAACCTCAAGGAGCACGTCCATCATGTCCAGACAGTCCTCCAGAGACTTCTGGAGAACTCACTGTTCGTCAAGACGGAGAAGTGCGAGTTTCACACTTCTTCGGTCGCCTTTCTTGGCTACATCGTGGGTCAAGGAAGTGTGGAGATGGATCCTTCTAAGGTCTCAGCAGTTACCTCGTGGCGGGTCCTTGATTCCCGGAAGGAGCTGCAGCGTTTCCTGGGATTCGCCAACTTTTACAGACGGTTCATCCGTGGCTACAGCACCGTGGCCGCCCCGCTCACCGCCCTGACCTCATCCAAGGTGACTTTCCGATGGTCCCCTGCAGCCGAGGAGGCTTTTCAGGACCTCAAGGGCCGGTTTACGTCAGCTCCTATCCTTCAAGTACCAGACACCGCTGGTCAGTTGGTGGTGGAGGTGGATGCTTCTGACGTAGGGGTGGGGGCCATCCTGTCGCAACGTTCTGGTGAGAACCAGAAGCTCCACCCCTGTGCTTTCTTTTCGAGGAGATTGAGTCCGGCGGAGAGAAACTATGATGTGGGGAATCGAGAGCTTCTAGCAGTCAAGTTGGCGTTGGAGGAGTGGCGACACTGGCTTGAGGGGACAGAACAACCATTTCAGGTATGGACCGACCATAAGAACCTGGAATACATCAGGTCGGCACAGAGACTGAATTCTCGGCAAGCCAGGTGGTCGTTATTTTTCACCCGGTTTAATTTTTTTCTCTCCTACCGCCCGGGCTCCCGCAACGTGAAGGCCGACGCTTTGTCCCGGCAGTTCGGGAGGGAGGGAGACACCCGGGGTATTCCGGACACCATTCTTCCTGCTCCTCGAGTGATCGGCGTCCTCGCTTGGGAGATTGAGGAGAGGGTTAAGACCGCTTTGGTGGACCAACCCGGTCCTAGTTCTTGTCCTCTTAACCGCTTGTTTGTGCCTCAGGTTTTGAGGGCTGAGGTGCTTCAGTGGGCTCATAGCTCCAGACTTTCCTGCCACCCTGGAATTCAACGTACCAAGGGGATGGTCCTACAACGGTTCTGGTGGGCCACGCTGGAGGCTGACACCCGGGAGTTTGTGAACGCCTGTCCTGTGTGCAATCGGCACAAACCATCTCACCAAGCGCCAGCTGGCCTCCTTCATCCATTACCGGTCCCACGTCGCCCTTGGTCACATATTTCATTGGACTTTGTGACTGGTCTACCACCGTCCCACGGACATACTGCCATCTTGACGGTGGTAGATCGGTTTAGTAAGATGGCTCATTTCATACCCCTGCCTAAGATCCCGTCAGCTAAGGAGACGGCAGAACTGATTCTGCTCCACGTGTTTCGCATTCACGGACTGGCGACTGATGTGGTTTCCGACCGGGGGCCCCAATTCACCTCTGTGTTTTGGAGGGAGTTTTGTGAGCTCATCGGGGCGACGGTTAGTCTCACCTCCGGTTTCCACCCACAGGCCAATGGCCAGACCGAACGGAAGAATCAGGAGATGGAGACCACTCTCCGCTGCATGGCTTCCGATCATCCCACGACCTGGTCAAAACAACTCCTGTGGGTGGAGTATGCCCACAACACCCTCATCAGTTCCGCTACTGGTCTTTCCCCTTTTCAGTGTGCATACGGTTTTCAACCCCCATTGTTCTCTGCATTGGAGAAGGAGGTTACCTGTCCGTCTGTCCAGGCTTTCATCCGACGTTGTCGGAGGACTTGGAGGCAGGCTCGTACAACTCTGCTTCAGTCTGTTAACCGGTACGCCACATCAGCGAACCGCCGACGAACCAAGGCACCTGTGTACCAGGTAGGCCAGAGGGTGTGGCTTTCCACCCAGAACATTCCCCTTCGGGTGGAGTCTAAGAAGTTAGCGCCCAGGTTCATTGGACCCTTCGAGATTGTCAAGGTCATTAATCCTGCAGCAGTTCGACTGAGTTTGCCCCGGAACATGAAAATCCATCCCACCTTCCACGTCTCTAGGATTAAACCTGTCCGGGAGAGCCCTATGGTTTCCGCCGCCCCTCCACCACCACCCCCTAGGATGATCGATGGGGGCCCTACCTACACCCTTCGTCGTTTTCTCCGTTCCCGTCTCAGAGGAAGAGGGGTTCAATATTTGGTGGACTGTGAGGGCTATGGTCCTGAGGAGAGGCAGTGGGTCCCGGCTCGTCATATCCTCAACCCTCAGCTCATCCGAGACTTCCACCTGCGTTACCCGGAGCAGCCGTCTAGGACCCACGCTCGACCAGGCGTTAAGCCAGGGAGTACTCGTCCGCTACGGACCAGAGGCTTCGTCGAGGAGGAGGGGGAGTCGTCATCGGGCGAGGAGGACGAGGATTTCCAGGAGGGAGAGGCCGAGAGAGCAGTCTCAGACGAGTACTAACCTTTCCCATACCTCCACCTTCCACCCGGTATCTGTAGGGTTTTTTTTCTTGGGTCTCTTTTGTTGGTTTTTTTAGTATTGTTTAGACGTCTGGAGCCGTCCATTAAGGGGGGGGTTCTGTCACAGTCTGCTTTCTCACTCACCTATTTTCTGCATTATCATTCCTTAGTCACCTGGTAGTCACACCCTGTCTCTCTCTCACTCTGTTACACCCATCAGCTCCATTAGTATTTAGGCCCACTTCACCTTCACCTCAGTGCCAGATCGTACTTCGCAGCATGCTTGTCTTTCCCGCACTACTCCTCAGATTGCTCTCCCGGTTTCGACCCTGCCTGTCCCTGACCAGCCTGCCTCGCCTGCTCCCTGACCCGTTCTGTGCCTACGACTCCCGTCCTGCTGTCTCCTGGAACCCTCGCCTGTCCCCGACCAGCCCTTTGCCTACTATCTGCCGTGTTGTCTCCTACCAGCCTATAGACTCTAATAAAGCTGGTTACCGACTATCTCTGGTTTCCCGTGTTCTGCATTTTGGTCCTCAGCTCGTTTGTGACACTAATCTTTGAACAGTTTAATGTTACCATGTGAGTGTTTGTACTACCTTTGCAAATGTATCATGTCCAACACATTCAGAAAGCTGTCAAATTATCAGTTGTTTACATCTGTCTTTTCAAAATGTCATTATACAATATTAAATACTATATATTAAATATATATATAGTAACTAATGAATAACATGAATTTTACAAGCGCTACTTTATACTAGGCTTTTTATTTAAAGTTCTAGACTTTTAAATGTGATTTCATTGTGGGTTTCTGTTTTCAACAACGCTTATTCCTTATAGTTTTGAAAGAAACAGAGTGTAGGCTACAGTTAGGCTCTGAGGTTCCTCTGTTAAAAGATGGACATGGAGTTTGGCTCAGGGCTCAAATTGAAAAAAAAGATGGTTGAACTTTAAACCCTGAGGAGAAAGCTGAGATGTCAGATCTTTTCCAGCAGCTAGACAACAAAGTGCACCTGCACTGCAGCACACTGTCACTCTACACATGTGCAGGACGAAACACAACCATGTGTATCTGCATGTATTAGAAAAGTGGCTTTTGTAAGATACAGTATGTTGGATTACTACTCAGTCAGGCATGAGTGAATGTGCAAACACTTAAAACCCTTAAGACTTACACAGTATAGGTTCTATGTAATTTCATTTAATTTCATTTCAAACCTTTATTTAACCAGATTGGTCCCATTGAGATCATAGATCTCTTTTTCAAGGGAGACCTGCAGCATATAGGTTCCACATGAAACATAAAACAATAAAGGACATCATACAACATATTTACAGGATACATTTACATAGTTATAGACATTTACAAGTGCCCATAGTATCAACAAGCATTTCATTTAGCCTAGCTTTAAAAACATGCAGAGGAATGAGATTGCTCAGTTTCAATTCTTGCTGAAGATTATTCCAAGCAAGTGGAGCTGCGCACATAAAAGCTGTCTTACCTAAGACAGTCCTTGCTCTTGGCAGATCTAACAATACTACATCATGTGATCTCAGACAATAGCTGCTTGCAACTCTCTGTGTTATCAGAGAGCAGATATAATACGGGAGTTTACCCAACAAAGCTTTATAAATAAACATGTACCTATGACTGAGCCTCTTTACAGCAAGTGATGGCAAACCTGGCTTGGTATACAGGGTACAGTGATGAGTAAGTGCTTTACAATTTGTGACAAATCTCAGTGCGCTGTGATAGGCGGCATCTAACTTGTTCAGGCAATAGGCAGGTGCATTCATATACAACAAATCACCATAGTCCAGCACAGGTAAAAAGGTCACAGTGACTAGCCTTTTCCTGGCTTCAAATGAGAAACAGGACTTGTTTCTGAAAAAGAAACCTAGTCTAACCCTCAGCTTTTTAAGCAGGTTATTGACATGAAGTTAAAAGTAAGACAATCATCAAGCCAGATACCTAGGTATTTATAACAGGTAACCACTTGAAATACTTGTCCTTGCATAGTAACAATATCCAAAACAGGCTCTGGTGTCTTTTTAGCTTTTGAAAATAGCATTACCTTGGTTTTATCAACATTTAAAAGAAGCTTAAGCTCAGAGAGCTGAGTCTGAATAATGTTAAAACAGCCTGTAATTTAACACCAGCCTCCTGAATGGAGGGACCTGCACAGTACATAACGGTATCATCATCCGCATAGAAATGTAAAGTAGCTTCATTCAGATTTTCACATAAACTGTTGATATATATGGAGAATAAAAGTGGACCTAAAACAGAACCTTGAGGAACACCATTAGCAATGTTTAACCACTCAGAAGACAGCCCATCAAAATGAACACATTGGGAGCTTTCAGAGAGGTAGTTCACAAACCACCGCACTGCATGGCTGGATATGCCAATACTGAGTAGCCTCTGCTTTAAGATACGATGATCGACGGTGTCAAGCGCTTTGGAAAGGTCAATAAATAGAGCTGCACAGTTCTGCTTATTATGTAAAATACTCGTAATGTCATTCACCACTTAAAGCGACTGCAGTACCGCTTCCGCTGCTCCGATTCTCCGGCCCATCTCACGCTCCATTTTTCCCTCACTCGAGAACAAGACCCTGAGATACTTGAACTCCTTCACTTGGGGTAAGGACTCATTCCCTACTTGGAGTGGACAGTCCATCGGTTTCCTGCTGAGAACCATGGCCTCAGATTTGGAGGTGCTGATCCTCATCCCAGCCGCTTCACACTCGGTTGCGAACCGATTCAGTGAGTGCTGAAGGTCGCAGACCGATGAAGCCATTAGAACCACATCATCTGCAAAAAGCAGTGGTGCAATCCTTAGTCCACCGAACTGCAGACCCCCTCCCCCATGACTACGCCTCGAAATCCAATCCATGTATATTACAAACAGGATTGGTGACAAAGCGCAGCCCTGCCGGAGGCCAACCCTCACCGGAAATGGGTCCGACTTACTGCCGAGGACCCGGACACAGCTCTCGCTTTGGGAGTACAGAGATAGGATGGCCCTGAGTAGAGACCCCCTCACCCCATACTCCCGCAGCACCTCCCACAGTAACTCCCTGGGAACTCGGTCATACGCCTTCTCCAAGTCTAAAAAACACATGTAGACCGGATAAGCGTACTCCCAGGCCCCCTCCAGGATCCTTGCGAAAGTAAAAAGCTGATCCATCATTCCACGACCAGGACGGAATCCGCATTGTTCCTCCTCAATCTGAGGTTCGACAATCGGCCTGACCCTCCTTTCGAGTACCTTAGAGTAAACTTTCCAGGGGAGGCTGAGTAGTGTGATGCCTCTGTAATTGGCACACACCCTCTGATCCCCCGTTTTGAAAAGGGGAACCACCACCCCGGTCTGCCACTCCTTCGGTACTGTTTCCGACTTCCACGCAACGTTGATGAGACGTGTCAACCATGACAGTCCCTCAACACCCAGAGCCTTCAGCATTTCTGGGCGGATCTCATCCACCCCCGGGGCTTTGCCACTGTGGAGTTGTTTAACAACCTCAGTGACCTCCCCCCGGGAGATTGGTGTTGATCCCCCGTCATACTCCAGCTCTGCCTCGAACATAGAGGGCGGAGTTGTCGGGTTCAGGAGTTCCTCAAAGTGTTCCTTCCAACACCCTAACACTCCATCAGTTGAGGTCAACAACGTCCCATCCTTACTGTACACAGCTTGGATGGTTCCCTGCTTCCCCCTCCTGAGGTGTCGGACAGTTTTCCAGAACAACTTTGGTGCCGCCCGAAAGTCCTTTTCCATGTCTTCTCCAAACTTCTCCCACACCCGCTGCTTTGCCTCGGCCACTGGGGTAAAATCCAACAACGAAGCACACAACTGGGGATTTGTGAGTATCCCCACATCCGCCCGGCGCCTCACACCTTGAGCAACTCCGGAGAAGAATAGAGTCCAACCCCTATCCAGAAGTAAGGTTCCAGAGCCGACGCTGTGCGTAGAGGTGAGCCCAACCAGATCCAGCTGGTAACGCTCCACCTCCCGCACAAGCTCCGTCTCCTTCCCCCCCAGAGAGGTGACGTTCCACGTCCCCAAAGCCAGCTTCTGTCGCCCGGGTCTGGTCCGTCGAGACCCTCTGCTTTCACTGCCACCCTTCTGGCAGCGCACCCGACCCCATCGCTGTTTCCCGTAGGTGGTGGGCCCGCGGGACGGAGAAGCGGAGGTGTTGCCCACGTTGCCTTTTCGGGCTGTGCCCGGCCAGGCTCTGTGGCAAGCCCGGCCACCAGACGCTCGCTGGCGAGTCCTCCTTCTGGGCCTGGCTCCAGAAGGGGACCCCGGGCTTCCTATGGGCTGGGTATCCTCACTTCTTTGTTCTTCTTTCATGAGGTCTTTTGAACCAATCTTAGTCTGGCCCCTTGCCTGAGACCAATTTGCCATGGGTGTTCCAGACAACACAGCGCCCAGGTTCATCAGGGCGCACAAACCTCTCTACCACGGTAAGGTGCTGGTTCTTCAGAGAGGCTGACTTCCATACTTTTGGAATTGTGTTTGTGCGGAGGGAGAGGTTAAAAAGAGTAGTGAGAGGAAGAGCAATAAAATCTTCAGCTATCTTTAAAAAAAAAGGTTCTACGTTGACCGGGCCGGCCGGTTTCTGAGGATCTAACTTGGTTAAGGCTTCATGAACAACATTAACAGTAAAAGGAGTCAAACTGAAAGGGTTTTCCAGACTACATTGTTCAGAGTCACGGATTGGGGTGTTCACAGAAGCAGAGTTCGAAACAGAATCAAACAGAGAGCCACAGGACACAAAATGCTTATTGAAGCAATTTAACATGGTGGCCCTGTCCGATATAGTGCCAGATGCTGTGGTAAGGCAAGGAGGTAGCTCATTACGGATTTCACCAGTGGAAATCGATTTTATGGCTTTCCAAAATTTCCTAGGATTATTTAGGTTGTCTGTGGTAACTGACAAATAGTACTTCGACTTAGCACTTTTGACATTTGAAGTGAAGCTATTTCTTAGCTGCCTAAAACACAGCCATTCTACCTCTGAGCCTGATCTCCTAGCCTTTGCCCAGGCCTTGTTTCTCTCATGAAGGAGACTGAACAGTTCAGCAGAAAACCAACGATTGTCTCGTCCCTTTACTCTAAATGTACGCAGGGGGGTATGTCTATCAATGATCTCCATAAAACCAAGATAAAAATAAGACCATGCAGTTTCTACATCAGCACACAGATCGATTTTTCCCCAATCAAACCCAAACAGATCATGAACAAAACCCTGCTCCACAAAATGTTTTATGTCTCTCTTAATGATAATACAAGGTTTAACCTTTTGGACCTCAGTGTCCCTAATTGTGGCTACAACACAGTGATCACTCAGATCATTCGCAAATACTCCCACAGATTAGTTAGAATGAGATCAATTAGGGAGGATTTATTAGGGGACTTAATGTTAGGGCGAGTAGGACTGTCAACAATCTGAGTAACATTCAAAGAGATACAAAGGTTTTTAAAATCCTCTGATACTGCAGTTAACCAGTCCCAGTTAACATCTCCAAGTAGCACTATTTCCTTGTAGTCTAGCTGCGATAAAAGATTTGCTAGCGAAGACAAGGAGTCCTTGACAGTTGAGGGGGGTCTGTAACAGCCCACCACCATGACCTGTTGCCCCTTTGCCACTTCTATATTTATGGCTAAAAATTCGAATTGCTTACTGATAGATTTGGAAACTAATGTAGATACACTGAACTTATTCTTAACATAAATGGCAACGCCACCACCTTTATTAGGCCGGTCGGAACGATACACATTATAACCATTTAAGGCAATGTCAGAGGCCAAAATAGATTTATTTAGCCATGTTTCTGATAAAACAATGAAATCAGCGTCAGTCGAACTCGCCCAGATGCGGACAAAATCTAGTTTACCTAACAGACTGCGCACATTCAAGTGGATGAAACCCAACCCAGACCTAGCTTTAAAATCAGCAGGAGTAGCGATCTGACTACTACTACTGGGCGGACCAGGGTTAGGTTGTACATTTCCTGACAGTAATAACAACAAAAAAACCAGGCATCTTTTCCTCTTAAACGACACACATACATTGTCATCTACTTTAGAAATACCGGAAAAGTCTGCGAGAGTGTGATTTGAGCTTAAGAAGCAGTCCTGAAGAACCATCATCGCAGGAAAACAAAAAAGACAAACATATTTTGTCGAGCAGATTGTCTGTGACAAGGCAACCGGTAATTGTTTGAGCAACACATCCGAACCTTTGCAGGGGATGCCCACTGTGGGTGGCAGAACAGACCTGAATCCAGTAGACTTCTCAGAATGACTAGAGATCTTCTCATAGTCCAAAACAGTTAACAGGCACAGCATGATCCCGATATGGGCCATTTTCCCAGACCAGCACACAGTATCCGCGATGTTCCTGGAGCAAAATCAGCACAGCAGCAAAGGACAGGCGAAAACAGCAGCGTGGAAGCATTCCGGTCCTTCCGTGGTATCCCCGGGGTGAAAGCAGGCCTCTGCAACAGCAGAACCAGGACAGATGGAAAGCAGGACCCAGCCATGGTAAAATCCTCCTCCGCACAGCAGCACACGCCCGGTGGAAGCAGGCCAAGCCTGAAGCGTGGATCCACTCCGTCTCTCCGCGACGACTCCGGGGTAAACACCTCTCCAGTACAGCCGTACTCTACAGGTGGGAGCAGGCCTCCGGAGATCGCAGCTCGCAGGCAGCAACAGGTGGAGCTGCTCCGTCTCTTCGCTCCGTCTCCGGGGGAAAAACACCTCAGTACAGCCGTACTCGACAGGTGGGAGTAGGCCTCCGCAAATCGCAGACAAACTAAAACTACTACTTATATAAGCAGGGATGGCTAAATGTTTGTAAGCAGGAGAGCTAGATGCTAACAGATGCCAGATGCTAACAGGTAGTGGGAGCCTGTACAAATTGTATATATTCATTGTAATGAAATGGTTTCTCTGCATTTGACCCATCCTAGTGTTAGGAGCAGTGTAGGGAACAGTGCTTCATAGCTGCCGTTATGAACGACGCCCAGGAAGCAGTGTAGGGAACAGTGGGGAACAGCACTTGGTCTTGCCGGTACTTGAACTGGTGACCTTCCAGTTGCCAAGCCAAGTCCCTATAGACCGCCCAATTGAGGGAGACTTTCATATTCTATGATGCCAAGCATGAACCAACAATAAGTAAACATGTTAAGATATAAATACAAACACAGAACAACAAACTGTTAGTTAAAACAGTTTTAGGTCAAGTCGCAAGAGGTTCCATAGGTCAGCTGATCAAACACTAAAGCTGTCTCTCCAAAAGCATTCCTTCTTCCTTCCAAGACAGTTTCTGCAGAGAGTTCAGAATCAGCTTCATTACCTGTAGGTTTACACATACAAGGAATTTGCTTCGGTATAAGGGGTGCACGTGCTGGAGAGTATGGTTTAACCAAGGCCTGGATGAAGGAAGGAGCTGATCCCTTCACAGCACGGTAGGCCAGCACCAGGGTCTTGAAGCAGATTCTTGCATCCACTGACAGCCAGTGGAGGGAGCGAAGGAGTGGTGTAGTGTTGGAGAACTGGGGGAGGTTGAAGACCTGATGGCATTTGCAGGTAGACCAGCCGGGAGGGCGTTGCAGTCGTCCAGGCGCGAGATGACCAGAGCCTGGACCAGGACCTGCGTTGCCTCCTGGGACAGTAGGGGACAGAAGGGGACAGTATGGGACGTATCCTCCTGATGTAGATGTTGTAGAGTGTGTATCTGCAGGATCGGGATGTAGCAGCAATGTTAGCAGTGAAGTTCAGCTGGTGGTCCAGGGCCACGCCCAGGTTCCTTGCAGTCTGTGTCGGGGAAACAACAGAGGTTCCAATGTTGATGGACAGCTCATGGATGGGACAGTCCTTACCTGGGATGAAGAGCAGTTAGGTGTTCTTTAGGTTGAGCTTCAGGTGGTGAGCAAGCAGACAAGCAGAGATGCATGCGACCACCTGTGTTTCAGACCGGGGTAAAGACAGACTCAATTGTGTGTCATCTGTATAGCTATGATAGGAGAAGCCATGAGAGAATGAGAGAGCCAAGACAGTTTGTGTCCAGAGAGAAGAGGAGGGTACCCAGGACAGACCCCTGTGGGACCTCAGTGAGGAGATGACGAGAAACTGACACAGACCCTCACCAAGTTACCCTGTAGCTCGGATGAATAGCTGGCATGATACAAGTCTCCAACAACCTTATCACAGAGGATACACAGGGAATGCTGCTATGACCCGTAATATGGTGATATATGACCTCAGACATGAGTGGAAAAAAGTCTGGAAACTACATCCATATATTTCAAAAAAATAAAATGTATTCTACTAAAATCATACAAAAACAAAAACGTATAATTCATACACACAAATGAACAAAATTAGTAGAAGCGGGAGGGCTGAAGCATAGCTTATGGATTGATTTAACAATTCAAAAATCGGGATTTGCTTCCAAGTAAGAAATAAGTGTATTGTAATTTGCTGACAGGATTACTGATGTTGTATTTAAATTTGAATGGTCCAGAGTGTGATCCAGGTGAAGTACGGGGGCAGGAATCCAGAGAGTTTTCCAGGAGGGGACAGAAAAATGAGTCAGGCAGGATGACTGCAGAAACATGGAACAGGTATTAGAGACCTGGATAAACAACTGGATTATCAAAAAATAGGCAAGAACATGACCAACTAGCTGTGTAACAGAGTCTACGACCTGATGGCTTGGGGGAGTTGGAGCCCAGTATTTAAAGCCCAGCTGATTGGGATTGACAACCGCCTGGCACCTGCAAACCAAATCCCACTCCTGTAATCAAGCACAGACACAGAGGGGGGAGGGATAAGAAAGATTCCTGCCGGGAAGAAAGCAGAGGGACTGACATTTAAAGAGTTAACACTTTTCTAAAGTGCTTCATACAGCAATGGAACATTATTTGACTGATATTAAACATGTCATGTAACTCTTTAAATAGTTTGCCATATAATGCCTCTGAGAATCACAGGTGTTTGTTTCTCTTTGTGCCTCCACACTGCAGTTGAAGCGTCAGAACCGCTCTCTGAAGAGGAAGAGCATGATGATGCTGCCCCACCTCAGCCCAAAGACCATCACTGAGATAAACCTCATGGACCAAGAGGAGGAGGAGCAGGAGGAGGGACATGCAGACAGCCTTCTCTGCCCCTCCCCTCAGTGCCAGAGCAACATCTCAGGTACAACTTGTCTCCAGCCCAGGATGAACTGTATATAAAAACACACATTTACCATCAAGTCAGACCCAAGCCACAAACAGCCAAAAGATGTGCGCTGTTGTGTGCGTTGTTGAAGTACTTCAAGGTTTTAGAGGGTATTTTATACATTTATTTATATAGAACCTTTCAACACAAGGCAATTCAAAGTGCTTTACAAAAATGAAAAACATTAAGAGCATTTTTAAGAAATAGAGCAGCGGAATCACTATATAAATGACGTTTAAAAACAGTCATTAAAAAGCGAAGAATACAATAAACATAAAACAAGCTAATGTAGAATAACACAGGTATAAAATACATGAATACAAGTTACAGAGCAGTCATTATACTGTATTAAACTGTACACCCCAGCGCGTGCACTCCGCTCTGCATCAGCCAAACGACTCGCTGCACCCGCACTGCGAGGGGGACCCAAGTTCCCATCAGCAAAAACACGTGGGTTTGCTATCCTGGCTCCAAAATGGTGGAATGAGCTCCCCATTGACATCAGGGCAGCAGAAAGCCTGCACATCTTCCGGCGCAGACTGAAAACTCATCTCTTTCGACTCCACTTCGAGCGATAGAATTACTAACAAGGCACTTATATACTAATAAAGGACTGGCTTATCTATAGCCAGCTGAGTAGCACTTGAAATGTTTGGCTCTATGATACCTGATGTACTTATATGATTCTGTTTTCTTCAAGGTTGTGTCTTCCTGGTCGAATGTACTTATTGTAAGTCGCTTTGGATAAAAGCGTCAGCTAAATGCAATGTAATGTATTACAGTAGCCTCAATTCATATATTACTCAAAGCAAATGCCAAATCTCCCACAGTGCATGACATTAAAAGTATGCAGTGCTTGCACGTGCATAGAGTACGTTAGTAGTAACTTTGAAGAGTATGTTCAGGATACTTCTCCTCCAGCCGTCTCTTGGAAATGTCATGGTTAGTTCCTGTAGTCAATCAGTAATTATACTTCTGGTGATAATGGATTCATTCTGCATGATGCTTTTCCCATCATGTTGTTGAAGGCTGTTGGCATTATAAGTGAGAGATAATCATGCCATTTGCAAATGATATACTCTGATTCAGAAGATGATTACATCCAGAAATAAGATTGTGGGCTTATTATGTTGAACATTCATCATTTCATGTTAATGGACAGCTAGTCAAATCCATTTCCTGTCCGACAACACATAGGACACTCTTATTGTACAAATGTACACTTAAACTATATAACGGTTTAAAGGGAGAATAATTCAGGAACAGCTGTTTTTTATCATCAAAGGTGAGGTCAATAAAAGTCCCAGCATTGTGAAAACTGCTCGTCTGCTCAGACTTGCTTTAACATTTTCTTTTAATATTATGAGACTTTTATCCATCAGAATACATATTACTCTCAGCAAAGTGCACTCTACCCCTCACCAAAAACAACTGGAGGTGTCAGCTACCTTTTTCTGCTTAAGTACTCTCATAAATGTCTCAGCCTGGTCCTGGTAACAGATGTAACTAAGTCATTTCAGAAAGGATCTCAGACAGTGGTGTTACTAAACTCTCGTGGGCACAGCAATCCTAGCATGTTATGCAGTTAACACAATAAGTCAATTACCAGCATTATAACATACAGTCTGTTGGTGCTGCTTGTTTATTTATTTTACAGTATATTAATATCCATTACTTTTAGTATTGCTAACGCATATCACATATCAATGAATGCATGACTCCTGTCGTATTTTTTGTCATCTTTTTACCACTGTTCTGGAGTACATATTCAAATATTTAAAATACAAAAGCATCACAAATCTTGTACTTTAATCCCAGCTGTGTATTTTGTTTTCATTATATAACTAGTAATCCCAACATTACATTAAAGCCAGTCACACTCACCTTGGCAGTAACAACAGATTGATCAAGCTGAAGGCTGATCCTTTCATTGATTGATTTGGTTTAGAGAAGAGAGCTGTCAGTGTCCTCTACAAGAGGAACCATGATGAGAAGAAAGCTCCGGAAACAACCAGTAGTGTGTGCATGACATGTCTGTACATTGCTTTGGTTTTCTTTGTTTCAGAGCTTCAACTGAAGTTGGATTTAACACGTGAGGAGAAACAACAAGCCATCACTGGTCTGGAGTCAGTAACAGAACAACTGAGGGAAACCAGGGAAGAAGTCAGTTTTTTAGTTTTGCCTTTTTCTGTCCTAACACTATACATTTTTCTTCATAATAAATGTATGTCAATGGCAAGACTACAACAAGAGAAAGCGTCTCCTCTTCCTTTGCTGTGGTGTTCAGTCTATCACATGTCCAAGCTCAGTGCACACTGTCCATCTCTTTTGAAATGATGTGTGGTATCTTCAACATTTCATCACCACGGCATGACTTCAGCCCTGTATCCCTGTGTCTCGTTAGTATCAACAGCTGATTGACAGAGGGGCACTACAGTGTATCAGTGCAGCTGCAGATTGTCCTGGCAAAGTGACATCTCTCTGAAGGGCAGTAAGCTTTTTGAGTTGTTAGGTCTACGGGAGTTAATTATGTCTAAGCCTTTCAGCTATAGCAGCCATTAAAAGGCCATAACATATGCTGAAGGGCAATGCCAAATACCAGGAGGGACAGGGGCCCCTCGGACCCCTCGGAGCTTCACACTACTATGTGTCGGCTTCTGTGTGTCTTCTTGTGTTGCTACCTACTCACTGACGGCTCACAGCTCTGCTTAGTTTCACTTTATTTGGGTTCAATAATAGATTTAGACACAAACTATACCAAAATACTTGTTCTCTTCCTCCCTCCTCCACCTCTCTCCTCCTTCTTCCTTTCCTTCCGTCTTGACAAATAAGGAAACCTAACCATGATTGTTAGGACTTTGTCTGAACTTCAGTGCCAGGCTTTCATTGTGTTAGTTTGGCAGAGCACCATTCACTCTTCCTCTTCATTTGGCTTTTTGTCCAGCTTTCTTAAAAAGACCACACCAGAGTTCTTATCCCATTCACTACAAGTCAGGCATACTTAGCTGCTAGCCATTTTCCTCCCCTGCTTATTTGTCTTGTTCTTGTTTATTTAAATATCATTCTCACTATAAAACAGAACTCACAA